>MTQE01003428.1:25940137-25958999 GCA_014337955.1 Aspidoscelis marmoratus | reverse complement strand
AAATGTAAATAAATAAATAAATAAATAAATAAATAAATAAATAAATAAACTTGGAGAATGGGAGCAGCAGTTTGCATTGGAGGTCCCAATCCACAACACAGGCCTATTCTAGGAAATGCTGTTATTCTTTGTGTTGTTGCTGTTGTTATAAGTCTTCCTTCCCTTTAAATTCAGACATTTTGCTATAAGTGTTAGGTGATGGATGACTACTGAAGGTAGACTAGCTGTGGAAAATTAGCACAAAGAGCATGTAGGGCAATAAAGATCTTACATCCTCTTCCTGCACTTTCCTGTAAAACCACAGAGTTGCATTTGAGAAACTCTCTGCAATAGCTACTGTGGGTGAACAATCTCAAGAGAAATGCCTGATGGAAGCCAAAACATTGACTTTTTAATAAGTTTGCAGATATTTAGGCTGTCCATGCATTACCAAAAAGAAGCTCAACATCTCCTTCAATCTGGTTTTCATCCTTAATCGCGTTCGATCTGGACGTGACTCAATGGGGGGACTCAAGTGGCTACTTTCTAAAAGCTGCTTTTCAGGGCTGCCCTGACCTCTTACTCCTGGCATGGACGTACCACCCATAAGGGACCTCTTCACAGAGCCTAGCTGGGTAGCTGGGTGGCTGCCGCTTCCATGGATGGAGGAAAAATGGCACTGGGCAGCCAGCAATTCTTTCCCCTCCTCTCCCCATTGTTCAGGGCTCACAGCAGCAGCAGCAACTGAAACCCCTTTGCTTTAAACATTCACATTCAGCTGCTTTCCTCCCTTCCTTTCCCTTTCAAAGGAGAACTTTTAGAATTGCGCAAAATTGCAAGATTGTTATTCCAACCATCAAGGTGTGAAGCGGTTCCATCGCTACAGTGTAGCGAACGCTGTTAAGTGGATTTTTACACTGAAATCACTGTCTTTGGAAGCAAGCTATTGGGAGAGGGAAACCCTAAACATGGATTCTCATCCCTTAAAACGGTACTGTCCACACAGTAAAAAATGTAAAACGTTTCAAGCGCACGATCCGGAGTGAGACCTGTTGAAATCAGCATTGAGATTCACCACGCTTTGGGGTGGTTTAACACGGGGCAAGCGTGTTAAGCCAAACTACCGTGCGGACTCCAAGGATTGAAAACATTTTGAATTGGAGATAAGGTTGCCGTGAAGACATGGCCTATGTCTCAAAAGAATACCACAGGCAGATGCCTCTTTATAAAAAATGAGAAAACGGTTTATTGTTTTACAACTTGTGAAGAAAACAGGTAAACAACTAAATAACTATCAAAGTCTTTTCAGAGTCAGTCTACCCAACAACCTATAATTCCACAGGCTGCTGTCAGGACTCCCTTAGGCTGTCACTTTAAGCTCTGGAACCCTGTTTCTATCTTAGTGTTTCCCCCACAAGGCACAGGATTGTCTCACACACCAGTCTTCCCTCTCTAGAAACCCAAACATAAAAACCCTGGAACTATCTTGGCGTTTCCTTCAGGCACAGGGCAGTTATACACACATCTTCCCTCCCTGGAATCCCAAGCATAGAACCCTCAAACTTGTCTGGGTGGTACCTTTTATATCCCTGGCCCTGCGCAGGCTCAAGCCTGATTGGCTGTTTGTGGGCAGCTGTTTCCCCCCACCCACCCACCTTATGCTAACTAGGGGTGTCTTGCCCACTCTTTACCTGCTGCTCTGATATTTACATTACAATACAAGGAATACAGCCAGAACAGAACAAACACAGTGCACACATGTAAAATATAACACTTTCAACACACATTAAATACAGTAACACAACGGTGGGCATCACAACTTTCCGTTCAGGAAAGTCCAAATAGAAGGTAGGAAGTCCACAAATAAAGTGGATAGAAATGAAAAGGTGTGAAGCAGTCAGTCCTGAAGATGGACTGAAGAAGGGTTAAAGTGAAGGTGTAACCATGGCCAAGGATACTTCATATTGATTTCAACATATTGATTTCTTTATTTTCATAGTCATATATGAAACAAGTGAACAATACTCCGACAAGAAGAAATTTTAAAAAAGACATATTCCTCCCTGATCATCTTTATTACTTTCTAAAAAAACATTCTCTTTCATCCAACTGATGCATTCTATCATATTTCTGCATTGGAATTCAGCTTTATTACCACAATTACATGACTAGTAGCAGTTATTGTAGTGACATTTGAAGGCGACATCAGTGTTTCATATTTTCAGCTTGGAAACACAATAAACAAACCAGATGAGTAACATCAACAGATTGTTCTCTAGCATGCTGTGTGCTAAGCAATGTGTTCAGATGATGTGACAATCGCCTAAAATTATCTATAGGTTACCACTGTAGGTATTGCCAAAGCAGGAGGGAAGCATGGTATTTTAAAATCACCCCGGTGGGCATCATGGATATTTCTACCATTCTATGATCAAATGGAAATGCAGTTCACATAACCAGCACTCTATGTACAGTCTTCCTATTTGCATTAATAAGCCTCAGTAGGTTCATGAAAAGATGCCCTCAGATGCTGGCTAAAATGCAATATTCTTTCAGGACTATAATAGAAGAGACAGGCAGGATGCCTCTCAAGGTGGTTTGCAGGGAGGTGAGAGCAGGTGAAGTTTTTGTCTTTGTTGTCTGCTTGGCAATGGGCCAGAAGCAATTAGTACGCCACTGTGTGAGACAGGAAGCTGGACTAGATGGGCAGTGGCCCAATCCTGCAGGACTCCCCTTGTATTCCCATGTCTTTATGAATGCCACACATATCACTATTATGGGAAATCCGGTAATGATGCCAGATTTCCCGCAATAGTGATGCTGACACTCCTTTGCTTATTATTGCTCTTGCATCTACCTGGAAGCCAGGCAAGCACTCACAACCCCAACCCTAACCCACCAAAGAGAAGTGGACAGGTGCTTGGCTGGCTGCAAGAATGATAACAAAAAGATCCAGCAGAAACAAGTAAAAGGCCACAATTGCCTACCATGTCTGCCAGGGTTGGCAAGAGGCAATTGCAGGATCTTACTTAGTGCCCATCCCCATGGTAAGGATACTGTAAGGCGAATGAGAATTCACCTCGTGAGACTCCCCATGAAAAGCCCTAATTCGGGCTACATGAGTGACAAATGCCACAAATTCATGGCAACCGTCCCTTTATTACGGAGCAAGAACGGGTTACCCTGGGGGCATGGGGACACTCCCGGGTTACAATCGCAGTATTAATGGGTGGGGTTTCGCTGTCCCCACCACTAATGCTGCAATCACAACTGTCCCCCCCTTACCTGAGCACTTAACTGCCCAGGTAACGGCTTGATTTACCCCCAAACCATTGCCTGACAGCTGCCCTGCAGTCATCTGAGCAACTGTCAGGTGGGTATAGGAGCTGTCATATGCGCACAAGCAGAGCTCAGCTTGATTAAAACAGACACGGCTTTCGTGTCTGTTTTAATCATCTTATCGGAGCTCTGACTGAGATGAAGCACTGCTGCTGCTGCCGATTTTGCCGAAGGGGATTTTGCTTGTTTGCCCAGGAGCATGCAGGCTCACCTCTCAGGCATGCTCACTTCCACCGAGCAAGCAAGCAAATGAGCAAACTCTCCACCTCAATCGCCTGGCTGGAGACTAAGATTTGGGGAAAGTTTGGAATGCCAGGCTGAGATTGAGCATGCCCACTGAGGCTCCCCTTGGGCTGTGCTTTCCGCGGAAAGGAAGCATCTTAGTCTCGGAGGCAGCAGGAAGGAAGGCAGCCAGACTCTCTCTCTCTCTCTCTCATCTGCTGAGGAAGAGCAAAGTGGCACATCCAAGAAGAGAGCACCAATTCCTGGGCTGCTTGCTTCTTCTGCCACCTGCCCAGGATCGGTCGTAGCAGCTGCCCAAAGTGACGGCTCTGCTGCCTTGAATCCATGCTGTCCTCAATTGCATGGGGACAGGTTAATGCAAACTACAATTTGCATTGCTGCTGCCCCGAATCCATCCCGAGTTAAACAAAGGCCCTTAGATTCCACAATTGATTCTTATCACCTGGGGGCCATCCATGGAAGTTGTTTGCTGTTCTTTCCTTCCGGAGAAACACCACAGATTGAAACTATGACTTTCTACATGCAAAGAAGACACTCTGCCAGACCCCATTTACTTTTTATGAGGACCTGGCTTGGAATGTGACTATTCTGTAACCAGATAATCCCAGCACTGAGTCTGTTTCAGCCAGAAATGGACTCTTGTCAGAAGTGGACTCTTGGCCAAGCAAAGTCACCAGCATCACACTGTACCCCTTCCCTGGAAAAATGTAAGCTTCAGCATGGCAGTGATGAGAGTGGCAAAGGTGAGGAGGCAGTGGTAAGGGGGCTTCCTCTGCCCCTGCCACCCCCTTTCACCCTCTCAGAACACCCCTCCATCACATCAACCCCCCCCCAAGCAGGAAGACCCACCATCACCCTAGCCCCCTTAGCCTCTTGCAATGGCCCCATCTCATGGCCCCCAAGAGGGATCACTCCCCAATGCTCCCTCAACCTCCTGCAACACCCCCCCATAATTACACTGCACACCCCACACACCTGCCAACTGAAGCTTACCTTATATAATGAAGGTTCAGCAGGAGGCAGGGACAGCAGCAGCAGCAAATGGGTGTGGACAGGGGGTTCCAGCCCCCAAAGAACCTTGCTATTGCTGGTTTCTTTGACTGTCTCTGAGATGGAGTAAGAGGCTACTGTATGACCTTGGCCCTACACTAATGTCATGAATTCTTACAAAGCCCACTGTCTGTTTGGACTTTTCAGAAACATCAATAGCAGAGACCACCAGATGGCATCAAAACTATTATCCAACATCGGTCCGGTCATCTTGTTTTGGGGGTCTTTTCAGTCAGGCAGCCCAACAGCCCATTAGGCTGTATATCCATGTTGTGATAATCATGCTATTTTAATCTCCTCTTGTTTGTCTTGGAAGACATGAAGTTATTTGTACGGATTGAACGATCACAGGTGGGTGGGTTTCACACAATCTAATATTAGGTTTTGTACGCCGCAAAGTAAACTTTGCCCTACATGTAGTGCAAACTGTTTCTATAGAAACTAATACTTTTCTAGCCAGTCAGGCCACCTTAGAGTTGCTATAGCAACTTATCAAGAGAATTAAAGAAATATGTAAGTGAAATTAACTTCTCATTACTCCTTCCTTTTTTCTCAAACTGTTCTATTTCCTAACAGGAGCTTTGGCTTATCCTAGTGTTGAAGTGTGTAGGATGCTTTCCTAGAAAAAAAACTGAATACCAAGTCCCATAAGGGATTGCTTCAATTCACTCCCTTGAGGCTCTTCAGATGAATGAAATTAATAACTCAGAAGAACTGGACACCTGATGCAGTGCACTCAAGTATCAAAGTTTTGCATCCTTTGAGTGGAATACTAAATCATTCAAAGATCATTCCTGAGGAGTGTTAAAAAAAGGAAGACTGGTTGAAATGTTGGTGTGCTTATTGGCTTGATGGGACATTATTTATTTATTTATTTATTTATTTATTTATTTATTTAGAAAAAATTACACTCCGCCCTTCACCACATGGTCCCAGGGCAGGTAACAATAAAAATAAAACCTGTAAAATATTAAAACACACAATTCGGATTAGTGAGTCCTGTTCGGCATCCATTGATTTGGATCAAAGCAATGTAAGTGCAGAAAAGGCCCAAAGGACTTTTGAGCACTGAGCCATACAGGATCCAACTGGGACTGTCTGGATGCAATACAGTATTCAAAAAAGTGAGTGGGGGAGGACTGGAAACTTACAACCAGTTCAACCTAATATTTCTACTAGTTCTTGAACAGATAATCAGGCAGCACGGTTCATAAGCACTTATGTAACAATAGTACAGTACAAGTACATGGAGTGAGCAAAGGTTTGTCAACAACAAATCTGGTTTCTAATCTGGTTTTTTGACTGAGGGACTAGCATGGTACTGTTGATATAACTAGATCCCAATAAGGCATCTACAAAGTTTCTTGTGGTCAAAAGATAAATAGGCTAGGGCAGAAGCTCCCAGATATGAGCCTTAAGTAGTTGTTGAACTGCAGTCCCCATTATTCCTTGACTTTGATCACACTGGCTGTAGCTGATGGGAGCTGCGGTCCATCAGGTTTAGGATACCCCAGCCTAAGGAGTAGAGGCTGGATTTGTAATCCCTAGGAAATGGTGTTGCTGCATCCTGCAGGAAAATATCTAGTGGACTCCCCGCACAATCTCACTTTTCAATGTTTTTCTAAATAATCTAGGGAAAGGATTTGAGGACTGCTTATCATGCTCATAGATGATACCAAGCGAGGAAGATTAGCCATCCTCTTAGGGGGCAAAATCAAGATCCAAAATGGCCTCTACCAACTTGAACATTTGGCCAAAACAAATAGGATGATGGTCAAGTGTTATTAATTTAATATAAGTGCATTTAGGTAGAAATAATTGAAGTATAACATGGGGGGGGGGCGATTGGGCCTAGGAGTCCTAGCAGGCTATCGGTTCAGATCTTGTGTTGAGTTGTTTTGAATATTTATCAGGGCTTCTTCTTGTTTTTAATAAGTACTGCTGAGTCAGGAACAACTCCTGGTGAGTACATGAAAAAATCCATACAATTTTCTTGGTTAGTAAGTTGGTTTGTCATTACCTGTCATGCCTCCTGGATGAAGAGGCAGTTGTGATGCCCAATCAAGCTCAAGCAGGCTACCCGGCCAGACAAAATGAGGAATACTTGACACAAACAGCTAGTGAGCCTATAGCTCAAGATGACAGCAGCTCAGAATCAGAAGACACCAGGCAAAACCCTTTGCTGACCCGTCTAAGGCATGAGTGTGAACAGCTTTGCAGATCAGAAAGAATCCATTCCTGTCACCTGCAGCAAAGGAGGCATGACTCTGATTCACCTATTTAAGGCAGCACATTCTGATAAGCTTTGTTGCAGACAAATGCTCGTAAACCTGCAGCTCTGGGATTCATGACCTTGCTTCTTGATTAACTACTGACTGCTCTGAGACCTCCTGATTACTTCGACCTTGGAATTCTTTTGGCTATGCCTTTAACTCTTGAGCCCCCAAGGTACATTGACTTGGACTTTTGCTGCGGTTGACTATTATTGCTGACTGTTACTGCTGCTACTCCTTTCTCTGGAGAGCTGTAGGGATCAAACCTGTGACTCTGTTTTCCAGGCAGTTGCTTTACAACAGAGGTTGTGTTCAGATATAACAAAAGGGAGTCTCTTCCTTGAAGAAATGGTATGTGGCACTTGCATTCCCAACCCCACCTCAAAGCCACTTTTTTTTCCCCGTATCAATTGCTGCCACCTGAACTGTGTCTCTTTCCCAGGACCTCTTACTCTGAAGCAAATCTTACCATAACTACAGCCAACTGTAGAAGACTGACAACATAATTTCCATTCACAATTGCTAGGCTGCAAGTGCAATTAAATTTTGCTCAACAGATCACCCATCTGCCAGCCTCATTTCAGTGATAATTTTTGAAATTCCCGTTGATTCAAAAAAAGAAAAGAACAAGTTTGCCACATGGCATGAAGACCAACTGTTTGCAAAAATAAAAATAAAATCTAAAGCTGTTGGTGCTGTAACATTTCTGAGCAACTGAGAGAACTCTAGTTATTAGAAGTCATATAAATATAGTATGAACAGAAATAAATAATTAAACAAAATTAAACATATCTGGTCTCCGTTATCATATCGACTGTTCATATGATTCTATCCTAACCCTTGAATAAAAGAATTAAATTTTAAAGGGTTTTGCCTTAAAAATAAAAACAGCAGTACTTTCCTACCAAGATTTTCTTTGATAATCAAATTCCTGTAGTACCTGACACCATTAAAATATGAATTGACCTAACTTTGATTAGTGCCACTGCGTATGAATAATAAATAATTCCTGAAAATGTTGAGTTCCCCTCTCATCCTTCACTCTGAAAGCTCTGCGGTGACTACCACATTCTTAGGCACTACAGATCTGTAGTTTCCTCACTATTTTAGTCCAATACACTGGAATAGATTCCAACATAAATTACTCTAAGGGAAATTCAGCTCTGTGAGCATATACTTAGGCTAAATTTGAAAGAAAGCTGATAATGAGCCCCCTAAGAAAATCGGGCCAGGGTATAATACCCCATCTAAATTAATTTATATCTGTTGTACTTTCAACTCTATGAAATTATCTTCAGTAATGATGAAAGTACCAAATTCTCACTAGAGACAATTAAATGCTATTATGTCTACATGCTGTCAGGGGTTATTCATCCTTCTCACAATGTTCTGATATAAAAGGTGGAAATACATTTCCCCTCCTTGTAAATAGGCAGGCAGGCCTAAACACAGCTGTCAATTAAAATCACTATTGTCTACATGTACACAGTATTCAATCAACACAAACATAAACCAATTAATTATTGCAATTAAAATTCTTCCCTGCCTGGAATAGGTCATACAAACCCAAGAAGAAAAAGAATATAATATCAAAGGGAACAGAATTCTTCCCAAGGCCAAAGTCTCTCATTTAATGTTTCAGCCCGGACTCCAAATTACTCCACCATTAGCTACTAGAGAATTATTTTAAAAATGTAAATGGGGAATATATGTGAACAACGGCTAAATGACTTACTATGCAGTCCCTTGATATATGTTTCACTAAATACCCTTATCTATACTTAATTAGATCCTTGTGGCCCATCTAATCCTGTGGCATATGGATGCTCATAAGAAGATTAAAAACCTAACAACTTGCCTAGCCTCCCAGCAGGTGACCACTAGCTACATACCACCTACTATACTAGAAGCTAGGGGTATGTACAAATATTCATAATATTCCAAATTAATTCAGCTGAATTCGGACATTCAGATTCAAATCAAATGTTGGCACATTCAAAGATTGACATTCAAATTCAAATTGAATGCTTTAATAAATTCATATGAAGCTTTGTATGGGATCCGTATATGGGATTTGTATGCTATTTGTATGCATTTGTATGGGATCCATATGCTAATAGTATGCATTTGTATATAGGATCCGTATGCTATTTGTATGCATTCATATGGGATTCATGTGGGATTGAACATTCATATCGAATACAAATCCTACCACATTTGAAGGGAATCTATTCAAACAAATACAAATTATCTCGCATTCTATATGATACAAAGCAAATACACACACAAAAAAAAAACAACCATCCATGCACATTCCTACTAGAAGCAGTCACAGAACCATCAAAGCTAGTAGCCACTGGCAGTCCTATCCTCCATAATTTGTTTACTTAAAAGTAATACCCATTGGCTAGCACGTAAATGAAGCAGGCACTAATGTAGCAAGTTATTTTTGGCAGAAGTGCCACTACTTCACAGCCTCAGAGGGAGGCATACTTCCTATAGCAGAGGAAATGTGTAGCTCAGGGTTGCTGGCGTGTTCCACTGTGGTAGTTTTCTGAGCTAGATTTGGTTGTTGAAGGCATTTCACCAACAAGCTAAGGGGCATTATTGCAAAATGCAGTAATGCATCTTCCAAGGTTTAGAGATTTTCTCCACTCAAAGGCTGCTGGTCTAGATCATGGCCTGCAGTGGTCCAGACCATCCCCAGCACTGGCCCCAAAGTTCACATGAACTTTCAAGTCTGAGGAGCTAGAAATGAATGCAAAAAGGCCCTTAGAGCCTCTTTGAACTCAAGAGCTCACATACTTGCATACGCTCTCAGTATCATAATCATCACCACTGAGACATAAACCTTACATACATAGCCCAACCTCCTTAGCTGATGGGGAGTGGTTTGCCACTTTTCAAAATAATCTCTTCATCAAGACAAGACAGATCTCCAACTATTGCCTACCTATTAATCTCAAACCGTGAAAAACAACCATCTACCAGATGTCCAGGATCTGTTGACACTTATCAACTTTATGCAAACCCTGGACAATATCCACATGATGCAGGGCAAAGTTTTCAGGAATTGCAGTCTTCACCAATTGCACTTGCAGTCTTCACCAATTACATGTCTCCTCCATATTTCCAAATTTCCATTCTGACTGGTGCTTCTGACGCAGTAGTCCTTGAGCAGGAAGGGAAGCTTATAAGCAATTTGCCAAATAAAGTGAGGTTATCTTCTCACTATATTTTGTAATTTAATAACACCACATTTTCCTTGTTTCCAATGAGTAGAAAGCTGCCAAGGTCAACCAGCTCTTGGAAAAGGACAAGGCTTTTGTCAGCCAGAAATGGAGTATTTGCATAAGCTACCTTTGCCTCAATGTTAAGTAAGTATTAAGGGGAAAGAGGTCCTGTCTTCCTTCACCCTACACCCAATCCACTGTGACTGTAGAAGCCACTGACCCTAAAATAGTACCCCAAACCATCTTTTACCCATGTCTGGATCAGTTCATTGAGAGTGAGGAGATACTGAGCACATCTTCATTGCATTAAAGTCTTAGGCAAGCTATGAGCCAGCAGAGGTCAATTTAAGGCAATTCCATATTTGCCAGGTGAGTTGCTTTAGAAGGTGCATCTACACCTACACACGGTTCCATGCACAGCCACCACAGCCCCTTCAGCCAGAAATGGCCATTTTGCTGTGCCATGGGACATTGTCAGTGTTCAAGGAAACCGCTCTGCTGGTGTTCCTTACACACTGAGTTTAGACGCCTTTTTCAGACACCTTGGTATTGGGTCCAATCATGATTTCAAAAATGGTCTTCTTAGAAGAAGAAATCCACTCAAGTGCACATAAACTTGAGCTCTTGATGGATCTTAGCATAAGCAGGACCTTGAAGTGGTGGCACTTGGTAAGAGCACATGTACACACAGGCACCTACTCTTATATGCACAAGGAACAAAAATCATAATAGTTATATAAAAACAAAATTAAAATCAAGGGAGGGGCAAACACACATTCATTCTGGAAAGGCCTGGGTAAAAAGATACATCTTCACCTGATACCTAAATTTTGTTCCAAAATGTATCCTCAAGGTATGGGGCCAAATATTTTGGGGAAAACTGGGTAAACAAAAGATCTGCAAACATGCAGGTATCCCAGAACAGATTAACAAGGGTGTCCATGTTTGCATTTTAATCTTGCAGCTATCTCACCTGAGACATGGATACTAGTAGCTCAAGTAATGTCTCCCTGTCACAAACTAATGTGATTAAGCTGCTCTTTGGTGTTGTGGTTAAGGTGCTGAATTGAGAATATTGGGTTTAATTCCCCACTCCTCCATGAAGCCAGCTGGGTAACCCTGGGCTAGTCACAGCTCTCTTGAGCTCTCACAGCCCCACTCACCTCACGAGGTGTGTTATGGGCAGAAGAACAGAAAGCTTTATCAGCCACTTTGAGCCCCCTTTAATGGGTAAGAAAAGTGGGTTATAAAAGCCAACTCTTCTTCTCTTGTGGCACAAACAGTTAAACAAAAGAATGTTTTTGGCAAGAAGCAGATAATGGCAGAGTCCTCTATAGGATCAGTGGATCAAGGTGTGGACTGTGTGACTGCTTCTCATCATAGCCTTGACTAGCCAAGATGGATTCTGTTCTAGAGGACAAGTCCCATGCTCCAATGGTTATTATCCTCTTCCAATTCATAACCCTGTACACTTACTACATATGTCTTCTTTATAAAAACATGTATCATAGAATTCTTATCTGGGAGTATTGAGACACCCTAGGTCAATAGCAAAGGAACATCTTAAGGAAGAGAAGCAAGTGGAGTCAATGTCTGCAGACCACGCTGCAAGCCACCTTGAGAAATTCCATGCTCCCATTTCCTGGTTTACTAGAAGGCACCACTCCACTGATCCCTTTGGGTTTACTACTACTATAAGAACTTCATTGTCACACACATTCCATGTGGTTATCAAAAAGCTCTGGACAGTTATTCACAGAACAGCTAACAGAAGTAGTGGCCAATGACACACTGTGCAATGGAAATGCCCAGAACCAGTGAGTTCTAGTGCTGTGTCTACCTGCAGGTACCAGCCACCATTCACTGCTAACACAAGGAACTCCAAACTAGTGGAGACACATCTTAGTATAACACTCTGTTGACTTACAAACATTTACAATGGAGCAGTTTCAGAGCTGAAAGACCAGCAGGATGTAATTAACATAGGTTACCTCCAGACATGCCGAAAATAGCATAGTCCCTTCTCTGCCATTTCCCATGTTACAAACAAGACAGTGCGGAGGGATGGCGCGGCCATATCCAGTCTGCCTGACAGGTCAGTCGGAAGCTGCACTGTCCTTTCAGTGTGGCTTCCCGTCCACAGTAGCAGCATAGCATGTCCTGGAAACCTCGAAGTAAAAAGATGCGGGTTAATCCGCATCTTTTTACTTGCTGCACCACTGCTGCCATTTGAAAAAAACTGTGCAGCTTTGGAGCACAGCCATAGCGATGGTTTTCCCCTGATGATCATTGCACCTTACTATGTCGGCATGTGATCTGTTTTTTCTGCTTTTTTTGTGAAATCATTGCATCCTCTTAAGGAACGTCTTTTTTTCTTGGATTCCAGTAACCCATATCCAGCTTCCGGATAAGATTTATGTCAGATTATTATTCACTCAGTCAATTTAGAAACTATTCCTTGTCCATAGTTTCCCTTGTGTATATTAGAGGCAGTACATCTTCTCCTTCATTGCCTTGTTAAATATAGTCACTAATCTGGATCTCCAGATAAATATCATTTGCTTTTTCCCCCCTCCAGGCAGGTTTCCCAATTTGTTCCAGCATGAAAGTAATGTATAATGTGAGTATGAGATCTTGTCTGCCCTGTTGGGTATAGGATTGGAAAATTTAAATTAGATTTCCTGGCACAAAACGTGTCCTGCCTGATTTGAACATGACTTTTCCTTAGTTAGATACAGAGAAAGAAGTCAATTATACTATTCACCTGACCTCTTTATTTCATGGCTACTGGTCAGGTTTGGGGTCATGGCTTTCAATTCTTGTGGTCTCCCTTAACTAGAACCTTTGGCAAAGATCATAAAGATAAGAACAGCTCTTTGATTTCAGCCCTGTCCTCAGATGTGCATGTTCAGTTCAGGTTCCTCCAGGCACAAATTTGTAGCTAAATCATTTCTCTACCACTTCTACTACCGGTGTTTCCAAATGTCTTTCTGGGATATTTTCCCAGTCCCAGAGATCTAGAGAAAAGGCAGTGAACAAACTGATACAAAATCTTTAGAGAGGCATGCAAGACAATGCTTTAAATAAGAAAATCTTTTCCTGGGAAATCAAATCAAGGTGAATAGCAAGAAAGCTTTTCATTCCTGACAGCCTGTATCCCTCCAAGGAACTGAGCAAGAATCAACTAAAAATAAGGATAACCGCATAGTTTCTGTTAAACCTGCCATTCCGAAAGTCTGCTAGGAAATGTAACTGGAAATATATGTTACAAGGTAGGCAACAAGGAGTCTTCAAAATTTGGGGATTTGCTTTTTGTTGTTTCATTGCATCTGGGACCTAAAACAAGATAGCTATCCTGACAGGCAGTTCCAAGCATCTTGAATTATAGAAATGCCAAAATGATGGAATGTTCTCATTTAGGCCATCTATGCATTGCTGAAGACTACCATCAATCCAAGCTTTCTGCAAAGATAACCTGTGTGACACATATATGACTTAGATCTACATTGGCAACATGCTGGCTCTGAATAATGTAGCCCTGTGCAGAAAAACAAATTTCAGCAGGTGTAGCTTGTGATACAGGCAAAAATCTGCTCAAATTACCTTTTCTACACAACTATTAAAAGGTACAAAAACTCTGCCCTCTATGCCATACGACAACCCTGGCAAAGTGGAGGAAAGTTTGGGGTTGCAGACAATAGAGGTTACAGACAAGAAAGGTCAAACCTCCGTTTGGATAGAGAAGAAACCTCTGTTCAATTCCTGTACTGAAACAAAAGATTTCTGACTTTGGGTGATTAACTGCTAAATCATTTAACAGTGCTGCAGGCGTCTTTCCGGACATCCATAGAAGCTTTAAAAAGCTGCCCAGCAGATGAGGTCAAGGTAAACAGCTGTCCTTTCTTGTTTCAGCTTTGTGAGGTTACACTGGAGGGCAAAGAAGAAAGAGAGGGAAAGGATCTGAGATTCCAGAGAAAGGCTGTGGATCCTCTGCTGAGATGCAAGCCTCAGCAAATTTGTCTGTGTGTGTATTCTTTATTTGTGTCCATTGCATATTTGCACAACACACATGAAGCAAGTAACAAAATAACATAGGTAACAGTGTTTAAATTACAATCTCATTACACATTTAAATTTGTTATATATGCATATTTGTCCATAATATTATGGATCTTTTGTACTTATCTTGTAGACAGGTCCATGCAGATCACTCAGATATGTTGTCTGCACCCTAATCTGCCACAGCGTCCCTGATATGTCCCAGCCTGTTCCCTGTCCTTACCTCCTGTGATACTGTCTACAAGTATTTCTATGATACTGGGGTTGGTTTGAGAGTGGTGCTTTCACACCACTTCCAAGACTACCTATGGGGTTCAGACGTGTTATTATGTGCTCCACCCTCGCACACTGGATGTGACATACCATGACCCAGTCACAGCTAGGAGTGGGTGGGACATCCAGTGTCAGAAGAAGTGGTACATGAGGTATGCCAATTGCATTACTAGCTCTGCATTGGCTAGTATGCTGGATGCACAAGTGTATTAGGGACCACTCTCACACACACTGGGCCCCTGCCCTGGACCTCGTTTAGAATGCACCAGTATGGAGAATGGAGTCTCCTAGTACACTTGTTGGTCCAGTCTACCAGCCAGTGTGGAATTGCCCCAGATGGCCACTACGAGGTTCTGACTCACAAGTTGAGAGAATTCCAACATTGCCATGGTGGACACAGAGCCTTGACTGGGTCTGTTAGAGTAATTCTCAGCATAGCCCCAAAACCACTGGACAGGGGACCTTCAGCTCCATATTCTCCACCAACATAGAAAGTAAAACTGGTGGTACACTAACAGCACCCCTGAGTTGTTTGTGACTCATTACCAAGAGCAGCCCCTCAACGCCAGTCATGGAGCAGACTGGGCATCTGCTGTGGAAAACAGAATCTATTTAATCTATAGAGTCTCTCAACACCTCTGACTCATCAGCCTGGATTAGGCACATGCCAAACTTAAGTTCACTGAAACCAAACCACCCAAAGAGAACCAGGGACTGCCAAGTGCTTTACCTAGTAAACTTGGCCCTCTTCAACATCAAAGCCAAAGTGAGCGTGAGGGAAATTAAGCAAAGTGTTCTATTGTTATGTTCTAGTTGCTGGCCATCCAGTCAAAAGTGGATGTAGGCATGTTAGGCATGTAAGTTAGGACAGTTGCCTGCAAATGGTGAGAGGAAAATGTAGAATCTTGTTTAGATCCCACACTGCCTCTTTCTAGCCCTGCCAGATGGCAGTATTAAGGACAAGCTATCCTATCATCATAGGATGCCCTTGGAAGGAACATGACCTGGGGAAAGCAGATATTATATGCTAGACTGGGAAGTCAAAAAGTCACCCCAGAAGAAACAATGGCAAAAACAGTTTTTGGTAAGAAAACAGAATAGTTCTATCCATGCAGTCAGCAAGTATATATATAGACATATTTATATTTGCAGTCATTTAGTGTACCTCCTTCAAAAGCTAGTGTAGGTGAGAATTTTTCTGTGACATACTGATGATGTACAAAACATACTTTAAAAATTATTAATTCAAGAATAATAGCAGAGACACAGCCAAAAACAAGATTACACGGGAACATGTCTCATTGCATATGTGAAATGTTGAAAATTATGCTAAGCTGTGATAGTTGGGGGGGGGGACATCATTCCATCTCTTACATACCCAAACAGGCACATTAAACTTAATTAAATCAATGTCCTACAATTTGCTACTGTCTACAGACTCTATGCCAGTCTGATAGTAAAGACAGCTTGAGAAGCAATTATTTAGCCAGCAGATAAAGTGAAAATTGGTTAGTCTTCAGCTGAAAGGGAAAACCAACATGTAGTAGATTGATAATGTTATGGTGATTAGGCACCTCAAAAACAAGAGAAGAGATGAAGCCATTAGATAGCATTCACAGCCATTTCATGTTCACCATAAACCACCTTCATAGGTGCAATGTTATGCTCTTTAGATATGATCCATTCACAACCCAAAATACCTGTATGTCCGGTTAATCCCAACAATATAGCAATCAGAGAAAAGTGTGAAGATTCTACAAGACCTTGATGTGATGATAAGGCCAAAGTAAAGAAACATTGAAATAGAAGTTCTCATTCACAAGGACACACACCATTGGAACTTACAGTGTGGGAAGGGTAAAATAATGAAGACTCGGAATTGTCAAAACAGTAATAAAGTGGAGTATTTCAGATGTCTTAAGTGAGCTCTTGTGACCACTTTTAAGATTCCCAATAATGTAATATACTATTTAGGACACGGCTGTATATGGAGAAATGTAGTTGCAATGCTACTGAAGAAGTAAGGTGCATTCACAGAGGGTCATTAAAGTTGTCCTTTTAGGAAAAAGCATCCCATCACTAAATGCAGAAAAGGTGTCTTCCATAAAAGAGATCGACATGTTTAGTGTGAAGCGGCCTATTTTGCCACACTGCAACTTGCATGTCTCCCCTGACAACAATTGCTATTCGTTGATTGGTGAGTGGTCTGCACATCTCTCCCTCTCTGCGACTGGTTGAACAATTGCAGAAGTCTCTTGCAACTACTTCCTGCATAGAACAAGAAATCATGGGTTTCTACTGCTTGGAAGTAAGAAACTTTGGATTCTCGTAGATATGAATAGAAGAAGGGGACTGGAGAGGAACAGTGTGTGGCTAGAACTGGATCTTTTAGCAGGCATCACCATATCTGGTATTAAAACAAACTGTTTCTGCCAAACAGGCTAGTGGCTGATGTAAATGTTGATGGAGGACAGATAAAATTTTGGATTTTCATATATACAAAAAAAAAAGGAGTCCACATCATTTGAAATTCCAACCACTTGTACACGTTTCCAGCCCAACCTAACTTAAAAAGGGTGGTAACTCTGGTACTCAAAAATCCTTCTCATCAATGAAAGAACTTTTGAGGTTTCAAGATAGAAGAATTAGCATAGTGACAATTGATGTTATTCTGTTCAGATTGAAAGTCACGCAGTGTCTTTAACAGTGTCTGATTGCACTCATAGACTAATAAGTATATGCTGGACTATAATTCAATAAATCATAGAATATATCTATTAGAATTAGTAGATCAGTATGCATAGATCTTTTGCAAGTGTACAAACCTACTGCAGATATATCAAAGACTGAGAAATTCAACAGTTCCTCTACTAATTGCTGGCTAGAATGCCAAATTGGAGCAATAAAAGCATCTGAAATAACATGAATTTTGAGTTATGTATATACATAATACTGTATTGAAGATGATGCATTGATCAATTTTGACTGAGAAAGTTCTTTACTATGAAATTCTTCCTCAAAAAGCATAAATGCAGACATTAGATATAGTCCCTGGATTTTA
Organism: Aspidoscelis marmoratus; assembly: GCA_014337955.1. NCBI lineage: Eukaryota > Metazoa > Chordata > Lepidosauria > Squamata > Teiidae > Aspidoscelis > Aspidoscelis marmoratus. The sequence goes on along the minus strand of MTQE01003428.1, from coordinate 25,941,489 downwards.
TCCTGGAATAGGGGCCTGAGATGTACATGCTGATGGAGACTAACCCTAACCCAGGGCTTGCCATGGTCTGTACCAGCTTGAGGATGGGAGTCCTTATTCCAGGATATAATTCAGAATAAGGGACAGTGCAGAAAGGTCCATAGAAACTACCAGACAGACAAAACTGAACCTAAAACAAAAAATGTTTTAGGGAGTTGATTTTTCATTTTAATTTTTAATACAGCCATTGTGCTTTTTATAGTGGTTTTATTGCAACCCACCCTAAGACCTCTGGGTAAATAAATGAAATTACTTAATAGGAAAATGAAGAGCAATATAATTTAATCAGCCAGGACCCATGTTCCTCTATTCCCAGCCTTGCCTGCTAGCATTTCTGACTGATCCTATGTTCCCCCTTGTTTCAGCATAGGTAGCTGTGTCTGGGAAATGTACTGATGAAAAGACCTTGAAAGTGCAGTTGGAGTGTAGGAAGGCTTAGAAGCTAGAATGTTTTATATACTCATTGCTTGCCTGCAATCTCTTTGTTACTGCAGTAAAGCAAAAGCGAAGCTTTGAGAACTATTCCTTGTTTTATTCCTGACTCTGAGTGGTGATTCTGACTCCTAAATATTGAAAAGAAGGAAGAGAAAGAAGGTGGTAGCATTTGACTCTTCTAGCAGTGATATCTTCTGAAGATGGATATCGTAGCCATATTCAAAAGGTATGCCACTGTGGAACAAAGCACAACAACCCAAAAACTGTGATAAGCTGTATCCGAATTACAGATCTACAGCAGCAAATAAAAAGTACCTAAGGCCTCCTCTGAGATGATGATACGTAACAATAACTCAGATGATGCACTAGACCAAAAGAAGAGGAAGATTATGGTCAATGTAGAAGGATATGAGAAAGGAAATGACTAGAAGAGCAATGACATCTTAATACAGTGGTACCTCGACATACAAGTGCCCTGACATACAAGTGTTTTGAGATACAAGCCGCCGAGCGAGTGATATTTTGCTTTGAGATGAGAGCAAGATTTGAGATACGAGTATGTAAATACAGTACAGTACATAACAAAAACAACCGAGGTGGTGTTTTGGGAGCTGGAATGGATTAATGGGAAAATTGCTTTGAGATACGAGCGATTTGACATAAGAGCAAGGTTACGGAACGAATTAAACTCATATGTCAAGGTACCACTGTATAGACAGAACTACACAAAATATCAGTAAACTAAACTTGACTTAATTGAACCTGATCACTAACTCCAAATCAACCTATCTTGCCATGGCTGTTAACTGAGCACCTGTTTGCATTTATCTACGGAGTTTAGGAGTGGGAGACAATGCTTGGCACTGGTTCTACTCCTA
>MTQE01003428.1:25899341-25909894 GCA_014337955.1 Aspidoscelis marmoratus | reverse complement strand
CAAGGCCAGAAAGCAAAACAGTTTGCAGCCTGTACCCAGAAACCATCATAAGGTGTATCAATGGCTGCTAGAATGGATACCCAGGTATATCCTCCAGGTAGAGGAGATAGACAGGAGGCCATTTCCAGGAATTCAAGAGCAGGTGAAGGTTTTGACCTTGTCTTCTGCTTGAGATTGCCCAGAAGCAATTGGTGGGCCATTGTGTGAGACAGGATGCTGGACTACATGTACTGTGACCTAGGAATGTGCGCCAATATTCATAACATTTGTTACTCGTAAAAATTCTGCCAAATTCAGACATTCGTACATGAATCGAATATTAAGATATTTGTACAGTAACATTTGTACGAATGGTTCAGAAATTCGTGAAACTGGGGAGGTGGGAAAGCGGCTGTGCCAGTCACAACTGCAATGGAAACAGAGTGCATTCAACATGGATCAAGAAGAGATTAAAGGTGGATTCAGGTCAGAGTTGATGCTTTCAGAGTGGATATGTTATAGGATATGTCATGCTCATACCTGTGGCCTGATCCAGCAGGACTACTCTTATGTTCTTATAGTCTTTAAATTTCTGTTCAAATGGAATTAATTCTACACCTCTTCCCTCTCCTGGAATGTTTAAAGGCTGAGCTTTATAGATTCACTCTTACAAGGAATAAAACACTACTGCCTCTCTTTTTGCTCATCCACAGAGGCAGAAATGCTACAAAACATGAACTACTATGTTTTGCCTTCAGCATTATTGCTGCCTTCAGAATGATGCTGGAAATTATCTGCAAGAAGCAGGGAGCATGCAGGAAAAGATTTTTAACATCAAGGATTCAAAAGAACAGATGGTTAGGTAGCCTTCCAGCAAAAAAAAAGTAATGAAAGAGGTATTTTTAAAAAAAAAATCTGCAGCAAAATCTTCAAGGGCAACAGATTGATTCATTTCTTCAAAGAATGTCTTGCCGATTTAATACACAATTGACTCACACACGGCGGGGGGGGGGATTAAAAGAAAACAAGAAAACCTCTCTACCTAAGTTTAGCAGTGATAGTATGGCAAGTTCCCCAGAATTCACAGATGGAAAAGCCAAATCATACAAGTATTTTCAACTTTCTGCCATGATGCCACAACAAAAAGGAAGTAAGATCTCAAAAGTCATATATTTCAAGCATTTGCTATACGAAAAGTGTCTCACAGACAGGTCAATTTAAGCCCCTGTCCTAAAAAGGTCCAAAAATACTGTACAGCCATTTGTACCCCATATGTCAGGATTTTATATTGAGACCCTGCCACGATGCCCAGCGATCCTGTAAGTGCCTGCCCTCTCTGAGGAGTAGCTTGGCCCTGTTAGGATGCTGGGTTCGTGCAACGGCCAAGTGAATACTACAGTGTGGACACAAAACACTGGTAGCAAGCGTTTCAACAGTAAACAAAAACAAGTTTATTATTATACACAAGCAATACTAGGAAGGTAATAAGGTTCAGGTAGTTGTCAGTTTAAATTTGTAAGTCTCTTAAAGCTAGGAGCTAACCCTTTCCTCTACAGGAAAATAGTTCACCTTTTAAAAGACAAGCCTCCACACGTTCCTCCTCCCTCCTGACTAACTCGGCCACAGCCCAAGCCCAGCCAGGGTACTAGAACGTGGCTCTAGATGATCACAAGGCCCGTCCCGTCCTTGCTTGACCGATCATCTAGCCTGGCCAGTTGCTAGTGAAGTCTCCCTCAGAGACTTGAAGAAAATGTAGGGGATAAATGCCAAAACGTTTTTCTCAGTTCTGATCTCAACTTATGATCCTCAAGATCAGGACTGCCTGGCAACACATGGAAGGTGAGGTGACGCCACGTCAACTCAATCCATCCTCCATCCATCCCACCCACCCAAGCAAATCTGCCAGCATCAAACATGCTATGCAAATCAGAGTGTGCCCCCTCTTCCTTTTCACTTTTACCTCCCCCCCCCCCGCCAAGCCCTTAGGTGTTGAATGCAACTCCCATTAATATCACACCCTGCTTCTGAAAATGGACATAAATGTTATAGTCCTCAGTATGTTGCTGCAGTCTGTCCATATCCTGAAAAGTATTTTTAAGAAAGGAAAAAGGTCCTGTGGGGTGCAATTTTCAGAGCTGCTGCACTGTTTCAATTTGAGGATTTTCGTGTAGAAGCTTATGTTTCTGAGTTGCCAAAGGAACACCTTCTCCTCCAGTTTTAATCATCTGAGTGGGTTTATATGAGCTTTTTATTCATAGTCATTTATTGAAATGATTTTTTTTTAGTACAAGCTCAAGCTATCTTAACGCAAGTGGAAAGAGAGGAACAACAGCCTTTTCAAAACAGAGGCTCAGATTATAAATAGTTGAAAGAGTGTGGCATGCAACGCATGTGCAAGAAGATGCGTTATTCAGGCAAATTCATAAAAAAAAAGTGTTCCAGAGTCCGAAACCCTGCTGCTCAGCAAACATGAGTGCCAGCTTACAGCAATCCAGCGCCACCTAGTGGTGGTTAATCATAAGGCCACAGAAAGCATAGGCAGAAGTTGCCCAAGGCAAATTATCCATCTGCAAAATGACATTCCACTACCAGACTAGGTTAACATCTTCTGCATAGAGATTCTCTTGTGGCTCGTGATGGAGCCTCTCCACTGCTCCTGATTATGTGGCTGGGCAGCAACTCTTCTTTGCCCTTGTTTTGCTTGGTACTTCTTTCCTTCTTAACACTCATTCTTCCTGATTGTTAAAAGGCTTTTCTTTTGTGCGCAGCAAAAGCGTTTCAAACAGAATGGAACATCCACCTTTGCAGAGATTTGCAAGAATGCCTACAAACAGAATCCTGGCTTCGTTCAAGAACAGCAGAAAAGCAAGATATAAAGTGCAACCTACACCAGTGACAGAGAAAGTGGAACACCAGGAAAACTCATCTGCAGCCGTTCCTTTGAAAAATTCAATGGCTAAACACTTCTGTATCTTTCCCAAGAAAACTGCATGGGGAAATCCATGCAAACCCCATAGCGTGAACTGAACTTCATGGTACCCAGTGTATTTACAAAGAAGTTAGTTCCACGGTGGCACAAAGTAACTTTCTGGCACATATGACCACACCTGTAACTCATCCAAAAGCACCTTCTTTGCTTGCAGAAAGCCTGAAGTCTTTTACTATAATTTTATTATTGCTTAGAATACATTATCGTTTTACAAAGAATTATATTAATACATATATTAAAATTAGAAGGTCTCAGTCAAAGAACAGCAAAGAACTCCTTTTCAAATTCAGCCCCAAAGATGCACTGACAGGAAACAACCGCAACACAAAAATACAAGGAACAACAGAATTCTGAGGCCAGAATTTGCATAATAAACCTGTTTTTCCATGTTATTAACAATTACCACAGACTACTTCTTCCCCCCATTTAGCAATCTGAGAAAGGGGCCCCATCCAGATGGAGGGATTATAGCACCATGATAGCACCCACTATAGCAACCCCGCCACAGCCCTGCTCCTCCCCGCCAAAACACACACTAAAAACTAGCAGTGATTGTGGGTTTTCCAACAACAGTGTGTTTACTTACCTTCTGGCCGAAGCTGTCCTGACTGCTCTGTCCAGAGCACATGTATGGAGGCTGAAACAGACAGGGAGATGACAGGGGGCATATCTGGGAATCTTGGATGCCCAGATGAGCACATAACTTAAAACGCACAAGACCGTCACCAGCTGTGGCCCTGTCTAGCTAGCAAGGGACAATGGCAAGGATCGATTTTCCACATTACTCTTGCCAGTGGCTTATCCAACTACCATCTGGAGGCAGCCAGACAATCATCCAAACCACTCTAATGCAAGAAGCCCATGTTTCATTTCTTTTATTTGTATGCCACCTTTCCCAGTCAAAGGAAGGCTCAAGGTGGTTTACAAGCAGGGAATACCCTACAGTTAAAACATATTTCAGGCTGGAGGGACAAGCAGGATGCCCCTAAGGCCATTTGCTGGGATTCACGAGCAGGTGAAGGCTTGCCCATCTTCTGCTTGAGATGCCCTCCAGATGGTAGTTGGATAAGCCACTGGCAAGAGATAATGTGGAAAATCGATCCTTGCCATTGTCCCTTGCTAGCTACACAGGGCCACAGCTGGTGACGGTCTTGTGCGTTTTAAGTTATGTCCTCATCTGGGCATCCAAGATTCCCAGATATGCCCCCTGTCATCTCCAATCATGCATGGGTGTCTGTTTCAGCCTGGAGGGCCAGGCTGTGAGATGGTCTAGAAAAGGTGAATAGAGAAAATTTCTTTTCTCTATTGCACAACACTAGAACCAGGGGGCACTCTATGAAGCTGATGGGTAGGAGAGTCAGATCCGACAAAGGGAAGTATTTCTTCACCCAGAGGGTCATCGGCTTATCGAATGTGCTGCCGGAAGAGGTGGTGACAGCTACCAGTCTAGATGGCTTTAAGGCAGGGTTAGATAAATTTATGGATGACAGATGTATTAATGGCTTCTAGAATGAATGCCTAGGTGCATCTTTCAGGCTGGGGGGAGGAAGTGGGGCACTTCTAAGGCCATTTGCTGGGATTCTAGAGCAGGAATGGGTTTGTCCTTGTCTCTGCTTGAGCTGCTCATGAGCATTTGGTGGGCCACTGTGTGCAATGGGATGCTGGACTAGATGGGCTGTGGCCTGATCCAGCAGGGTTTCTCTTACGTTCTTATGTACTAGATGGGTTGTGGCCTGTTCCAGCAGAGCTCCTCTTTATGTTCTCGTATTCTTATCCATAGTACATGATATCAAGAAAGAACACATGAAAAATGTTTAAATATAGAGGTTGTAGAAACAACTGTTTCTTCCCTGCAAACCATGTGGCAGGATCAGTGGTCCTGGATTAGAAACCCCAGATAAGAGCAGCAACAGCAGGTTACAGGGGAAAGCAGAATCCAGATGGAGCATCAACAGAAGAAGCCAGAATTGCAAGTACAAGCTGGTGGTTTCTCCCTGGCAATTCAGGCAGGATTCCTCCCTGTGAGCTGAAGGTGCTTCAGGGCCCAAAGGCTGGCACGTTTTGTGCCGCAACCTGGCCAGGAGCTGATGCAAAATGCTGCCTTTCTCTGGCCTGTGGTCAGGAGTTAGCCACGTGCAATTTCTGCCAGCACATTCAGGAGAAAGCCTTCATCCTCAGGAATAAGAACAGGATCCAGACGGAGCACCCACAGCAGAAGCCAGAGATGAAAAAGTAAGCTGATGGACCCTCCCTGGCCAAAGCAACAGGATTCCTCCCTGTGCAGTAAAACTGCTTATTTAATTTATGGATGACAGATGTATCAATGGCTACTAGAACGAATGCCTAGGTGCATCCTTCAGGCTGAGGGGGAGAGGAACTGGGGCGCTTCTAAGGCCATCTGCTGGGACTCGAGAGCAGGAGAAGGTTTGTCCTTGTCTCTGCTTGAGATGCCCATGAGCATTTGGTGGGCCACTGTGTGCGACAGGATGCTGGACTAGATGGGCTGTGGCCTGATCCAGCAAGGTTTCTCTTATGAAGTCATTGTCTCCCTCTGCCTAATGGCAGGGATGGACTTGTGTCCTTGGCATCTACACAAGATCCAGCATTGTGTAATTACTGGGCTGTTAGGTTAGGGCCCAGGAGGTTCAGGGTTCAAAATCCCATCCAGCCATGAAAGCTCACAAGGCAGCTTTGGGCAATCCAGTGCCTGTAGACTATCCTACCTTACATTACAAGGGTGCTGTGAAGATAAAATAGAGGAGATGGAAATAATGTCCAGGATGGGATATAAAAATAACAATAAAAAGCAAAGCAGGGCTGGCTAGAGGGAACAGTGACACAACTTGATGTGCCTTGTGTCACCAAAGGTTCACAGGTTCTTCTCCATGGTCAATCCTAGAAACAGCAGTGGCACACAACCGTATACAAATTCTCCAAGATTTGTTTTTGGAGCATGATAAAGCAAAGGTGAACTTAACATAAGAGGAGCTCTGCAGGATTGGGACCCAACCCATCTAGTCCAGCATCCTCTCTCACACAGTGGCCCACCAACAGCTTCTGGGCATCTCAAACAGAAGACAAAGGCAAAACCTTCACCTGCTCCCAACAAGTGGCCTTGAGAGGCATCATGCCTGTCCCTCGAACCCAGAGGCAGCATGGAGGCATCCATTCTAGTAGCCATGGATTATCTATAAATGTATTTGTGATGCTCACTTCTTGGGCACTAAATGTTCAGAACCCTTTCCTGACACCCTGAACTTGGATACGGAAAAGGGTCACCTGCAGCCACCAGTGTATCCTATCTGTACCCTTCCCTTATGCTCATGTTTTCACTGTCGCCATTATTAATATATACACAACTTGATATCACAGCTACCAGTTCTTTAGCTGGTGTCGGCTTTATATTATCAATGCTGCTGCTACAGCTACTACTATTTAAGCTGCATTTACACACAGTCTCAGAACTAGCACAGATGTAACATCTGCATGCTAGTCCCTTTGAATGCCCTTTCAAATTTTCTTTTTCCAGCCGTTCACGTATATCAGGATCTGCGCACTAGCATCTCTCTTAAGTCGCTTTTGAGCCGCTTTTTTAAGACAACGTGTGAATGCAGCGCGATCCACTTTCCTAAGACCCCCCAAAGCGATTTGCCACGAATCTCCTCCTCGCCCTCTCGTCCTTCTCCCTCCCGACCGCCCTGCATTTTTCCATTTTAGGTATTCGAGGCGCGTCGCGGAGTTTCCACTTTGAAAACGCGTCGATGACATGACATTACAACGGAGGCGCTTCGTACTCTGTGGGCGATCGACGTCCGTCACCCACCCACCCACCCGGCGTTTGGCTCAAGCCCCAACTCGCTCCTCTCGATCCGTTCCACGTGTCCAATCCGTTCGTGGGAACGGGGCCCCAGCCATTCTAACCGAGAAGGCGGCGCTGGCCAGGACGCGCGGCGCTGCTGCCGGCTCTTCGCCGACGCAGACTAAGTAACTTCAGGACGCTGCACCCGTTCACAGCCAGGCACGCGGGAACACACCTGTTGCTTGCGCGCACCGCATGCTCCCCGAGCAGGAGAGACGCCCGCCCGCCTCCCGAAAGAGCCGTATAGGAGGCAGAGCGCGCGGCCTGGGCCCATTGAGACGCGTCTATAAACGGGTGCGCGTGTCTTCTTACAGTGCCAGCCAAGAAGCCGCGCTTCCCGGTTGCGCACGTAGCGCTCCGCTGGCGCCACCATCGCGCTATATCGGGGGGGGGACGGAGAGAGGTACCGAAAGGGAGGCGCCGTGCGCGCGTCTCCGGCGTGGGTAGGGCGTGTCCTCCGCCGCTGTCACCGCCTGCCTCGCCTTTGGCGCCGCCCGCCGGATCCCTCGGGGCCCCGGCAGCAGCAGCAGCGGGAGCGCCCGGGCATCCCTGGGCGCTTGAGCCGACGCGACGATGCTCGCGGGCTCCGCTTCGGAAGGGCTGCAGCGAAGACGGGCGTCCTACCGGTTGCGCCTCGCCGCCGGTGCCGCCGCCGCCGCCGCCGCCGTGTGCGCGGCGTGGCCGCTTCCTGCTCTGCCCCGCTCGGTGCTGCCGCCGCCGCCGCCTGCACGGCTCTCAGTCCCCGGGCTTTTACTCCACCTGCGCCGCCCGCTTAGGAAATCCGGATTGACCGTTGTGTGGCGCACTAGCCAGTAAGTAGTTGCCCTGGATCTCCCTCCCGCGCCCGATCCGCTTTCCACGGACTGGACGGCCAGCCGGGCAGCGTCCTTCTCGGCCCTTCCGCCCGCCCAACTTCCAGGGCGAGCGAGTTCCCGGGGAAACTTTTGCGCAGTTCCGAGGAGCGAGCCGGCGCTGGGCAGACGCCGGACTGAATCCGCTCTCGGATCGGTCTCGGCGACGGGATGCAGGAGCCGCCGGCGGAGGGCTTTTGCGCCGCCGTCGAACAGACACGGGGAAACGCGATGCGGGGACGCGTGTTCACACGCCTCGAGGAACTCCCGTATGGCAGGCGTGCAAGAGAGGGGGATCGTCGGAGGAGGGGGATTTTTCCCCCTTGCCCGCTTTATAGGATTGCGCTCGGGGGGCAGAGGCGCTGCTGCTTTTTTAACGCGCGTTTTAACCGCGGGTGTGCGTGGTCGCGTGTGCAAGCGTGCTGCTCTTTCCAACAGGCGTTTTATGGGATTGCACGTGTGTACGCGGCGCCTGTGTTGGAAGACGGCAGCGAGGCGCCGTAGTGAATCTGGATAAAGAAGCGGTGTGTGTGTGTGTGTTTTCCTGCTGCGGCGTCTACATTGTGTCCAGACCAGATAGTTGCTAGTTTATTTACGAATAAATGCAATGACAGCTCCATGAAATTATCCTCCTAATTGGGTGTCCTCCAGATGCCGCTCTAGTCTCGTCGGAAAGGGGCTTTGGGTGCAGCAGATCCTGGCGCCCGGACCCCTGCCCCACGTCCAACTCTGTAGCTATGTGGCCCCTCGCGTGGGAAGAGCTCCGGTTCCGTCCTTGGAGGGCCACAGCCTGGTGCATTCAGTTTGGCAGCGCATGACGCGAGATGGCCAAGATTTGGAGCTAACCAAGTAGCATTGAGCTCTGGTTCTGGCTTTTACCGCAGTGGGTTCTGCATGTAACGGTCCCAAGGTCCTAATTCTTCTTTATTTTTTCCCCAATGCTTATAATACACTGCACTACTTGGGAGTTGGGGTATTTGGGATCTTCTGAACTTTTTGCTCTGTTTGGCTCCCTGTGGAGCTGTCGTGCATTTTGTTCACGGTTGCTTTAAATGCACTCAAGTCCGGTGAAAAGCCACCTGAGGTGATATTTGAGCTAGATGGATCACCTTGCAGTAAATCCATCCCAGCTCTGCTAGGACAGTTTCCCTTCCTTGGAGCGTAGTGGCGCATTGAAGCTGCTTTCATCTGTTCTTGTCCTTCATCTGCTGGTTTGCACATCATCGAATGAATTTATTTCCTGCCCATTACCCGCCCACACTGATAGTACGCTATAGTTAGCTTGCCAGATTTATAGTTTTGTGGTTTGGTTTGGTTTTTAAAACTGGTGATACCTTTCGGTTCTTTGCTCTTCGTAATGTTTTCTGATCCTGCAGCTGTGATGTTTGGGAATACATAGCGATTGCTTTTGATAGGGCAGCTTAATAGCTGCTGCTGAAACATATGGGAAATAATTTAACGGGATACCTGCATTGCTTTCTTCTCTCTTAAAATCCCATTTTCTTCCAGCCAGAGTAGCTCTGCAAAAATAAAGACTCTGCTGGAAAGAAAAACGTCAACTTCTTGCAAAAAAAAAAATCTGCTAAAATGTGAAGTCCTTATCAGAACTTTATGCCTAGCCAAAACTTGGATCATTAGTAAATTAATTTCTTCCTCTGCCTCACTCCTCTCTAGATGTTTGGTATTAAATCTTACCTTCACTGAACAGCTTCCTTTGTCTATGTCGGTGCATTTATAAAAGTCAGACACTTGGGTAGAAAGACTCTCATTTCTCCTTCATGATGCATAGGGAAGGTTTGAGGTGACTCTGTGGGTTATGCCAGATCAGAACTCAAGACAGGTCATCTGAAAGTGAGGTGGGTGGGCTTCAGAAATTTTGCTTTAGGTTCCACTTAAACAGAAAAAGTGGGGGGAAAGCACTTCTGAGGCAGCTTTGAGATAGTGTGTTCTTATGCCATTCTGATTCTCCCCCCCCCCATTCCCATGAACATTTAAAAGGGGCCTGTGAGGAGATCTCCACTGGACAGCATTTAGTCTGGCTGTGTATTGTGCAAGAAGCTGAAGGTGAAGAGAGCTGCCATAGGCAATTGTTCCCTAAGTCATTATCTCACTGTACCCAGCATCTTAAATCTCCTGGTGAGACACTCTTAGGGCTGCAGCAGTGTGCAGGATCTACATGAACATTAAGAACATAAGACGAGGCCAGCTGAATCAGACCACAACCCGGCTAGCCCAGCATCCTTTCTCCCACAGTGGCCTACCAATTGCTTCTTTATATTCCCAAGCGGAAGACAAAGGTGAAACCTTCACCTGCTCTCAACTCCCTGCAGAGGCATCCTGCCTGTCTCTCCAGCCCAGAGGTAGCATCTAGGTCTCCACTCTAGTATCCAGGCTGGTTGGTGGTAATAAGTTCCACAGACTTCCCCAAATCAGTCCTAACTATCCCTGACTATCATCTTCCTGGTTCTAGTGTTGGCAGTGTGTGGATTATGCACGTGTTAACTAATACTGGATTGAAAATGAGAAGGGGAGATGGGACGCAGGCCCTTGAGCTACTAGGTGTGGTGGGGTGCAGACCCTTCTAGCCATAAGCAACTGGCCACAACAAGAAAACTGATCTTTCTGAGCATTGTGCACACATTAATCTGACCCAGAACTGACAACCACTTGAACTCTGAATGGTAGACTTGGGTTTTTTTGTTCTGGGCATGGTGAGGCAAGGTTCACTTTGCTACCTTTGGCTAATTGCAGTGGGTCCTCCCCTCTCTAGGTAAGAGCTCCCCATTTTGCGCACATTATTCAGAAACATTGGCTGTGGTCACATGTAAGGTTTAATGCAGCTTCAGTCCACCTTCAGAGTGAGAGAACACATCAG
>MTQE01003428.1:25885343-25899256 GCA_014337955.1 Aspidoscelis marmoratus | reverse complement strand
GTGAGAGAACACATCAGCAAAGTGACCAGTAATTTTCTTTCCACGTTATCCTTCCCAAGGGTTAGTTTTCTGAATTGCTTAACACTGAAAGAAAACAACTTGTCCCTTTGCTGGTGTGTTCTCTCACTCTGAAAGTGGACTGAAGCTGGATTAAACCTTACGTATGATCACAGTCATTGATTCTGGGACTTTTGAGTTAAATCTAGCCATTAGCTGCCGTGACTTCTAGCTATTCTTCAGTGAGGAAATCTAACCTTAGCAGAACTGCAGAACATGTTTACTGACAGATGTTAATTACTTGTGACTATTTAATTCCAAGCATCTGTATCTTACCCGGGGCAGATGACAGCACTTGATAAAATAAGCAGTGCGAAGCATTGATAAAACCAGTAAAACATTATTAAATAAAAACACATGTTAAACACAACCGTCCCACCCAGTTCCTTTTCTTCTTCTTCTTCTTCTTTTTTGCAAATCCTATTCATGATACTGCTTCGTACACTGTGTGGGAAAATAACTTTACGAGAATAGGGTAAGACATGGCAGTTGAAGTTTGAATCATGTAAAAGCCTGTCCAGGATTTTACAGTCCATGTTGCTGAATCCTGCATCTACTGATGCATTATTACCTTCATCCAAAAAAAAAAAAACCCACTTCTAAAACAGCCTGTGTCCAAAAGTGGCAATAAGCCCTTCTTCACAGGATCCAGTGATTACATCAGAAATGTACTGCAGAAATCAAGACTGCAGAGGAAATTTGGAAGGAGGAAGGCAATGAACAGAAGTGGAATTTTAACAAGGAAGCTGTTACTCCTGTTGCCTGCCCCAAGGACTTGCAGATTCCTGTGATCCGTTCAGCCTGATAAGTTCATCATGGGATCTTGCAGACAGAAGACTAATCATACAGCCTCATACAGATTTAGTGGATGGATGGAAGGGAAAAATATGTGAGAGGTCAGCAGTCAGGTTCTCTGCAATAACCTCACTAGATACTAGTCTGCCCAGTGAGGCATATTTCAAGAAAGTACATAGGGTTGTGATTCAGAAGTGTTCATGAGGCATGTTCTTCCTTGCAAACATTCAAGCAGGAAAATAATGCACCACCAAGGAATAAGTACGACCTATTACACATTTATTCCTGTTTTTCTTCAGTTAATGTTACACCTCCTGTGTAATTACTTGTGGGGATATGCATGAATTTTTGTGCTATTCGGAATTCGTATGAATATGTACAAATTCCAAGATTCGCGGACAGATCGAATAGGGCCCTATTTGTCCACCAGTTGGATTACCTGATATTCGTAGAAGCTTCAGTCAAAGCTTCTGTGGATACCGGATGCCCCGGATTTTCCCCTGCCGTAGCCTCCCCCCACAGCCTCCCCCACGCCCCCTTACCTTTTTGGATGCGCTCCAGTGGTGTCCCAGGCCTCTTTCAGAGCACAAAACAAGCTTTCTGGGGCTGAGAAAAAGTACTTCAAGTTCTGGGCCAGACCTGACCCCAAACCGGAAGGCCTTTTTCCAGGCTCCAGAAAACCTGTTTTGCTCTCTGGAGAGCCTGGAAAGAGGCCCAGGAGGCCACCAGAGGGGTCCTGCCACCTCCCACACAGCCCTTACCTTTCAGGGTGCATTCTGGTGGTGACCCTGGCCTCCTCCCATGGCTTTGTCCAGACCCGGAAGTGCCTTAGAAGAGGCACAGCGGTGGTGAGAACAGGTAAGTGGGGAGGGGGCAGGAATGGAGGGTTAGGGGGAAATTTATTCATTTTGTGCACAAATATTCTTTAGCATATTCTTGCGGGGATATGAATATCCCCATATTTGTATGGGTGGGGTTTGTCCAAAGCCGGATATTTCCACATTTGGTTCATGCCGAATCAAATGTGGGAAATGGGCTTCCTGCACACCCCGAGTTACTTGTGATACGTTGAGGGCTGTGGTCACACTCAGGGACAAACAGGAAACTAAGGCCGTTTTCGGCCTAGGATAGCTTAGTCACATCTAGCGCGACCACCTCCAGTGCCACAACACCGAGCCTTCATTGCCTGGTAAAAGGTAAACTTTGGTGTGGTGATGGGACAATACTGCCGCCACACTGAAGTTTATCTTTTGCCAAGCAAGGAGATCCACAGAGGCTTGGCAGTGTGGTGGCAGTTTCACAGGTAGGATCCTCTCTCTTCCAGTGTGGGTCACACTTCTTTCCTTGCAGCCGTTCGCCTGGGTTCATTTCTTGAAGCAGAAATGGACCCAGTGCTGAGATAATCCGCACAGCAAATAGTCTCAGTTAGGGAAAGAAAGTCCACAGGAAAAAAAAAGGAAGTGGACTTGCACGTCTGGCTCCTCCAGACACAGGATGGTAGGAGAGTCGGATCAGACAAGGGGAAGTATTTCTCCACCCCAAGGGTCATCAGTCTATGGAATTTGCAGCCAGAAGAGGTGGTAACAGCAACCATCCTAGATGGCTTTAAGGAGGGGCGAGACAAATTTATGGATGACAGATGTATCAATGGCTACTAGAATGGATGCCTAGGTGCATCTTCCAGGCTGGGGGGGGGGGCAGGCAGGATGTCTCTAAGGCCATTTGCTGGGATTCGAGAGCAGGATAAAGTTTGCCCTTGCCTTCTGCTTGAGATGCCCTTGAGAAATAGGTGGGCCACTGTGTGGGACAGGATGCTGTTCTTAACCTGTGCAACCACCTAGTGGCCAAATAAAGAAATGCATCACTGTATACTGTAGCAAGGAGTGTGAAGCCTGTGACCTTCACCGTGTTGGTGAACTACAAGTTCCAGATCCCTGGTCATTACCCACAATAGCTTGGAATGATGGGGATGGGGTTCATAGGTCCCCCATCACTACTACATAGCCTGCCTCTTGATTCGTTAGGTTAAAAGCTGTGAGTGAGGGGGCTGTAGGTGTGTGGAATGGCTTTTTGAATTAACTTGCCCTTTCAGGAAGAAAGGGTTGCACCCTCTCATGCTGAAAGGTCATATTGGGCCAGATGCCGCCAACGCTACTAAACATTGTGTGACTTGTGCTTTTAAAAAGTAATCGAGACAGATCCTTTGGTGCCGTATCACTTGCAAGCCACTGTTCAGGAAACCTTTCTTTCTTCTCTCCCAACTGTGCTCTTAGATCAGCCAGAAGCCCGTTGCTTCACGATATCAGTGCACAGAATGACTTTGCCAAGCTAGACAGTATTAAGGCTCTCAAGTGGCTTGCACGAAATGAACTGACATTCCAGCAGGAGGAATACTTAGATCAGTGGTTCTCAACCTGGGGGTCGGGACCCCTTTGGGGGTCAAATTACCCTTTCAGAGGGGTCGCGATAGGTCTACTGCGGCCCTTCCCTCCCACCTCCCAGCTGCTCCGCCCCTGTGGTTGGGGGTCTTCACAACATGAGGAACTCCATTAAGGGGTCACGGCATTAGGAAGGTTGAAAACCGCTGACTTAGATTATAACAAGACCCTTTGCTTAAGAATAATTTTTCCTCCCACTCACTTTGAGTAATTAGATAGAATGACCAAGGTTGGGAGATTCTAATACCTTCCTTACAAGGATAGAACCTGTGTCTGTGGTACCTTGGGTCAAAGATGTAGCCCATAATATTTTAATTTGTGATCTATACACAGCAGCGAGGGACAAACATCTTACTCCATTTTTGAGGGATAGGAAATTTAGGCTCCCTAAAGCCAAATTGATGTTCTTATTACAGGGATCAAACTCACATACAGTAAAGAGGTAGCACCTTTTCTACAGAAATCTACCAAAATTGGGGAAGTACGTCTTCCCCAGTCCTGAGCAGAACATAATGAGAATGACCACCCACAAAAGGTGTTTTTCCACTAGCACTAGTGCTCTAGTGCTGAGTGGAAAAACACCCAAAAATTGCTATTAACTATAGATATATCCTGGACTCTTCTCTTTTATTGTGGTTCTTTTTACTGATTTTAAACTTACACGTTTTGTGGTCTTTTATCTTACATGGTCTGCAGACTAATCAATAAATAAATATTAGATACTGTTGCTGCTGTTTGCATTGGGATGAAATCAAGGCTGCTCCCGTATAGACCACCAGTATGGTGGCTTGTCGTGGAAAGGGCATCTTTTCTCTAGATGGTGGTGGAGAGGTCTGCCAGAAGAGGCAGAGGCTTGGAGCAGACTCAGAACAGTGGCTTCCATTCAGGGAGGTCTTGGGCTAGTGCTCCACATGAGGCACCAAGGACATTTTTCTTCAAATCGGTGCATTGCACACGGCAAGAACGTCCCTGCCCTGGCCTTCTAAGAACGTGTGATTGTAGCCCACTCTTTCCATAATGTTCACTCATATCATTTGGTAAAGTGGGCAAGAAAATGGTTAATTCCCTTTGTGTTGTGGCCATTTGTGGTTTCTCACTAGCTGCAGAGCCGCATCTCTGCTCTTGCTGACCCTGCCCCACACCAGGAGTTCTCAATTCATTAAGATTAAATGGCACTTAACTAGAACACTTGCTGGTTTTGAGAGAAGTGCTCCCACAAAAAAGGTCAAATCTATGCTGGAGGCAGCTCTCTATGTGTATTACAGGGTTTTTTTTCCACACCTCAGCTGCTTGGTCTCTCCCCAGAATTGTCATTGGTCCTGTTGTAAGTAATGTGAATGGGTTAAAAAAATAACCGTAAAAGCCGGCTAGGAGGCACAAGAGAGAATACATGTGTATAAATGGACAACTCAGTCTGCAAATTCTGGTCATTGTCTGGTCACCATGCGTGGCCTTTAGATGACAACTGTAAGCCATCCTGGGCAGATTTTGGAAAGGGCAAGGTATAAACTGAGTGGAATGAATAAATAAATAACAGAGAAAGAAACAAGATATTTTTTTCCCCACAGTTCCCAGATAGCTAATTAAACCTTTGCCAATATGCACAATAGATTTTTCCTGAATTGACAAGAACCACTTCACCCATTTTGAAATGGGACATTACGATGTGACACTGTGGGTGGAATTGTGGAAGAAGTTATTTTATTACCAGAAAGATTGGTTCTGACTTCTGTTATGCATTTAGGGGCATTCAGAAAGGCAATCATTTGAAAAGGGAAAAGGAGAGAGAAACTGGACTCCTTTATCATTTACCAGAGATCATTATTAAGATGGCCTGCAGTTCAGTATGCACCAAAGAATGCTGATTTTTGTAGAGTGAACTAACATTCCTTCGGCAGCTCATTTTTTTCCCTAAGTGATGCAGCCTTGAATACCATTCCAAAGACAGAACAGTGAGTTAGTGCTATGCCATACACATTTGTAAACTTAAAACCCTAGGCAAAAAAAGATGATGCTTCAGATTCTTTTATTTTTAAACCAGAGATGGTTTGTTTGCGGACTGATCCAAAAGGTTCAAAGGCATTCCGTTGTTTGCTGTCTTTATTTCTGGGACAGAAAGGAAGAAAAAATAAACAATGCAGGGATGTGAAAGTGTCATTGTCCTGCCACTTAAGCAATACATACACCTCCAAGGCTCCTTCACACCAGCCCAACATGGCTGCACCATCAGAATTCACCATATGCCATTTTAGAACCATGTGCTGTGATTTGTGATTGTAACTACAGCTGATTTCTCTGTTTGCTGCAGGGAACCAGATGGACTCCCGATCTGGAACAGGATAGAAAGAACACTGCCAAAGCACTTAGAGTGTGTAGTATTCTACACCCTCACTTCCTGTGATTTCCAGTGTATCTGCAACAGAGTGCGGACTGGCATATGCCCTAATGTGGCCCACGGGTCACGATGGGTCACAAGATCACAAATCTGTCACTTTACCAAAGCTGCCTGAATATGGCCCATTTCCTCTGAAGTTAGAGTCAAATAGCTGCTTCTCTCCAGCAGTATCATATAGAGATACATTTTGTAAAGCAAGTGACTGTAATGCTGCCCACAGAAGTTATCTTTCTAGTAACAACAGTGTTCATTGAAACAAACACCAGCACTTTCGATGGTAAAGATGGTCCTTAAATCATGTAGGCAGCATTGTGAGCTGTCAGAGGAGCTGCTGAGCAAACTTGCTAATGGTCAGGGTGTTAAGCTTCATGCTTTCTTCAGGCACATTTTATCCCCTGATGCCTAGCAGCAGCTGGGTAAAGTATGTAAATAACCAACTGTAGGACAAAATACAAAACATAAAGCAAATCTTGCATTTTGATTAGTTTGCATAATCCAGATGAGTTGCTGAATTTGAAATACATGGTGCAGTTTTTTCTGAACGTTTCTGAATATCAACCACCTCTTTCTTCCCTCCCCCCACCAAAAAGTGTCGATTCCTCTTAAGTACTGGGTAGTTGCCACCAGATGATAGCCTTTGAGAATAGAAAGATCATGCTGATTGGATATTGGATCATCTAGTCCAGCCAACCAGATGTGGAGGCCTCTGGGCATGTTAACAGTGGCCAACCATATGCCAAAGGGACCCACAACAGGACCTGAACATCTTAGCACTTTCCTTACTCTTTGGTTGCATTCACACATGGGAGATGGGGAGACCCAGAGGTAAACTGAGAAAATCGCCATCACTTGTCCCAAGGATACAAAGAAGCATCCTTTTGAAAAGGGAAGGTAAAACAGCTCTGAGGATGCCTTTACAGCATGGAGTGCAAAAGGAGGCAGCATTTGCTGCTACAGGATGCCTCTTTCCGAAGGAGCCATTTGCAAGTGCAAAGAAACCAATCCAAAGGTTGGGGGGGAGGGGAATGGGGGAATAGAAATTAGAGGAGCGTCTTGTTTCAAAAAGACAGTAGGATATTTTGCATGAGAGATGCAGTCAACCAGGAGTAGCACAAGAGTGTGGTGAGTCAATCCATAGTGGTACAGTAATTGGAGTGGTGTAGTCAGGTGGCTCAGTTTACAGATACTCTTGATTGTGGGTATTTCTTGGGGCAGTTCTTTCCACTGTTTTCCTGGAAAACACTATAAATAGGATCCATACATCTCACAGCATCTGCCAGAAGTCATTGAATAGACGGGATATAACATCTTCCCCTGTTGTGATAATGAACCTGTACATCAGACTAATGACCATATGGTGACCACCTGTGAATTGAGGGTCTATTCAGGATTAGCGTCAGACTTTTTTAAAGTAACAGATGCCATCCTTCAATGGATAAATGGCCTCAACAGTGTTATATAGGGTCCCTTTAACTTGTGAACTCTAACTTCCTATTTCAACTTGCTACTTTAATTGTTTGTCCATGAGTTGCTGCCGTAAAATAAATTTCTGCTGTTTCCTGGATGAGGCTTTTGAAGACATCTACAGAAAAAGGCAGATTAATAAAATAGGACTTTATAGGGAGCTAAATATGGTTACAGCCATGGTCCACAGGCACATAGCACCTTTGGTATAGGAGTATAGTATAGAACTCATGGATGCTCACAGGGGAGCAAGAAGGGTTGCCTTTCCCAGAAACCCATAGTTTCAAACTTCTAAATTTTAATGCAAAAAATAATAATCAATTTTTGAGAATTTTGATGGCCTACATTATAAGGCAAAACATGGAACACCTTTCTTGCTTTTCTTTTATTGGCCCATTGATTTTTATATTATAGCTATATATCTTTTTTAGTTTGGGGGAAAGAAAGAACAAGGAAACTAGATTTTTCTTGCTTAACCATTTAATGAAATGCTACTAATAGATTATTATAGTGCTTTCTATGGAGAAGCAATGACTTCTCAACTCAAAACACTTTCTTGAAAGTCAACATTCATTGCCCTCAATTCTAGTAGGATCTTCGTAGTTATTTATTCATTTATTTCAGTGTTTATATCGTAGTCTTTATCTAAAGGTCCCAGAGTGGATCAAAATGTTAATAAAATAATATACCAAAACAAAAATTAAAATAGAACCTACACACCCTGGTAGGGCAACATTCAGAGGTATGTTTTAACCTAATACATAAGATTGAACCGTGGTGTACCTCCACTAGGAAGCTAATTGAAAGCCTGGGGGCCACCACTGAAAAGGGTGCTTCAGTTGCCACCGCCTCTTGTATTACAGCCCGGACTTTAGTGTGCAATCCATAGTTGATTAATGACTTTAGGAATGTTAAAGGAAGCAGAGAAAAGGTGATGGTTTTAAAAATAACTGCATGTAAATCTACCTGTAAAGATTTTGCTAGGCCAACCATTGAGAAGTGCCAGAGAAATAATGTGAAAGAGAAGCATCTCATTGGCAATCAAGGTGTACCTAGATTCAGGTGAGATGGAAGCATGGATGGGGGAGGATGCTTTTTTAAGGAAGGTAGCATTAATCCACATGGTCCATTTGAAGTGCGGGAAATATGCCTCATGTCTGCATCTTTCTGGCAAATTTTGTAGGCATTCTCATATATATAGACTGAGCAGTCACCAAAAGGGGAAAGAAAGCACAACCCATAGAGGCTATTTTCTCATTTTTTCCCCACATGATCAGTATGTTTGAATCTCTGGGTCTCCAAGTACCCACACACACCTGGGTGGCCTTTGTCCTTAAACCATTTTAGCAGAAGAGAAGTCTGTGTGTATATGTGTGTGGTAGGGATTCCTGTACAGGGCTCTGGGTGCAATCAGACATGGCTTTTTTCAAGCCCCTCTTGTTAGAAAGTGTAACTATCCAGAAAATTCACACATTCCTGCCTCATGTTTCCATGTGCTGCTCTTCCATCTAAAAATTTGTCAGCACCTTCCTAACAACAGGTGCTCATCCCTGATTGGCTGCTACCCATCTAGCTTTCGGGGGGGGGGTAGATTTCCCTCCCCTATGTCCCCTCCAACTGTGAATGAAAGGAAGAGTTGCTCTTGGTCTTAAGATATCCTGTTTGAGAAAAGGATGACCTTTCTGAGGCTTCAGCATGTCTGGTCGCACATTTTGGGTGTTTTTTCCACCGTCACTAAAAGTACCCATTAAGTACCCATTAATGGGTACGTAATGGCACTTTTGTACCCATTAATGGGTACGTAATGGGTACTTCTAGTGACAGTGGGAAAACACCCCATATCTCTTACTGAGGTTCCAGACACCAAAACCGTTTTCAGAGTAGTTTGGAAAGCTATGTGGGTGTGCTTTGCTGTAGGGACCTTTGATGCCAGTATGATCTCCCGTGGGCCAGCTATGCCTGGAAAGAGTGTGCTGCATTACCATCTCACAACTGCAACCCATACCAAGGGTGAGTTACTAGTTTTTCTCGATCAAACAGAAATGGTAAACATGGTAGGTTTGTTAATTTAGAATATTGTCTTTGTCCATCACAAAAAATTCAAAGCAATCTTGTGCATCACAAAAAAAATGCAGTTTGGGAGGGGTTCCCCCCAATGACATTTGTTCTGGTCTGCATTCCAGCAGCATTATTTTTTTTAACCTTGTACCTGAATAGGCAGTCTTCCCCCCAGTGTCCATCATAAGCATGTGACTAAACTCATATTAGCTTAACAAGCCTGTGATGGTCAGAGGTGATGGGATAGGTCAGTCATTTCCAAATGTTTTTCACTTGTATACCACTTGGCAGACCATTTCCCTAAATTGTACCCTTCGTGGCCGTGGCCACACCTTCACTTTAATGCTTCTTCAGTTTGTCTTTGGACCCCACTGGTCACACCTTTTTGGTCCTATTCATTTTATTTGAGGACTTTCCTCCCTTCAGTCATTTTTTCATGAGTCCTGAATTTACAGGTCTCAAGCCACTATAGAGTCTTAATCCATTTTCATTTTTGGCATGTGATCGAGGAAGAGGACTAAAAGCAGCTGTGGGTGGATACTGCATGAATTTGCCTTCCCTTTCACCCAGTGTGTGATTACACCCTATTGAATCACAGAATTTGTATCCCATCAGAATGCAAGGGGTGTTGTGACAGTGAAAAGAGGTAGAACTCTAAAAAGTCTTGTAAAGGAGTTGGGAACATAAATATGTGAGCATGGTGACCAAACTGAGGACAAACCGAGGAAGGATTATCAGGTACTAGGTGGGATCAGAGTTAGGGCATTTTGAATCCGGCTTTTAAATAAGGCCTGTTATTTCAACAGGGCGTGATCACAGTCCATAAGAGCTGCTGTTATTCCAGATTTATATGTTGTATCTATAAGTGCCTTTTCCCACGATTACTCAATTTTGGGGGGGTCCCCCCCAAATGTCCTTGTTCGTACCAGTGGGGGGACTCGTGCACCAGATTGGGAGTCACTGGGATACATCTGAAGAATGTTCAGGGGAAGAGGAGGACTCGTTTACATGCATCTGACTTCATTCCTTTGTATTCCACCCTTCATTTGAAGGTCCCACATGTATTCTTGTTGTTGCCATTGGCTGTTAAAGGGGAAGGGGAGGGCGTCTTGCAAACTGAGTTCTACGCATCTTTTTCTTTGGTTTATTGCAGAAATCTGGAGCATTACAAGTGATGTGAAATAACCTGAAGGCCAAGATGACTCTCTTACCCGGAGAGAATTCAGACTATGACTACAGTGCCCTGAGCTGTGTTTCAGATGCCTCCTTTAACCATCCTTACTATGCTGAAAGTGAAAGTCTCAAAGGAGTTTTTTACCAAAGAGCCAAACTCATCCATCCCGGGAAAGAATTCTACGACAGCGTCCATCCAGAAGACCGGAAGCATCATATCATCATCAACGTAGGGGGCTTTAAATACTTATTCCCATGGACCACTCTTGATGAGTTTCCCATGACTCGACTGGGGCAGCTAAAATTCTGCAACAATTTCGATGATATCCTCAATATTTGTGACGATTATGACGTGACCTGCAACGAGTTCTTTTTCGACCGCAACCCGGGGGCATTTAGGACCATCTTGACTTTCTTGCGGGCGGGGAAGCTTCGGCTTTTGAGAGAGATGTGTGCACTTTCTTTCCAAGAGGAACTCCTGTACTGGGGCATTGAAGAGGCCAACTTGGAGTGGTGCTGCAAAAGGAGGTACCTGCAGAAGATGGAAGAATTTGCGGAAATGAATGAAACCGACGATGAGTTCCTAGACAGTGAGAACCAGTGTAAAGCAGCTGAACTGACGAAGTTTGGGCTTTGCATGAAAAAGTTGCAAGACATGGTAGAGAGGCCGCAGTCTGGGATCCCTGGGAAAGTTTTCGCTTGTTTATCGGTGCTGTTTGTGACTATCACTGCAGTCAACCTGTCCATCAGCACTATGCCCGGCCTGAGAGAGGAGGAGGAGAAAGTAAGTTGATCTTAATACGGGGCAAGCTAGTTACTCTGGGGAGCTGGCTAGAGATAGCCTGTGTAAATGGATGGGATGTTGATTTGATAGACAGGAGGATAGTTTCCATATCACCAGAGTAGCACAAACAGCCAGTGTAGATGTGTGAAGTCAAATCATGCTCAGAAATACTATGGACTAATTGTTGGGACTCTCTTGGAAGGCTGCTGAAATATCACCAACTAATAAAAAGTGCCTTGTTCATGCACTCCCTGGAGTTACATTTGCTTGGGGAAAAGTTGATAGGGTTTGCATGCTAGCAGTGCCTGGAATGAAAACCTAAAGAAAACATGCTCTCTCTCATTCTCACATGCTTGAACATTCAGCTAGAACAATTAAGCTTCGTATCACATGTGCATGTGAATCAGTGCAAAAGGCACATTGAGGTTCTCTGTGCTTGCAGGATACTGTTGCATCCAAGTACAACACAGTTCTGCCACAAAAGTGCAGAGGTGTTGGGCTGCCCCTTGGAGGAGCTTCTGAGTTTCCTGCATTGAAGAAAGGGGAAGACTAGATTGCAACCCCCTTCTGGCAGGACAATGGTGCAGGGAGCAAGGCTTCCATTTGGACCCTTCTTTCCCCGTGAGACCCAAACCACAGGCCACTATGAAATTAAATAGCTGATTTTTTGACCAGCCTCTGATCACATCCTAAGGGAAGGAGAAGGATCAATTTCCCTGAGGAAACTTTCTTGGACCCTTCCATTTGCAGATGGAACTGCTTTGTCTGAATAGGGGAAAGAGCATGCCACATAACTTTGTCCAGGTCCTGCTTTACCCATGAACCTCTTGGCTATGTCTCTACCTGTGCCTGTTTCTTATGGTCAGACTTAAGGTTAATCCAGCTTCAGTCTACCTTCAGAGCAAGAGAACACATTATCTGTCCCAACGGTGAATTTTATGAGTTATTTAACACCGAAAGAAAGTTGGAGTTTTCACAGAAGCCTTCCCCATAGGCTTCAAGTAACCACAATATTTGTAACTTGGTGCTTCTGTGCCAGCCACCACTGTGGCTGCACACAGAATGCGCCCTCCGTACTGAAGGAAAATCAATCCAGATTAAAATACTGCAGTGGGAACATGGCCACAGATGTACTTGTCTTCATGTTTGAAAAGCCCAGGATTAAATACTGGCTAGCTATTCTCTTCCAACCATCTTTTCATGGCTTTTACATCTTCGACTTTTTAAAACTCAGCCTTTAAGGAAGAGAGAAGGTGGCATTGTTACTGTGCACAGTTCTTTGGATGCAGACTGGAAGATCAGGTTTCACCCGAGTTTGCTTTGGAAAAATACTGTGTTTGTGTACCCCAAGCATAGCATACAGCCAAAATTCCCCAGTAGGCTTAAGGAGATCTGCACTCATGCTTCTGTTGAAAGCAATAAAATGGGGCTTAGTTATGGTGGAGTTCCACTGATGGAATGGAACAGAGGGTGTATTTTATTCAGACTCTGTAGGCTGAGTTCCAAGTTCAACTTTCCAGATGGATTCCTTCTGTTGAAGGAGGGGGGTGAGATTTAGACAGGACAAGATCATTTCCCCTGGATTTCTCCTGCAGCCCAGCCCAGCTTTCTGACCATTTCTGGATCTTCCCCATGGAGCATGAAAGGGAGGAGAATTCAGCAAAAATTACTCACACGCACTGTTCTTTTCTGGTGATAACTCTGTATGCAGACTGTGCTCAAAGCAACTCTGAATACAAACCTGGAACCACACGTTCCTTGTACTGAGAATATCACTTGGAATTAGGAACTTTGAGTTGTAGGGCCCAGTTCCCATTGGCATTTTAAAATGGTTTAGAAATGGTTTGGATTCTCTGTGTCCCCATTACCAATCTGTTTCAGGGGTATTGTGAGGATTATTTGGCTAAAAAATGGAATAAACACCTGTTTTTTCAGGTGGTTTTTTCCCCCCGTTTTTGCTTTTAAAACACTTCTTCCTTATTGCTGTGGGAATGCTACAGCAGTATTGAGGCAAATACATAATGAAATAGGTGGGCTTTCACCCTGCGCAGGGACCAGCCCCTTGCCAGATTTGTTAATGCACCAGATCCATATTCAGCAGAGAAGTATCAATTCAGCCTGATAAGATGTAGCAATTCACCCACTCCATACTTCACAGTGATAAGTTTCATTTTACCCTTCCCCTCGCTTTCTCCTTGCCGGGAAGCACACACTGGAGGCACCTCTTTTGCCTTGCTAAGCCCTGGGAAGTAGAGAAGCACCTACCTCCCGTGCCCTGCCGGTGACTGAGCGCACACATGTGCAGCCAGCTGGGTGAGCGGGCATGCAGCTCTCTCTCTGCTGGTGCTTTTTTACTTCTCTGCAACTCTCCATTTACGGAGAAGCAAAAAGCACCAGTCCTGAGTTTACGTGTGTGTGTGTGTATGTGTATACCAGCCGATGCTGCTGGCAATGGGGAGGGGAAGAGAGCAAAGGGGAGGAAGGTGTGTATGTGTTTGTGTGAGCATGTGTATGCGCAGGACTGGCAGGACGTTTTTTGCAAAAGCATGAGGGGAGAGGAGAGGAGAGGGGAGAGCTG
The DNA here is from genome assembly GCA_014337955.1 of Aspidoscelis marmoratus. Lineage (NCBI taxonomy): Eukaryota > Metazoa > Chordata > Lepidosauria > Squamata > Teiidae > Aspidoscelis > Aspidoscelis marmoratus. The sequence continues at coordinate 25,885,514 of MTQE01003428.1, read as the reverse complement.
CAATTCCCCACCCTCCGCCACGTCACTGCGGGATCCAGTCGGTAGGCAGGGGGTGGGGCCCCAACTGGCAAGAAGTGAGAAGAAAAGATTCCCTTTCCCTAATGCAATTCTGAACCCTTTTGGGTGGGGACAGCAGAGGGGTTGATAGCAATTTAGAGCAATTTAAAGCCA
>MTQE01003428.1:25864287-25884375 GCA_014337955.1 Aspidoscelis marmoratus | reverse complement strand
GAGTACATGGACAGCACTGTAGAAATAAACTAATAATAATAATAATAAAAGCGGTGTGGCTGTTTGACAGCAGCTCCAACACCCTTGCGAAGTATATATCTGGAAGGTAGCAAAGAGGAAGAGGATGATGGTGGCCATCAATGGTGCATCCTGTGCCAAGTTCTGGGTGCAGCTTAGAACATAAGAACATAAGAGGAGCCCTAGTGGATCAGGCCACAGCCAATCTAGCCCAGCATCGTGTCTCACACAGTGGCTCACCAATTGCCACGGGCATCTCAAGCAGAGACAAAGACAAGCCTTCTCCTGCTCTTGAATCCCAGTAAATGGCCTTAGAGGCATCCTGCTTGTCCCCCGCAGCCTGAAAGATATACTTAGGCGTCCATGCTAGTAGCCATTGATACATCTGTCATCCATAAATTTGTCTAACTCTTCCTTAAAGCCATCCAGGCTGGTTGCTGCTGCCACTTCTTCTGGCAGCAAATTCCACTTGCTTTCCTGTAATCTCTAGCTCTCAAAAAGATGACTCCCAAGGAAATGCAGTCCTCAACTTAAGCATAGTGTTCCCTACATAGGGGAAGTGGCCGTAGCTCAGTGGTAGAACACAGTTCCTGGAAAGCAGAAGGTTAGTAGTTTGATCCCCAGCCTCTCCCCAGAAGTAAGCAGTGGCAAACCACTTCTGTAACTCTAACAAGAAAACTGTGTGGAGCACCAATGGAGATCTCCATGCAGTTAGCCAGGAGTCGGTCACGACTTGGTGGTATCCAACAACAATAACTTTTCTAAGAAATACAGAAGCAGAGCCAAATTAGTGGAATATTCAGGCACTTGAGAATCTTAATTTAGTCATATTTAATTATAGAAATCGTGATCTTAGTCCTCCATATACTAAATTCAGTATTTCTAGTCCTTCCCTAAAATCACTCAAAAATCAAAGTGGAGACATGGCAGGAGGCCAAAGTTAATAAAACAGCATATCTGTTCATGAGGCTGGATGGCATGATTTATGTTAAGGCATAAACAAAAGATCTAGAAATGCTTGCAAAAAATGTAAACTACTTATAAAACTTGGGTAACCTAGGACATTGTGTGAAAAATAATGCACAGCTGTTGCACTCCATATGGGAAGTGAGAAACCATAGTTGGGAACCCACCATGGACCTGGTACCAGTATTCAAAAGATGTGCACCTGGTTCTGTCTTTGAGTGGAAAGTTTTTACAACTTCTTAAAGAGAACTGGATATATTTTTGGCCACTTCATTACACACAGGGGATTTGAGAAATCATGTACAGCAGTTGTTTCCATGCTCTAGGTTTGGGAAAGGGCCAATAAATTCTACAAATTCACAGCAGGATCAATAAATGGGATCAGACTAGGGCACATTCTGCAAAGACTTCATTTTGCTTGAGTATATAAAGTCTGCCACAGAGATTTAATGAATATGCCAGAAATAAAAGAAGAAGTTTTGAGGTTCTTCTGCAATTACCATACCTTGTTTTGGGCTGGTGGGTCTGGAACAGAGAGGCCCTTTGGTCCAAAACGTATGTGATCTTGAACAGTACCATTTGCACAATGGCACTGATCGAGACTAGATTCAGTCCAGCCTCTGAATGTTGCAAAGGGTTAGGAACAAATGTTCCTAGCCTCAGAACCATCAGGGGACCCATTTTGGTGGTGCTAGTCTGGAGCATAATCCCTCTTGATCTGGATCTTGCTCCAACGTTTGCAGATGGAATGTACCAGCAGTAGGTGATGCCTCACGGATCTGCACTGGCACAATAGCTGAAGACTCCAGAAGCCTACCACAAGGGCCCCTGATATGGTTCTGTGGTGAATTCAGAAAAACCCATAGAGTTCAGTAGAAGAACTCACCCACTGAACTAAAATATAGCCATAGTTTCTGTGCATACTTGCTTGCTTATTTATTTATATCTATCCTGCCCTATACTCTTAAGGCCTCAAAGTAGGTTGCAATAAAATACAAACATATATATTTAGATTTAAACCTTCTTCTAGTCTTATTTATACTGTTTCCATCACAGTCCTTGAAGTTGTCATAAACCTAGTTCATAGAAATTTGCCTTTTTGCAAAAGCATTCAGTGTGCTCAACAGAAGAGACAGTCCAAGAGACTCACCAAACCATTTCATTTGCACCACAGTGTGGAAATGGAGTGGTCTAGCAGAGACCACACCTCCCGCTGAGATGCTCTCTCCCCACAGGACTGATGTTTGGAATGGACTATAGCATGAAAATGATGCTGTATCCTGCTACAACTTTGCAAACAGTCCATGGAGTTTTCTAGTGGGTATATGCACTGATGCAATACACCCAACCCAGTACACTGTCATTCCCAGCCTACAAACAGGTCTGTTCTGTGCCATCTGCAGTGGGAAGGGTTGCCTAGAGGTAGGCAGTGTGGCACAGAATACCCCTCACTGTGCAGAAACAGTCTCAGTGTATAGCAACAAATAATATATCTAGTGATAAGTAACAGGAAAACTCTATTGTGGAGTTGGGAAAAGGGTGGGATTCATCTCCTGTCTTACCCAGCTTCTGGCTTTGCTGGATAGGATTGACAGAAATTGGAGCTCTGGAGTGAATTCCCCTTCCCCTTGTGCTTGTGGTACCCCAGGTATGTCCAGAAGTACTCTGTTAGAAACAATTGTGGGCTAGTCTGATCCAGTCATGGATTTTTTTGTGTCTTTAGTAACATGTTCTGTGATATTTCCAGATCAGTTTATGCATCATCCTTGTCTTCCAATCCAGGGTGAATGTTCCCAGATGTGCTACAATATTTTCATAGTGGAATCTGTCTGCGTCGGATGGTTTTCTTTGGAGTTCTTTCTGAGGTTTGTACAGGCACCGAGCAAATTCGTGTTCCTGAGGAATCCATTAACCTTGATCGATATTGTGGCCATTCTTCCCTATTACATTACTTTATTACTAGACAGCACTTCAGTTAGCAGTAACAAGAAGCCAAGCTCTGGCAACATCTACCTGGACAAGGTTGGCCTGGTACTCCGCATACTTCGTGCCTTGAGGATCCTGTACGTCATGCGGCTTGCCAGACACTCACTGGGCCTACAGACTTTGGGACTGACGGCACGTCGATGTACCCGCGAATTTGGGCTCCTGCTACTTTTTCTTTGTGTAGCCATTGCACTGTTTGCACCTCTCTTGTACGTCATTGAAAATGAGATGGCAGACTCTTCGGAGTTCACCAGCATCCCTGCTTGTTATTGGTGGGCAGTCATCACCATGACAACAGTAGGCTACGGTGATATGGTACCCAGAAGCATCCCAGGCCAAGTTGTGGCACTGAGCAGTATCCTGAGTGGCATCCTTCTCATGGCTTTTCCTGTCACATCCATCTTTCACACGTTCTCCCGCTCATACATTGAGCTAAAGCAAGAGCAGGAAAGAATTATGTACCGGAGAGCACAGTTTTTAATGAAAACAAAGTCCCAGTTAAGCAATGTGTCACAGGGGAGCGATGTATTTCCAAGTCCCTCTTTGGAGGCTAGGGACAACAACTGAAATGGAAGTTTCCATGTCCACCTGCCTGTTGCTGAGCAAACAGTAATGGATTTTTATCTCAGCATCTGCTTTCAGAGGTGTTTGGGACATGCTTTGTGCAAATAATTTGCAAAGGGCTTTCAGCCATTCTTCATTATTATGTGTATATTAACATTGCTATTAGGATGAGGAATATGATTGTTGCTTTTCAATAGGCTGTACACTGGGACACAAGGTAATTAAATCAATTTTTTTTAAAAAAATAAATAATAGGCATGATTAGGCCAAAGGAGAACTCTAAAATTACATTCTGTGCACAGCTGTTGCCATCTGTAACATAAAGAAGCAAGCCATTTTCCAAGAAAATGACTCTGAATGCCAACAATTTGATTGTTCAAATCCAGTGACCTTTGGTTGTTAGTTCACAGGAACTGGTGTAAACAATCACATTTTGGGATCCCAGATCAGGCTAAAGTGTGTGACTCCATTGATTGCACGGAAGCAAGTATGTGTGTGCGTGTTCACATTTGCAGAAGAGTTCAATTTTATTTTGTTTTACTGGTACATTTTTCTATGAAATGCTGATTTTTCTCTTCCAGTTACTGGTCACTCTAGTTTCAAATAATATACTGAACTCATCAAGAGAATTTAGAATGTATCCTGGGCCAAAACAAGCAATAGTAATATTTCTTTTTGTGAGCCATAATAATATCCAAGACTTGTTAGTCTCCAAGGCAGCTTTTTATCAAGGATGAGGAAGACGTGGCCCTATTTACATTGCCATGGTCATTGATGAGGACAGCTGACCTCAGCTTCCCCATCCTTTTATGACATTCTCACTTATTTTTTCCTTTCTGAAGCACTTCCTAGTAGGTAGAAGGTAGAACCCCCAAATCATCAAGTATGATCTCTGGTTTTTAGGAGACAACTTATCATGATGTAAACAAAACCAAGACTAAAAGGTGTTTTTTTTTTGTGGGGGGAAGCATTTTCCATATCCAGTTTCACCATATACCCAATAAAGTTCACCAGCTTGCTTTTACTGAGGCTAGTTGCACTAGAGTTTGGAAAGCTTCCTTTTTCGGAACTGTAACTCCCATTAGCTCATTTAGCTAAGAATCATAGGCCAAAAGAAAGTCATTATAGTGTAACAGCTAGACCATTTGATTAAGACTTAAGATTCCCAAAGATTGAACCCCACCACTACCTGGTGATGGAGGCTCACTGGGTGACTTTTGGCCTCTCAGGCTAGCCCACCTTACAGGGGTCCCATGAGAGTAAAATGGAAGGAGATAGAATAATGTTCAGTGCCATGAACTCATTGGGGGGGGGGGGCACAAATAATGGTTTCAGTCCATTCCCACTGAAAACCAGACATCCTCCCTCCCCTCTCCCCGGTAGTATCTGTATATTTCTGTTTTATGTGGGAGATAGTTTGGATCACATCTTTTAGTTCATTGTTTCTGTTCCCCTGAGTTACGTAATTCATCACTCCATTCCAGCCCCTTTCCATAGATCCAACACTTAAGCTCTCCATTGTACATCTTCTGTCACTTGGAAAGAAAATCAAATTTTAATTGTTTCTCTGGATAACGAAACCTATAGTCCAACGTCTGTGCTTTTGCAACTTTCCATCCTATCACTAACACTGCCTGGGCAGCTGATATCAATTGTTTCAAAATGTAGCAATCCTCTTCTTTGAGAGTTTGAGGTGGAACTCATAAAACACATACTTCTTTTGTCCTCAAAATGGGAATTTCAGTTAGGTTAGCTATCTCCTCCAAGATTAATTTCTAAAACTCCTGTACCTTTTCACACTCCCAGAATAAATGCACACATACTCCTTTTTTAAAATCATATCCATGCCAACATCTGGAGCTAGTATTTACTTACATTGGCCAGCTGTGCTAGTGTATGAAACCATTTGTGCAAAATCTTTAAACACAGTTCCTTCATCCTATTATATAACTTCCCAGTTTCTCTCCGTGAGCTTGTATGAAGGAAGGTGGAATACAGCTACTATGAAAAATTAATAAACTGTTTCTGCACATATTACACACTACCCCTCTGTTTCCTGGATACTGACTCTGCTAGGTTGAACTGAAATGGCTGTCCTTCTATTCCATTGCCTCTCCTATTAATTACAAAAGTATAGCTGGCTGCAGATCAAACAAAATATGCACCAAAAATATTGTACCATGCCAAACATTGCCTCACTGTTATTTTTATTTGCATTGGACAGAAAGAAATAAAAACTTTTTATCTCTAAGCCTCGCTGCCAAAATTACTGCTGTGATGCATTGCAATCACTCATAGGTGGCTTCAGAAAAAGGAAGAAAGTTGCTGGAAACAAATCAGAAGAGATCGGATGAGTCATCAGAAACTCAGTCTCTCGTGAGTGAAACCTAAAAGGTGCAAAGTCTTTTACTAATTGCTTTTACTAGTGTCACCAAGTGCTACAACAAGAATGCTAGTAGAAAATGGAAAAGCGACCAAGTATCTGTCCAGTTCAGTCCAGGACAGGCTTATTTTGCCATGATTGGAACAGGCATTTGGACAAAATACATGGATGTATTCCTCACTAAGATATCCACCCAGCTTTATTGCATGTACACCCAGAAGCACAGCCAGTATGCTAGATGCTGTTTGTTAGACATAAATTGCCCACACTGAGGAACAAGATTCCCAGTAGATAATTATCTTCCAGGGCACTTTGGAGTTCTTTGTCTAGTGGTTAAGGAGCCAGACTCTTATCTGGGAATACTGGGTTTGATTCCGCACTCTTCCACAAAGCCATCTGGGAGACCTTGGGCAAGTCACAGCTCTTTCCTGAACTCTCACACCCCCACCTACCTCACAGGGCGTGTGTTGTGGGGAGAAGAATAGAAAGTTTTGACAGCTACTTTGAGTTCCCTTGAATGTGTGAGAAAAGCAGGGTAGAAAAGCCAACTCTTCTTTTTCTTCTTTGCAAACTTACCTCAAACTCTGCTCTGAGAAGTTTCTCTGTGGCAAACAAAGTTCCCCTTTTTGGCAGCACCCCAAATTGAGTCCCCTGGAGGAACCAAGACTAGAAACTTCAGAGGAACCAAGACTAGAAACTTCAGAGGAACCAAGACTAGAAACTTCAGAGGAACCAAGACTAGAAACTTCAGATCCTAGCCCTTGATGAACCTGAGCCAGTATGGGTGGCTGTACTAAGACAGTCTTACAAATGAAAGCCTGCGTTCCCATGCAATAATAAGTCTGCTGAAAATCTTCCTTTGCCACGGAGCGGTCCCGTGCACGGCTTTAATCCGGGTTTCCAGCACTGCTAATGGGGAAAACCCGCTTTAAAAAAATACCTGTTTAAAGCAGTACTTTCTGGAAGACGTGGGTTTTCAGCACAACATTTTCCATGGGATTGCTCCGTGGCAAAAGGGGCGGGGATTCTCTCCCAGGTGGGAATTGCCAGCTGGAGAGATCATCTCTCTCTCTCTGTCTCTCCTTTGCCTGTCATCCAGCCAGCGATCTATGCAAACAGAAATCTAGGTGGGCATTTTCTCTTTGTTGTTTCTCTTTCCAATCCCAAAGAGAAACAGCAAAGATACATTGTGATGAATTGCTTCCGCGAAAGTGAAAGTGTAAAAGAGCTGGCTGGGTGGAGATCTTGTAAAGAGTGCCAGCTGCAGTCTTCGCAAACGGGAGACGAACAGAGAAGTTTTAAATTTTTCTTTGGGTCTTTTTGAAGGAAAGGATCGCAGGATCGCTGGCTGGGGGGGAGCGTTTCGGCAGCTGGAAATTCCTTCCGCCTGATCACCCAATGAAACAGCGAGGGGCGGGGAGAAAAAGATGCGGGTAAACAAAACACGCTTCCTTGGGGACGGTCCGTTCACTTTAAATGCGTGTTTTGCTTACCCCCTTGGGAACGCTTAAATCTGGATTGAACCCGCTTTTCTTTAATCCACTTCAGTAGAGGGGCAATTATACAAATACAAAAATACAAATTAGTACCATGGGAACGCACCCAAAAAGGTTTATCCCAGGACTTCGGAGCAGTTCCTCTACTGGAATTGAACTGGAGGTCTTTCCAACAAGGTAAGTGCAGAAATGGCCTAGGTTAGAACCCAGGAGTACCTGCCATGAAGCTCATTGGGACTTCCCACCTGTGCGTAAAATAGGAGGTGCCTTGGAGAAGGAGAAGGAAGTAAACCCTAACAGGAATTCTGGAATGGAACCCCTAAGATTTTTGGATGGACCACAGATCATCTCCCCAGCAGTTCCTACAGTTGTAGCATGCCCTGAATTACATGGTATGTAAATATAAATAAATATTAATCTGTTCTCATGTACTCTGAATCAACCAAGCAACAAAAGTAGCAATAGCTTTTAGGCTTCTATCCACACACACACACACGAAAGAAAATCCCAAAAGCAGCTTAGAGGTGCTTGTGTGTGGCAGCCAATGTTCCCATCTTAGTCCTCATTAGAGACTAGAAAAAACAACGCTTTGGAAATAGAAAAAGAACACCTCTAGGGGTGAATTCCCACTTAGCTCTGTTAAAGTGGAATTTAAAAAAAATGGATGTGAATGCACATTATTTGTGTTCCCATTTGTTTTTGTTAATTCCGCTTTAAAGCAGAGCATGGTGGTGGTGCAGCAGCACCTGAAAGGGAGTGGGGAGCTTGCTTGCTTGCTTGCTTGCTTGCTTGCTTGCTCGCTCGCCTGCCCACCGCTTTCCATTCCTCCTTCCTGCGCCTCAGGAGCACCAGGGCTTCTCAGCAGGAAGCCGAGCGAGCAAGCAGGGCAGCGGCAGGCAGCAGCCACAATGGCAGGTGCAAAGCAGTGGCCGAAATAGCAGGCAGGCAAGTGGGCAGGCAAGCAGCTGGGCAACCGAGGCAGCGGCAGGTGGGTGGGCGGGCAGGTAGGTGGGCGTTAATTCCATGGTTTCAAAACACTCTTGAGCCAAGTGGGAACGCCCCACTGGGAAAATAAAGCATTTCATTAAAAAAAATGGGAGCAAGAGTTGTTTGAAGGGGTGTTTTTTTTAATTCCCCCCCCCAATTCTCTTTTTAATGCAGAAAGCCACTTTTCAATGCGGACAGAGTGTTTTGAAAACGGTTTGGACAAGCCAAAAACTCCCAGTGGGAATGGGGCTTAAGGGACTTTTCAGCTGTGTTGTTTTAAAAATACTGCATGTGGATGCAGCTCTCATTGAGAAAACCACTTCAAAGTGATCCGTTAGAATGTGGCTTCCATGCCAGGCCCAGATGTCATGTGGCCACTACAGCCCACAGGGTGGCATGCCCTCCCATTGGTATGTGTGAGTGTGTGGACCCTGTGACTTGGGCATACATGTGGTGTGGTCCTGCAGAAGTGTGTGAATGTTGGCAATATATTTAGCTTGGCTAAAATAAAGCAAGACATTCTTGGAGGAGAGGAAGGGAAGCATTTGATTTTTTTCAGTCATCCAAAAAACTAGAAACTCATGGTACTGCAGTCCCCTTTGGGTGAGGCTACCTAAGCCTCCAGGTCCCCGATCCTGATACAGCTGCTTGCTTCATGGTTTTCATCCACTTCGTACACAAAAATAAAGGGGTCTTTTTTCACCCAGAGAGTCACCTGTCTAAAGGAATTTACTACCAGTAGAGGTGGTGATAGCAACTAGCTTGGATGGCTTGAAGAAAGGGTTAAACAAATTCATGGAGGACACGTGTATTGATGGCTACTAGAATAGATGCCTAGGTACTGCCTCCAGGTTGGAGAGACAGGCAGGATGCCTCTAACGGCTATTTGCAGGGAGTAAAGAACATAAGAGGAGGCCTGCTCAATCAGGCCACAGCCCATCTAGTCCAGCATCCTGTTTCACACAGTAGCCCACCAATTGCTTATGAGGGTTTTGCCTTTATCTTCTTTTCAAGAAAGCCCAGAAGCAATTGGTGGGCCACTATGTGAGACGGGATGCTGGACTAGATGGGCTGTGGCCTAATCCATAAGGATTCCTCTTAATGTTCTTATAATTTCAGGTGGTTGCTAAAAACAGAATTTTCAGTTTGCATGGGTTTTTTTTTAAAAAAAAATCATTGGTTCTCTCTAATAAGTGAAATACAGCCTGTGTAACTTTTGTACAATTTGCTTAGTACCAATTTGAAAACTATTCCCTCCAAGTTTGGGTCCTGGTTCGACTGCCATAATGCATTTCAGTGGAGAGCTAACTTTTAGCTGTATTTAATTAAATGCAAAGCATTTGTGTGCAGCTGAGTCATATTCCTCATTCAATACATATGTCAGTGAAGAAAAACTGGCGTGAATTGTATATGTAGAATCTGTGTGGGCAGATTTAGTTGAGCATTCCAGTCTGCACAAAACCCAGCACTGCTGAGAGGAGAAAAAAACCTTGCTTTTCTCCAGCTTGCTCCCCCTGTTATTTAGAATTTAAAAGAATCTTGTGTGAGGTTAAGTTTTCTATATATATTAATCACATCTCACTTGTTCTGATTTTCCTAGCATGTTAACACTAGTTATGTGCCAAATCTCAATCCGTTTTCTTAGTCCAAGCAGCTGACTCAGATCCATCAGTCAGACTGAACTTGAGCCAAATATGGTTATGCTTGAAGTTTCTTCAATAGTATATGCATTATTCATTCTCATTCCACGGTTTGCATATTTTTTGCAGAAGTTTTTATTTTCCTCCTGTGTGAAAGATGTCATGGGACTTAACTCTATATGCACAAGTTGGACTTCTACACTTTTGCCTGGGCTGAACCCTGTGCCTCATTCTAAGACCTATCTATGGCAACATGTTACCTGCAGAAGAGCAGTTGGTACTTTGGAAAGGCACTGATGCTCTCAGACACCAATTTCCATCACTCCCAGCTAGCATGACCCATGTTCAGAAATGAAATCCAATGATATCTGGAGATCCATAAGTTCTTCATTTGTAAACATTCAGACTTTCACATGAAGATAAAAGCCACATATGCCCTAAGGTCTGCTCTTGGTGACCACACTGAAGCTCCCATGCAGTCTTCTTGTCAATGATACAAATGAGGCATGTCCATTCCCTTCCCCCACCCCCAGAGACAGCAGATGCGCTAATACCAAACTATGTTCACAGAGAGAGACCGCAAACAGTTCATGCACTATGATCAAGGTGTCACCTGACACCTCAACAACTTTGATACTTGAGAGCCCATCTGACCACTGAATATTTAATACAGGGTTCAAATTTAGATCTGTTAATTCAGGAGCACTGAGTAGTTATTTGCATATAGACCTCTCCAGGAAGCTGAGCATCATGCTCAGATTATTGTTTTTGTGCTACTCGATTTAACTCCTGATTAGCATGTCATGTGCTGGATGCCATGTGGTCCTGCCTTCTTTTCCCCACAAGTGTTACATAACCAACAAGCACTTCCATCTGCATTCCACCATCCTTGTGCCCAAACTCCCTATTAATCATATAATTTAGGTCTCGAGGAGAAAAGATAACACAGGAAATACCGCCCAAGGAGAACTTTCTCTGTACCTTCTGCAACCAGACTTGTCTGTCCCACATTGGCCTTTTTAGCCACCAGTATGCATGCAGTAAGCATGGGTTGGGCCCTTCCTAAATCTTCATTCACGAAACCAAGCCATGATGATGAAGACCTTCAACACAAAGCTCTGGGTAACCCACTGCATTCGAGATAACTTCTTTTCTAGGACACCTGCTCTAAGATGAGGCCAAATGTTTTTTCTTCGCCATTTGTACTGTGTTCCATATGTCCATGATAAAGACAAAGGATAATCTCATACCAATTACATCAAATTATGATTACTACATGAACAGGCTGACAGAGGTCTGTGTAGCAGATGAGATGTCTGCTTTACTTCGAAGGCCAGCCACATTTAGTTCAGCTCAGTCAAACACAGATACTGATGATAAAGAAGTCAAGTACAGCACAGCCAATCTCATTTTCAACCATACCCACCTGGCACACAGCCCTGGATACTGCAACCACAACTGTGATCATAAGTAGGCATTGGTCAATTATACTGGCATATCGGTATTCATTGTTTTATCTGTGGACTACCTATTTCAGTAGGAGTGGCTGTAGCTCAGTAGTACAGCAAACTGCCTGGAAAGCAGAGGGTTGCTGGTTTGAACCCCAACCTCTCCCCAGAATTAGGCCTTGGCAAACCACTTCTGTCACTCTGCCAAGAAAACTTCCTAGAGAAGTCCATGGAAGTGCCCCTGCAGTCAACCAGGAGTCAGCCGCAGTTAATTTTCTAGTGGCTAATATTAAACAAAAACTTCAGAAGTATCTGCCCAGGATCATCTGACTAAACTAAAGGGTCCTTCAACTATGCTTAAGTTTTCGTCCATCCTCAATCCACCTTCAAAGTGAGAGAACACAAAAGCAAAATGCTGAGCATTTTTCCTTCTGCATTTTCTCACCCAAGGGTGGGTTTTCTTGGTTAGATAATGTGGAAGAAAAGCTGCTTGTCACTTTGTTGATGTGTTCTTGCACGCTGAAGGTGGATCAAGAGGTGGATTAGAACTGTATTACTTGCTCCCTATTACATTTTGGCAATCTTCAGGATGGCTTTTTCTCTGAGAACCTTGTTAGTTTGCAAATACAAACTGGCTTTCACAAAGCCAAGACCAAATGATCCTCTAAGCTAAGGCTATGTTTGGACCGGGCAAAAATGTCTGGGTTTTAACCTGGATTTGTTTTTACCAGTGCTGAGGCCTCTTTGCAGCCACCCCAACTGCATTTGGAGGAGTAGGGATGGGAGACTGACAGATGTGGAATGGGCAGGGTGGGGTAGGCAAACAGCGGGGGACAATGACAGAATGGAGTGGTGGCGGTAAATGGCAGAGGCTTTGAAGGATATCGGTGTGGCTATGTTCCCATTAAATAAATATTCAGATTTTAATAGGATTTCAGAGTGAGTCCTGTTAAAATCCAAACAGGGATTCCCCAGATTTTCAGACATTTAATCCATAAAAATGGGAGATCCTGTCCAAAGTGTCAGGACAGTGGGCCCTCAAGCTGTATTCAGGCTGGACCAGATGGCCAGTGGAAACGTGGTCTAAGGTTCTCCAAGGCAGATTTCAAAAATTCCTATGGACTCAGACTATGTACCTGTAACTATTTGGAACCTGAAACATTCAGACTGGGGTGTGACTTTTATGCCAGAGCTAGGAAAAATCTGTCTGTCCCCTCCTGACATCAGCTAAGGATAATCCATCTCAGGAGGTGTTCACGGCTTTTCTTCAGATCAGAAGAACAGGGTAATCTTTGTCACAAAATTTTGGACACTGCCATTAAAATTAAAATGAAAAGCAACTGTACCGCTTTCAGATGATATGTTTTTTTTCACTTTTTTAATTGCTGGGGTTACCTTTTTTTATTCATTTTTGTTTGGGGCCTATGAATTGTAATCAATTTGACTGATTGATCGACTGAATGTATCCATAATTTCCTGTGTCTTCTTCCAGACAGATATTAAAGATCCATGCTTGCTGTATTTTCTTCTAGGAAGACAGCAGAGATCGAAAGGTGACCCCTCAGCTTTCCGCTGAGCTATTTCTCCTAGAAAAGTGAAAAAAACTAAAAACAACAAAGTAACAAAAATTAGCTTTCCCAGTAAGGATCAAAGGTGTTCGTTTGAGAAAGATGTTGGCTGGATTCAAGGAATGCTGATGAAAAAAGGGAAGGGTGAGGAATAAAATGAAAATCAAGTATGGGTTTATGGGAGTTCCCTTTTTGCATAGTTTTTGTAGCCCAGGAGTTTATTCTGTCAGTTTAAACTTTGAAGTTGTCTACCAACTTTTGCAGAGAGGAGAAGTTTAGAGAGATTTTTTTTACTTGAAAAAAGCAGCATTTAGCTCAGGGGTTCTCAACCTGTGGGTTGCGACCTCTTTGAGGGTCAATCTACTCTTTCACATGGGTCGTCTAAGACCACTGGAAAATGCATGGGAACCGAGACATTGCTCCTCTATCCATCTCCAGGCGGGTCCACCCACATGCAGATACGCCCACATACGAGTACCTGGCGTGATGATACCATCGCGTCAACTCCATCACGTACACCCCATACAAATACAGTAGAGAGCAGCTACTTTGTAGAAAGCAGCAGTATTGGAGGTAAAACGACACTTTTATATTCAGTCGTGGTTGATGTGAATGCTATGCTTTAATTATGTTCAATTTGTAACAGTGAAAATACATCCTGCATACCAGATATTTACATTACGATTCATAACAGTAGCAAAATTACAGTTATGAAGTAGCAACAAAAATAATTTTATGGTTGGGAAATCAGGGTTAGGGTTAGGTTGGGGCTCACCGCCACGTGAGGAACTGCATTAAAGAGTTGCGGCATTAGGAAGGTTGAGAACCGCTGATCTAGCTGAACTCAAGGATTAAAAAACATTCCTATTCACAGGTAAAACTAGTGAACCCAGCTAGCTTTGATTGCAGAAATATTTGCATTTTCACAAGTTGCTATACTCCCAAGTTGGCATGTAGAACAAAAACATGAACGTACGAAATTGTAATTCTGAACATCTGTATTGTACAGCCAGGCTGTGTATTGTAATATCTGCATTGTCGCTGGTGTTCCACCTTTGATATTTGCAAACCACATTTTGATTCATTGTGGACCAAACACAAAGGCCAAAGGTATACAGTAGATTTAATTAGCGCTTTCACCCCATGGCCACTCTTTCCCTCCAGTTAGCTCTGTTCGCTTCTAGATTTGGAATCTCAAAATCGTTGTAAAAAAAAAAAAGGATGAATCAAAACACACAAAAAAACTAGCAATAATAAAGATTTTTTTAAAAAAAATAAGGTTGACAAATACTTTTCTAGGGAAAAAACATGCTAAGCCAAATTGTTTTTCTGTTTGTGACTCTGGTTAGTCCTGCACATATCAAAGAAGTTGTCTTTTTACATCAGTGAAGAAAGTGACTGACAGAAAGAGCCTTGAAAATACTATTGCTTCACTTGGCATGCAATTCTGGGCTAAAGAGGTTCCACTAAGGTAAATGAAGACTGCAGTCAAAGGAGGGAACACAATGTGATGCCAACTATGGGCTTGCTGCCAAAGCAAACATTATTCTGCATCCCCCTCCCCATCTAGTCCCTATAATGTTTAGCTTCCACGATGTCATTTATTGCATGGCCTGCCTCATAGCAGGAGCAGCCAATAAAATGTAATTTTGCAAGAACACAATCTGATGATAGTGCATTTTTCATTTCAGGAACGTTCTTATGTTACAAAGAAAAATCAGGCTTGCCATTTCTAGCAGCAAAGTGATTTAGCCACACACCCTTCTGCATTAATAGACTGTTGGCTTATTGCGAAGTGTGGTAATATGGCACCCCAAAAATCCTGATCTAACCGTTCCCTTTTTCTCTGCCCCTTGGTTGCTTTCTTTGGTGCCAGCTATAAAAGCACACATTTTGAGTTTCTCAAGTGTCTGGCTTTCGGATATGAGGGATGCAAACCAAAAGAGTAAAAGGTAACACTGGAAGGCTAGCTTAAGAAAAGTAACAGTGGATCTAATGTTGTCTCTCTAATTCCATCTTTGGGCCTTTCTGCACTACCATGCTGTGATTGAAATCACTGGGTTCAGCAAGACCCACTGGTCCAGATCACAGCATGGTGTGGTCTGGAACAGTGCCATTTGCACAACAGCACTGGCCAAAACAGCTCCTGCACTGCCCCCAAAACTTACATGAACTTTGGGGCCAGGCTCTGATGGTTCTAAAGGACTAGGAACTATTATTCCTAGCCTGGAGCCCACACGCTTTAATGTACCACCAAAATGCATCCTCTGGTAGTCCTGAACACAGAGGCATGCTTGCTGTATGCCTCTGTGTTGCAGACCAGTACACTGGTAGATGTGTTTAATCAGGTCTGTCACTGATCCAGATCATGGGCCTCTTGATATGGATGGAGCTCCATCCTGAGCATATACAGTATGCTAGTGGTAGGCAGAAAGGAGGCCCCTAGTGCATTTGCTGGCAAGTGCAGGGAGGCCTTGAGTATGACAATGAAAACTACATTTCTGATGTTTGAAATTGGTTTCTTCAGCACTGGAATCTTCTCCTGTGTCGGTGAGTTCATACCTTTTTGCTATGCATATTACTCTGAGGTGTGAGATGTGCAGGGCACTCATACTCCGCCCCCCCTCACCCCCCAAAAAATACCCTGCATATCAGCTAAGGGAGCACACAAAACTGAAACTAACATTTCAGGCTCCAATTCCAGACCAATTAGGACAACATTAAATGCAACACCTGCCTTTGGTGCCATCTATCACCAGGAATAAAAAGGCTTATTGTCAATTTGTTCTTAAGGCTGCACCCAGAAGAATGCATATAGTGCCATTACGGTGCTGCTCTAGTGGACTCACTTCACATATTGTGGGCAACCCCACCATAACCCCACTTTTTGATCCCTAAAAAATTCTTTTAACTGTTTCTGGAAAACCCAGCACTGGTTTTGGGCTTTCCAGCTGTAACGCTATTTAGGGAGTCAAGTACCTTTCTGGACGGAGCAAGAATTGGAGTTACACCCAGACACATGTGCTGAGGCTGAAACAGCTTACCACAACGTTGCAAGGTGTCCTTCCAGGAATTTGAAGACAGGGCTGGCCACAGATAGGAAGCAATAATAGTGAGTCATACTCCACATTGTTGCTTCCTATCACTATATCCAGCCGCTGTCTGAAGGTGACCTGAAGACTCTGCATTGATTTAAGGTTTGCTGGGATCCCTTAGGAATAGGAATCTAGCCTATCCATAGTATATTAGGAATGTAGTGAATCTATTGCACAACCCTGATCTAGGATGTTTTTGAAAAGGGACTCTCAGCTCTAATCTGTTTTTGCTAGCCCACCCAGAGGTCATCCATCCCAACTTTTAGAAATTCAAGAATCATATAGGCTTAATCTATTGTGTTATCAGACAAAGGCCATTTGGGAAGAAGCAAAATGATGAACTTATATTGACTTTTGTGAAAATCCAAGACAATGTGATATCCCACACACTACTGTTCTAATTCATTAAAAATCTAAAGTAGCAAATAGGAGCTATGTCTGGTCAGCATGAATGAAATACTCAGAACATCTGACTCTCTACCAGCAACGATATCAGATCAACCAATGTACATATCCATGTCTCTAAAGATGACATTTCACCCTCCCAATCCACCTCTTTCCTTCCTGGAATTTCTCACAGTAGAACTGTTGGTTCCAGAAGCCTTGGAGAATTGTCAACAACTCAGAAACTCAGGGTTGCAAATGATAGTCAGATTTGGTTTTTTCCTATTATGGTTGTCAAAACGTCTAGGCAAATAAGGATATGCAAATGATTAAATGCAAATAATAAGCAATTTCATCCTTCCCATTCAATAGTAAGATTTTAAATTAGTGTGGCTTTTTAAATTACCAATGGTTTGTTCCTTAATAAAGTCGCAAGGTTCTATTATTGTTGTACAAATTTAGCAATTAAAAAATAGAAGCAAGCTTGCATGATTCTAGAAATCATTTTAGAGTGTTAAAAACAGTTTGTTAATAAAGCATTTTATTTTACTTTTTAAGCATTTTAGTTCAAGAATTCTGGCTCTTAACTGACATAATTCTCTCTAAACTTCCAAATCATGGGAGGCATCTAGCTCAAGCCATAATGCTGACCAAATTCTGTGATAATTTATAGGCTGCCTCATAGACTCTTCAATCTATCTAAAATGGATTTCTTGAGCTAAGAATTTTAAAAGCAGAATTTATAGCTGTTGACTTTGGCAAACTTTCTCTACAAGTTTCTTTTGCAGCTCTCACATTCTCCTGCACATTTCTCCTCCCTCCCTCTCTTCCACTTTCTGTTCCTTTAAGTCCTTTTTGCACTAGGCCTTATGCTGGATTATATCAGTGGCTACTAGAATCGGTGCCTAGATACTGCCTCCAGGTTGGAAAGGCAGACAGGATGCATCTAAAGACCATTTGCAGGGATTTGAAAGCATGTGAAGGCTTGTCTTCTGCTTGAGAATACCCAGAAGCAATTGATAGACCACTGTGAAACAAGATAGTGGACTAGAAGGACTATGACCTGATCCAGCAAGGCTCCTTTTATGTTCTTATGAATAGGAAAGTATGGCAGTTCAGTGTGGACTGCCTTTTCCTTCAGTGCTGGAAGGAAGAACTCGTTGAAACAAAAATCTCTTTGCTGCAAGGAAAGTGGCCAGCTGTAGTCTGCACTAGCATGTGGATGGCAGATCCCTATTCCAGGATATAATTTAAAATAAAGCCCAGTGCAGAAAGTGGCACAGTTAGATCTCCCACATGCTGGAAGCTATGATAGGTATCTTAATATCCTATAAATACAAAATCGGTTCCTTTGAGTTTGAAAACAAAATAGAGCCAGACAGAAATGACCCAATATGACAAATAACGCATTTGTGGCATTCTCTTAAGTATTCAGTATACAGGTTTGCAGATCAAAAGGAAAGGGAATTTTGAAAACCCAAGATTGGGAATTTTAACAGATCCTGCTGTGTTGCAAAAAAACAAACAAACAAATTTTAAGGTATCAAAAACCTTTTACCAGCTGGAATTCTTAGATTCTTCTGCTTACTGTTAATAACAAAAGATCAGACATGCTGGATGGTTTCTTGTCAGCTGACAAGTCAAAGCTTCACATAGGTGACCCTTAGCCAGAAAAGTTTTAAGAATTCAGAGGGTACAAATGAAGCTTCTCTCCTCTGTTTGTTGCATCCATTTTTCCATTTCCCCCCTTCATGCAGAGCAGTATCCACATAATCACTATCAACATCAATGTCGGAGGCACACCTGATAAAATGCAGAGCTCCAAAATGATGTGATAAGTTGAGCTCACATTAGAATACCAGCAGCTGTGTCTGCTCTTTGTCTAATGAGAATATCACTTCCTTTCCCTTTTTCAGGCCTGTTCTGGGGGGGGGGGGATTAAGAGTCCAGCTTCCCCTGTCTATCATCAACTTCCTTCCACCAAGCTGAAGGCCCAGTGACATGCATCATTAGAAACGACAACACAAACTGCATATATTTTTTTTTTTGCAAATAATGATATGCAAAGGATCCTCATTTCCACCGAGAATTCAGCATAACAGGGTGTTTCTCTCTCCCTGAACTGCTAACATAAAGCTTGGGGGGGGGATCTATTTATTCATTATCTGTGTTTATAGACCATGCTTCCTCTTGCAAGCCCAGAGGGATTTATAGAACATAAACATATTTCAGAAGTTAAAAAAGAAAAAGAAAAAGGTGCAGGGTTGGGGGAGCAAGGGACTCCCTAGTTCGGTCTGTCTTCTCCATTCCTCTTAGGCAGTTTAAAGAGATTTGAAATCATGCTGGGTGAATTCCCATTCAAGGAATAAAATGCAATATACAAGGCAATTTACAGCGCTATTTACAACGCTATGTAAAACACGTTAAAATGAAGCAAAGGAGCATCTGGCAATCGGATCCAAACCCAATTTTGTGTCCCCACACTTAAAACACTGCCGCACTGCGGTGGTGGCAACTCAAGCCCTGTTCTCGGATGGCTCCCAGAAGAATACCCATGGGTTATCCCTCTCGCTATTCGTTCCTGCAGCAACTTCCCCCCTTTCCCCTTTTAAAGATCAAGGAAGGAGGCTGGGAGGGAAACAGGATTGCACAGGATCACTTGTGAAGGCAAGATTTCCCCGCCTCTTCCTTGATCTTTAGGCTTGCGTGGGTGGAAAAGGAAACATTGTTATAAGGTGTGAAGTGGCTGAATTGTTACAATGAAACAGTCTGCTGTATAGGAGAATACTCTAGTGTTCCCACAGCCATAAGGAAGAAGCGTTTTAAAAGCAAAAGCGGGGGGGGGGGGGAACCACCTGAAAAATCAGGTGTTTGTTTATTCTGTTTTTAAGCCAAATAATCCTCAAAATACCCCTGAAACTGATTGGGAATGGGGACAAAGAGGATCCAACCTGTTTGTAAGCCACTTTAAATGATTGGGGAGTGGGGACAAAGAGGATCCAAACTGTGTTGAAACAGTTTTATTCCTTGAGTGGGAATTCACCCTTTGAGTGCCTCCTACATTGATGGTGATGGTGATTATGTGGATACTGCTCTGCACACCTGATAAAATGCAGACCTCCAAAATGATGTGATATGTTGACAGGTGCCTGGAGGTGGTAATGGGCTGGATGAGGGCCAAAAAAATTGAGGGTGAATCCAGACAACACAGAGGTACTGTGTGTCACAGGGTCTCAGGTCCACGTAGTTGGGAGACACCCCGTCCTTAATGGTGTCACAATGACCTGGAAGGGACAGGTAATTTGGGGGTACTGCTGGACTTGGTGCTGGTGCTTGAAGCTCAGGTAGATGCTGTGGCCAAGGGTGCCTATGCCCAACTATGGCTGGTGCATCAACTGAAGCCTTTCCTGGACAGAGATGACTTGGCCACAGTTATCCATGCTCTGGTAACCTCTAGATTGGACTATTTTAATGTACATGGGGCTGCTCTTGAAGATGGTTTGGAAGTTGCAGCTAGTGCAGAATGCAGCTGCCAGGTTGCTGACTGGGACAG
>MTQE01003428.1:25847847-25861905 GCA_014337955.1 Aspidoscelis marmoratus | reverse complement strand
GAAGTGACTTTGAAATGATTTTGAAGCCGCTTCAGAGATTACACCCCCTGTCCCCCCAAACACCTGGGGCAACAGGCAGACCCCTCGTGGGTCGATCCAGTGTTTCCACGGCAGGGAGGCTAGCACCCATTGCTATTGGGTGCTAGATCACCCATGGAAACACATGGGGTACATCCCTTAATCCAGATCTACTAGATCTGGATTAAGGGAAGTACCCATTCCCTAGATCCGGATCTTCTTAGATCCGGATTAAAGGAGTGCAGTAGAAAAACACCCTTTGTATTCATTCAAATAAATCCCTTTGAATGTGGTTGAATTCAAATTCAGTACAAATATTTTATACAAATTAGATACGAATCCCATACAAATCCATAATGAAGCTTCATATGAATGTATCAAAACATTTGATTCAAATTCAAATATCAGTCTTTGAATTTACCAACATTCAATTCAAATTTGAATGTCTGAATTCAGCCAAATTTGGATGAATTTCTAATGTTACAAAAATTCACGCACGTCCCTACCTGGGAGTTGCTCCAGAGAATGACTCTGTGTTGTGTGTATGCTCCATGCCAGAGTGTACCGAAGCATTCCCATCTTACTTATGTGAAAAGGCCCAACGAATGTGGGGTAATGAATCTCCATGTTGGGCAGCAAAAGACACCTACCAAAGAGTGCAATTTTCATCTGAAGTATCTGGAGCCAAGAGTACAAAACTCCAACACACAGGAAGATCTCAGAAATAGGGTCCTTGGACTCTTTCCCATGCTGGGAAAGGAAATCAGAACTGCCTTGTAACATGACAAAGAGAGTGCTCCCCCCACTGCCATGACAAGGAGATGTCTGTCCCCAGGTGTCTCCCACTGGAGCTGGGAGAAATAGCCAAAGGTTGCTTCCAGATATCAGTTACTTATTTCACTATATTTGAATATTGCAGAATATCCATGCTTTATTCCAGAATATCCAAATATGGCGGAATAAGTCACCATTATTACATTCTACACATCACTGAGATGCTGTTTTTAAATTTTATTCTCCTTACTCTTTATTTCCCTTTGTAGAGCTCATTTATTCTAACTAAAGCAAAAAATCCCAAAAGATCAGCACAAACCTGGTTGGTAAAGAGTACTACAAACTGGGGAGGGAGGTGGAGTTGGGACTTGTGGTCAAATGAAAATCCTGCACTGCCACCTTCAGGTTCATTGTTTCACTTTTCCACAATCTTTTTTCCTTTCCTGCTTTATTGAGGGTTATGTACTCACAGTCTTAGCTACTGCTTAGGGGAAGAAGCATGCTCTGACTGCACTATGTGTAGTACTCTGTGTAAGGTGGCCCAAAATAGTCCCTGGTTCCCAGGGATCAGACCCCCAAATGCCCTTGTCTCTTCTCACCAAACCATTCCATCTGGTATTCAGATTATCCGAGCACTGAGACTGTTTCTGCTCCTTAGTCAGAATATATTTTCAGGTGCGTTGGTGCAAGAAGATTCTTGGAGGCTGCACGTTTTATCATAAAAGCCACGCAGACGTGGCACCCCTTACAACACAATGGTGAGACTGACTTGATGAGTTAACTGGGAAGGAGGACATTAAGTTCTTGACATAACATCATGAGATGAAGCCTTTTAAATCTGAATGTATGTAACCTTTCTCCTCAAATACAATTTAGTTTCCTAGCAACATCACAAACACATTATGAACAAAAGCAGCAGCGATTATGCAACACAACAACTGTGCCAAAGGCGGGGAAACGCTGCTCCACCTCTTGGTAGTCAAGCTCTTCCTTTGGTGGGCCACCAACAATGCCTCCAAGTGGGGAATGGGATAGAGATGGTGCTGCTGTAGCCAACACAAAGCCAAATTCTCAGCATTGCTTAAAAGAAAATGAGGCTGCATTGACTCATAGCAAAACAAGCAGCTCCAAAGTGACTTGGATACAGTAGCATGTGGTACTCATGTTCTTATCCCGTCTCTCATCCACTTTTTCTTGCCTAGAATATTCAGGAGAACAGGAAGGGGCAGACTGGTGTGTGAATGCTCCGACCTGTGAATCGTCTCTAAGCCAACTTAGGTGTGGGGTTTTTAATTCATGTGAACATAGCATTTGAGGCTAAATGTGCAAGTATTAACTGCATTCATGCACACCCCTCATGACTAACCCAAGGTCACCCAGCTGTCTTCATGTAGGAGTGCAGAATCAAACTCATATTCCCAGATAGGAGTTGGGCTCCTTAACCACTAAACTGGCTCACTAGACTAAACTGGCTAAGCAGTGATTGCACATGCACAAAGAGGCACAAAGAGGCCTCCATGCATAGGCAGAGAGGTAGCATCACACAACACAGGTTGGGCCATGGACATGCTCAGTGGCATCACAGTGAGGACACCAGAAGACGCACCTGTTGCCATGCATCTCCAGCATGCTTGAAGAATCACTTTCTGACTCATTCAAGAGGAGATAAGGAATGGATTGAGGGTTTATTCATAAAGTTGTGCAGTGTAGCTGCATACTCAAATTTTTGTGAGAAACTAATCAGGAACAGTTTCTGTAAGCATTGCAAAGAACAAAACAGGGGTGATTTTCATAGTTTCTGGACAACAGAAAGAGGATTGTCTATTGGAATAACAAACAATCAAGGTAGTATACGTGGTTCACACAAATTGTGTCTGATGTGAATGAAACTTGGCTTCAAGTGTCACAAAGAGTATGATTTGCTTAGTATGGTTGTATACTATCTTTTCCTTTCTGGATCAGCTCCCCTCCAGTTTCAAGGGCAATGTATCTCCAGATGCTGCGAACACGGGCAGAAGAAAATGCAGAAGCAAAGTGTTCTCTGATCTGACCTACCAGGGATTTTTATATCCTTTTCCACCTGTTTTCTGCTTCTTTATAGTAGCCAAAGAGGGAACAGAGTAAAGGACAGACTGAAGAGGATTTCTCCTGTGAGATCTCAAGTCTGGAGTTAACTTTATGTCCACTCCTCCAGCTACTCTCCTGTGTGTTGTTAGCCTGTTTACCAAGTCTCCTCTTCCACTTGCCTCAAACTTGCAGGTTTTGTTCTCAGCTTTGTGCCAGAGGGATCTCTCTTTCCCTCTCTCCTGGAGATCTTCTGACATCATCCGTGTTCCAGCCACAGGAGATTATTTGCATGTAAAGATATTTCTGGCTCTGCAGGCTACTTTGGCCACATGAGGAACACTCATCAGTGGCTGCTTTGTGTCCTTTGGGATCCTCTTCACAAAATACTTCTTTAAAGAGCACGATATACCTCAAAACACATGGAGATCATTAGAGTCTAGATTGCCCCACTGATGCTTCTGCTAAACTTGTAATGAGAAAATAACACAGCAATCACCACTTTGAATCACAGCAAGAGTGATTTGATCACTGATTCAAGAATGATTGAAGCTGTTTTGTATTTAAAAAATAAGCTGCAGCTCTGAATACTTTTAGAGCATTTAGAATTCCCAGTACAAAACAGAAACTCCCTCCACACTACTCTATTAAATTTGGGGGGAGGGGAGAAAGTAGTGAAGAATCCAGCCATCTCTGTGTAATCTAATTGAAATTTCTGCTTGGGGGAGGGGGGGTAAGAAAAGTTAAACTAGTGAGAGATTAATCAGCCCCCAGTACCTAACAAATAATGTCATGCAGGTAATTATTCAGCCCTCTAATGGGTTTTTCAGTGCTTGGAAAAGTATCATTCATTCATCTAATTATCTGAAGAGTGAAAGGCTGTGTCAAAAATATTTTCTGTAATTAGATTAATTCTCTTCACAGGGGCTACATCAGTTATTTTATTCTGCTATATTTAAATATCCTGAATATCCATGCTGTATTCCACAATATCCAAATGTATTGGATATAGTCTGGATGCAACCAGAGGCATTTAAAAAACTGAGGTTAACACCTGCATCCTTCTTTCTTTCAACAAAATAAGTTGCTCACCTTAACTTTGCTGAAATGCTAGAAGAGCACACCTGTTTAACATTTATAATGCCCTGATGCATCACCAACTGATAACACTTGCACAATCCTGCACACTTATGAAGCACTATGAAATGAATCATTAGTTTATCATATTACACTTATTATTTTGCCTTTCAGCTAAGGAGTTCTGAAGGACACACAACTCTTTTCCTTCATTTTATTGTCTCAACAACTTGTGAGGAAGGCCAAGTAGATACATAGCAGTGGTGTCTAGACCATCCAGACAGCTTCAGAGATTTCAACCAGTGTCTTCTTAGTCCTTCTTATCTCTAATTCCAATTGTGGTCCTCTTTAGGGACTCTTTTGTCCACACACTGGTACAAACCAGAGAGATTGTGCTTCTGCTAGTACATTCCATCTGCACAAGACATAACGTAGTTGGGATCCGGAGGCCCAAAACGGCCTCTGAATCTGGTATAGATCTAGAATACTGGTAGACCAATTAAATGGGTCCACCTATGTACTAGAGCCTAGAGGACTATGAGCCCAGGAACTTTCATTCCTGGTCATCCAGAACAGTGTTAGGACTAGTCCAGAACAGATCAAGACCAGCACCAGCTTGGTCCAGATCAGCTAATCTGGATCAGGAAAGGAACCGATAAGTGCAGAAACATTCTTGACCCCAGAAGGGTCCCCAATAATGGTGCACAAGACAGGATTGTTCCAGGAAAGGATCAGCAATATTTATAATATTTTCACCTGCAGGGATGCAGCAGTGATTATTCACAAAGTACTGCATGACTTCCATTTCCACTGGCAGTCTTTTATACAAATTCAAAATGGGATGATCTCTTCTTCATCATCAGATAATAACACTCAAATTAATATTATTCTCAGTGCACAACAGCTGGGTGGAGACAGGGCCAAAGCTTCTGCCCTGCCCCAGTCTTCTATACCTTAAAACATACATTTCAAAAGATAAGCAGTTCCTGACATAAGCAAAAGGAGAACAAGAGAAAGCAACAGTTGAAAGCAACTTTTACAACTTCTTATTAGTTTTACTTATGATCAGCATATTGCAAGCATTTATATTACAATTCTTGCTCAAAGAAAAAATATTTTCTCCGTCCTGGCAATCTTGCTCTTAATTAGACAGAGCTGGTCAGTGGCTTCTATCACTCTGGCTAGTCTTGAGTTTCTTGAAGCTAAGGTACCAAATATTTTACACCTCATTAATAATTTGTGCCTAGGAACGTCTGTGTTTAAAGATAAGGCACTCTCGCGCGTTTTAGCTTGAAGTAAAAGGTGTATTTTACAGGACAGAGAAAAGGGGGCCAAGCAGCTTTTAGCTGTTAGATTATTCTCGATTAACGGTCAGCTAATATACCGCCAATTTTCACTCAAATAAATTCCTTAACATTTTAACTCACACAAGCAAGCAGGGCAATACAAAAGCAAGTTGCATAATTAAATTTCTTTAGTTTGTTTAATTGTCCTCACAATGTCTAACTTTGCATCGAAAAGCTAGCATTCAAATACTTTTATCAAAATTTACATTCTGGATAAGCAACTAAAGGGAAAACATAAGGCAAATCTTGTCAGCTTTCTTTGCTCTTCTCCATTGTATGGTTATGATTTAAGGTAAGCTTCAGATGCCACAAATGAAAATTAACTTCTAGAAACTGAGGCAAAAATATATAATGGCAACTGAGTACGAGTAATTCTGCTTGTTTGTTTGCTTCATTTAAAGAAATCCTCTAAATGAAGTGCGTGGTTTTTAAGATATACCATTTTTAGAGAACCACCCCTTTTCCATAGCTATCCATTGCTTAAATTTTTACTTTAATGTACTAAACTCAGCAATGACACTAAATATTGTATATTAGCAGCAAAACCTTGAACTTACACATCCCTAGGGAAACTTTACAATAAAAGTCATGACTGATGATTTAAAAAATCTCAAAGTGGTTTACAATATAAACTTAAGAGCAAGGCCAAGACCAGTCGGGTGCTGTTATATTCTAGCATATTTACTTATTGTATAATTCAAATAATTCAATTTAAAAAAGAAAAAGAAGTTTTATCTGGTGCTGTGATGGGGGTGCTTAGGGAAGAAAGGCTGCATCCCCATTAGAAGCTTAATCCAGTTTCCCTAAATCGAAATAACAGAACCGAATGCTAACGCGAATTTGCCTGATCCCATTACTTTCAGCCAGAATCGCGTTCAGTCTGGATTCTGAGGACGTACGTGACTCAAGGGGGGACTCCAGTGGCTACTTTTAAAAAACCGCTTTTCGGGGCTGCCCTGTCCTCTTCCTCCTGGCATGAACGCACCACCCATAAGGGACCCCTTCACGGAGCCTGGCTGGGTGGCTGCTGCTTGCCTGGATGGAAGAAAAACGGCAGCGGTCAGCCAGCAATTCTTTCCCCTTCTCTCCTCATTGCTCAGGGCATGCAGCAGCAGCAGCAGCAACTCAAGCCCCCTTTGTTAAACATTCACACATCTCCCCAAACGTGCAGCGGCTTTTCTTTCTTTTCTCTTTTTTAAAGGTCAGAACTTTCAGTGGCAAGATCGTTATCAGGTGTGAAGTGTTGGATTGCTACAGTGGATTGCTTGGATTGCTACTAGGGCTGCTGCTTTTACAGCTTGCTTTAGAAGCAAGCTATTGGGGGAGGGAAACTCTCATCCCTTAACACGGAAGGGTTCCCACAGTAAAAAATGTAAAACGTTTCAAGCGCACGAACCAGAGTGAGACCTGTCCCCATGCCAGTTCTCTTTCCCCAGATTTTCTGGGGAAAATCCAGGAAAGGGGGTTTTCTGGCTGACTCGGATTAAAGCTGAGTGAAGGACAATCAGTGGCCAGATAAGTGAGAGGGTGCAGCCCAGCCACCGGCTATCCTCCCTCACTTGGTTTTAAACTGAGCCAGCCTTTTCTTTCCCCCTGTTGAAACAATCCCTACAGCCTGATAAGGACGAAGCCCTTTTCCTACCCACCCCTGTGAGATGATCAGACAAAGACCCTTCCTTCCCCTGGACATGTCCTTTTATATAGTTCCCTCTCCTGGCATCAGATGCTCATTGGCTGTCTCTGGGTTAACTTACCTCCCTGCCAGGGTGCACTAAGCCACATTCCCTTCAGCTGATATCTCAACTAATGTATGCTTAAATACCTTTAACAACTTACCTTGCTAAGGGGTCATTACAAGCAGTTATGATGAATGCGTAAATAAAAGTATAACAAATTGATGGATTTTTGGATTTTTCAATAATTTTATGTGTACTTTTTTATTTTGTATCAATAGAAATGTGATAAAAACACTTTTAAAGTGGATATTATTTTTCAAATAGATCATTTTAACCTTCTTCTGAGGTTAATGTCAGCCATGGTTAAGAGATGCTGTGGAAACTAAGGCAGCCTTCATACTAGTTGCCACTGGGAAATATAGTATCCGCATTGCCTCCAGCGAAACACTTTGACCACAGGGGCCTTAAGCTTGGAGCAGTCTCCAGGCTGGAATAACAGAAAGGATGCCCCTAAAGACCATGTACAGGGAGCTAGAAGCAGATGAAGGTTGTGCCCTTGTCTTCTACGTGAGCATGCCCAGAAGCAATTGGCAGGCCACCATGTAAAATGGGATTCTGGACTAGATGGGCTGTGGCCTGATCCAGCAGTGCTCCTCTTATATTTTTAAGTCTCAGGGTGGGTTACAATAATGAAAACAAATTAAAATATCCCACTAAAAACAATAACAGTGCCTAAAAATGGAGAGGGGGAGCTGCTTCATCAGCTAAAGATCAGAATGAATTCCAGATTAAGGGTAAGTGCATAAAGAAGCTGAGACTACATCAAGACAGCTAAACAAACAAACAAACACTGGCAGGAGTTCAGGGATCCACCAAAGGGATGGGGATTGAATGGTTTGCAAAGCCACAGTCCTTTGCTCCTTAAGACCTGTGTTCTGCAGCCGTGAGGTTTTCACAGAGCGCGTTTAGCACTGGACCATAAATGGATCTGGAAGTCAGCTATTTTCAGTCTGATCTTCAACTGGGCCACATAGCAGCAGAGGCAACTGGGGGTCCCCTTTGGAAAGGTCCCTCCAAGGACTGATTTCATGCCCAGGGCAGTCTGTACAACAAATACTGTGAAAACTTTTGCTTGGTGAGTCTACAGCAGCACTTGAGAAGCATTAACTAGGGGATTCAATTCGAATACCCTCAAATTCAATTCAATTTGAAACTTTAAAATCTATTTCAATGAATCTTTTCATTCAAATTTTCCATTTGAATTTGCACTTATGAATGTTGACAACCCATCATTACGCATCCCGTACACATCTGTACATGTCCATATACATCCCATAGTTATCCTCTATGCAACCTGTTTTCATCCTGTATGGATGTGGGAAGGATGTGTTCTGCAAGTACGCGTCGTGTACGAACCCATACACATGTGAATGTCCAGATAATTCAAAGGAATAGATCCAAAATTTGAAATTTGTTCGAATCTTTAAATTCAAATTTATGGACATTCAATTCAAATTCACATGTCAAAATTTGGGCAGATTCGATTGAATTTTGAATACCTTCGCATATTCTAGCATTATATATGCTTTGGATGCAGCCTTTAAATCAGTCCGTAACTAATGCAGTGAATCCATTCTCGTATCTATTGCAATGCTAATCTACTCCAAAAAACAGTGTCAACTCTGTTCTTCTAAATAAAATCTATATTGCAAAGCCTTGTCTGAAACCATGGGAGGCCAAACTGCTCCATCCGATTTTATATCATTTCCAGAAAACTATAATTCTCCGAAGCAGAATTTGGATTCTTGCCTTGCTAAGTGCATTATTTATTACCCTGCAGCGCCATCTAGCACACATAAATTTCACTGCATGAATGCTAAGCAGCAGCTTTGGCCTAGGTGTTCACTCTGGACTGAATCATAAAATTGCCATTAAAATAACCATGCAGCTTCTCCACAGGAGCCATAACGTGTAGCACTGCCACGCAGGTCAACTGAATCACAATAAGAAGTGCCTGAGCCTTCGGCAACTTAGCCCTAAAAGAATGTGGTGCATTGCAGCTGCAAATTTTGTACATCTGCAAAGGAGGGTTTCTGGCGTTCCCTTGCTATTCTATTCCACAAAACAGTGTCATCTTGTCTGTTTGCAACTTGCTTCCAAACCAACGCTTTCCTGGAGTTTTTTGGTCTCTGTGCATGTGCATATATGTGGATTAAAACTGCATCCAGATTTTGGCTACTTATTCTGCTATATTTGGTTATTCTAGAATTCTAGATTCTAGAATAAAGCATGGCTATTCCAGAATACCCCTGCTTTATTCTGGAATACCCAAATGTAGTGGAATGAGTAATCGACAGCTGGATGCAGCCTAAAATGCATGACCTTTTGGCAGGACATAATCCTTATGAATAGCAGGGAATGTCTGTTCTTTTCTTATGAAATAACCAGCACATAGTATTCAGACTTTTCTGTTCTTTAGCTCCATTCTTCACTATCACGCTGACTTTTCATTACTAGGGGAGATCCAAACATTCTAGGCCTCTTAGCTATGTTCTAATTATTCAAACTCATGAATTTGGGACACAAAAAGAGGCAAAATAAATGCTTTCAAATATGGCTGTATGTGTCTGCATGCACGCAAATCACTACAGACTGTTTTTTGCAACCTAGCTGTAGCTCAGCCCAGGCTCCAATTATATCTAAGTGCCCCCTGACATACCTTGTAGGGATGTGCAAGAATACTTGAAATTCAACTGAATTATTTGGACATTTGTACATATGTACGGGATGAAAACAGGATGCATATGAGATAAAACGGTATGCGTACAAACACATATGGGTGTGTACAGGTGCGTATAGACACATACGAATGTTGACATTCGTATCTTCAAATACAAATTGAAAATCAGATTTGAATATTCATTTTTTCTCTATTTGTTCAACTTCAAACATTCGAATATTCGATTCAATTCAAATCAAATCCAAAAATTGCATTTATGCATAAGAACATAAGAACAGAAGAGAAGCCTTGCTGGATCAGGCCACAGCCCATCTAGTCCAGCATCCTTTCGCACACAGTGGCCTGCCAAATGCTCATGGGCATCTCAAGCAGAGACAAGGACAAGCCTTTTCCTGCTCTCGAATCCCAGCAAATGGCTTTAGAAGCATCCTGCTTCCACTCCCCCTCCAGCCTGAAAGATGTACCTAGACATTCATTCTAGTATCCATTGATACATCTGTCATCCATAAATTTGTCTAACCCTACCTTGAAGCGGTCCAGACTGGTAGCTGTCACCACCTCTTCCGGCAACACATTCCATAAACTGATGACCCTCTGGGTGAAGAAATCCTTCCCTATGCACATCCTAGTACCCTGTAACTCAATCAAACTACACTAAAATTGATGCACAGTAATTGGCAGCTGAAGCATACCTATTTTACATAAATCATTCCATGTAAAATTCAGCTCTTATCCGTTTGGGAAATACCAATCAGAAGTTTTTTGTCAAAAGCATCGGTGTGTTTTCAAAGCTGCTTTTCTTGGGAGAGGAGCGTAACAGTGTTCCTTTGTTATCATTAAAGCACAGGTCAGTGTACAGCTCCACATGACAGTACCACGACACTTTCCCCTTTATTGGAAGGCTTCTTTCCTGCCAGCTTATTGGCTTGTATATCTGCAAGCTCACCCACAACACTTCCTCATACTGTAGTAAGTCTTTTTTATTGCTAACTTTATAGCAATATAAGAACTACACATTTAAAACTGCAGACCACTACAATAGCGTGAAGGCCAAGAAAAAAGCATCAGATAGCACAAAGTGTGTGATACATGCTTTTACATGTCCAGGAAGGGGTCTCAGGCATTAATGATCAGTAGAGGCTTCCAAAGGCTGCAAAAAAAAAAAACAAAAAAAAACCCTGGAACATGGAGGAAGCAGGAAATATGAAGCTCTAGACCTGCACAGGCCAGAGAAAACAGATGCTGGGTGGGGGGGGGGAGGATTGACAAATATATTCATCAATAGAGGTGAAGGAAGGGGTAGGATACATGATTGACCGACACAGGTAAAAGACACTAGAAGCATTTCTCGGGGAAGAAAGTGAGGCACCCCTATTTACAATAGTAAGGTCAATACACTCCAAAGGACCTCAGCTAGGTACACATCTACTGAAATCTTCTTTATTCCAGTCATGGACCTTGAAATTATCTGTTCATCAGTTGTCTGAAAGAGTACTGTTCCACATATCAGAAAGTGTCCAACAGCACAGATGTATTGTTATGGAGCATAGTAGAAACAGACAAAACTGTGTACCATCACAAATTTGCAAGAATTTCCTTTGTCATGCAGAAAATATCACTTCTCCAATCCCCTTACAATGGTTATAGAAGCATATTGCAGCTACAGTTGGCTAGGGCCTAGGGCAGAGGTGTCAAACTCAATTTTGCCGAGAGCCGGATTAAAAAAAAAAACTGTCAGGGCCAGGGGGCATGACTGGGGTGTGTGACCAGGGCACAGAGGAGGGACTGGGGCGTGGCCGGGGTGTGTGGCCAGGGGCATGGCCAGGGTACAGAGGACGGGCTGGGGGCATGGCCGGGCGTGGCTAGGACTCCGAGGAGGGTCTGACTGTCCATGGCGGCGCCCGTGCACTCGGGCACTGGAGGGTCCCGCTCGCCCTCGCCTCGCCTCCTTCGCGCCCAAGGAGGACAGCGGCAGCGGCAGCAGGCGGCGGCAGGCGGCGGCGGGTGGCGGTGGGCCATATCTTTGACATCCCTGGACTAGGGATTCCAGATCCAAACCCTGTCAAGCATGGAAACTTATTTTGTGATTTTGGGCCATCTCTTCCCTATTCCGGATTATATCCTGGAACAGGACCCTGCTGTCTGCACTAGCACACAGACAACAGGTCCCTATTCCAGGATATAATCCAGAATAAGGCCCAATGCAGAAACAGTCTTGGCCCAGTCACTGCTCATCATTCAAACTTGCAGGGATTTTCTAAGGAAAACATGGAAGGAAAGATAATAATGAGTGGAAACACAAGCTCTTCATAAGAAAATCAGGACACAAATGCAGTAAGTAAAAAATTGTCAAGGTCAACACTGCTTATAGGTTTCTACCGTATTAGATATTAGAGAAAAGGAGCACTGGAATGTAAATGTAAATACTGCGAAATAAGACTACTGAGCTGATTCAGTGGGATTCAGTGTCCAAATCAAAAACGGGTTCAGGAAGGGTTGTCCACATGCATTTTAGATTTGGTCTGATTTCCATGGACCAAATCACCCAAACCAGGATCAAATTTGGTACTGGAAAAAACTGTTCTCTGCATGGTTTGGTGTCTTGGCATGTATTGCTTTGCGAGCTGAGCCTGTGCATGGGGACAGTCCTGGGCTATTTGGGGAGGAGATTGGCACTCGTGTCATTGGGAAGTGGAGTTTCATGTCCTGTGTTCACCATTCCTGCCCTGTGCATTGGAGATCGCAACCGCTGAGATTTTTTGGGAGTAAATGGTGTTAAAGCCGAAACAATGAGGGGGGCGAAATGGCCTTCGCTGCCCCACAAGACTCTTTTATACAAGTATTCCACCCCTTTTCTTCAATTGCCAAGGCAGGCAGGATAATGGCTTGATTTTTCTCCCTTTTCCATTTGCAGGCATTCTCAGGGTTCTCGGGTGGAGCGGAAGTGCGCAAAACTGCTCAATCGCCACCAAACCTTGTGGTGGCTTTGCTCAAACAGCTGGGGTTTTATTATTATTATTATTGCCGTTCAGTCCTGGCTTCTCTGCGCCGCTAAGGGGGAAAATGCAACATTTGCAGGGGGTGACACGGGTGGGGTGTTGTTCATCTGACTTCCAATGAGGAGAGAGGAGGTGGAGAGGAGATGGGGCTGCTCCCCCATACCAGGGTTTGGAGCAGTTTGCATGGGGATGGCTATATCTGCACCCAGCCCGCATTACTAGGAATGCCATGGAGATGGGCAACATTCTATCTCAGTCCCACACATTATCCAGCAAAATAACTAGCAGACATACATGTGGCTGTGACAGTGCTACGCTCTCCAACTATGGCTCATGGGCTACTGTTAGCATGAACTGAATTTCTCCCAGCTAGGCTAAAAGTGTCCTAGCTAAGCTGCTCGTGCAGAATATATTCCTAACATCTTCAACAGCAGTCACATCACTTTCCAGGCACACAGCGGTCAATAATTCCTAACTCTGTTGGCAAAGTGTTCTTAAGAAGATTGCTTTGACCTTTTGTCTACAGTCCTATTGCTACTGGTACCACCAGCAGAACTGCTGTCTACATGAGCTAAGGTCATCAAACAATCTATAGGTACTTCCAGACAAGGTTTAAAAACCATAATTTTCCTTGGACTATACTGGGATTGCCACATGTACCTGTGGCAATCCCAATATACTCCCAGAATAGTCTCCCAGAAATGCACTATATGGGCATTACAAAAAATCCAGCTATGTTGGGTTTCAGTCATGCCAAACTGCTTACCTTGTCTGTCATTTCTCTTGCAGAATCTCTGCCCCTGCAAAAGCAATGGAATGTAGAAAATGTGCAAAAAACCCAAAGGGTAGTGGGCAGCCACTTTCTATCATAAGGGGATTTCCAGGAATTCCACCCTATACCCAATGGTAGCAATTCTAGGAAGAAACAACAGACAAGGGGTGTTTTTCCACTGTCACTAAAAGTACCCATTAAGTACCCATTAATGGGTGTGAAATGGCATTTTTGTACCATTTTTGTACCATTGAGTCAAGATGTGCCCAGGGATTGCCTCATGACATTTGGCTTTTATACCCTGCTTTTCCTGCCCCTTAAAGCAGCTGGCAAACTTTATGTTCTTCTCCCTATAACAGAAACCCTCTGAAGTAGGTGGGGCTGTGAGAGCTCAGAAAGAGAGCTGTGACTAGCCCAAGGCCACCCAGCTGGCTTCATGCAGGAGTGTGGAATCGAACCAGGAAACTACCAGGTAAGAGTGTGACGTTATAACCCCAAGACCAAATTTGTTTGGTCCTGCAATTTCCTCTCACTGTCTGGAGGCACTTTATGGGTGTTTTTCCACTGTCACTAGAAGTACCCATTAAGTACC
>MTQE01003428.1:25770741-25815830 GCA_014337955.1 Aspidoscelis marmoratus | reverse complement strand
CAAGGTTACGGAACAAATTAAACTCGTATGTCAAGGTACCACTGTACTATTTCATAAAGCCAAAGTTTCAGGTTATAATGATCAGCTGTGCAGAGAGTCTTTAAACCTGTCTGTACGTTCCACCCACTGTCTAGATGCAACCTCAGTGGGCTGAGCTAATCAGAGGAGAAAATACAGAATGGCGGGCGGGGTGGGGTGGGGGTTGAATATAACAAGAATATGGGGCAAGTGCCAAATAGCCCACCAGGCACCCTCAAGTCCCAATGATACCTCTTGGGGAAAAAGAGGTGGGTAGCCCGGGAAGGGTTGTGGACCTCAACTATAAACAAATAAATGGCAATGTCAGCTCCTGGCACCTTGCCTATGATTTTGCTGAACTGTGCTTTCAGTGGTTCAAAGACTAGTACAGCCTTGGCAAAAGTAAGATGTTAGTCATTAGATCCTCTAATCTGCTTCACAAATGGACAATGATATCAATGGGTATGCTCATTTTAAAGGCCTTTCTTTTTAATACCCCTAAATAATTTTAAATTGACTTTAGTGGATAATATTTATCAGTGACTGATGAAATGATGTTTCGGGAATTTATTACTGTTATTTTGTTAGAATGATTTTAATATTGTTCTGATTATTATTAGATTTTTTATTGCTATTTATTATTATTTCTGTAATTTTTAACCCTATACCATCCCTTGGTGGAAGGGGTGTTATAAATAAATGTTGTTGTTGTTGTTGTTACTACTACTTTTCCACAAGGTGGAAGCAGAATGGTTGTGATTATTTGTTCTACGGTGGGTTAAAATTGGAAAATTTAGAAAAACAACAAAAACAAAAGGCTTTTGAGAATTTGGTCAGACCCCTTCAAGAGATTTTGTCAGATTTCCCATGGCCTAACAAAGAACTTCTGTCTCCACAGTCCGAATTTGGAAAAATTACTGGATGAATGAATGAATAAATAGAATTTATGTTTAGTCAATTGAACTTATCAACAAATATAATAAAAAGCAACACAAGGTGGATAAGGGCAATACATTAAACCATGCTAAAAGGATCAGACTCATCTTCTCTACAGTTAAAACCTATCAGATCTACATGGAAATGCCTTAACCAAGCAGCCTTTTTCATTTTTTAAATTTTATTTTTAAAACTTTATTTCATCACAAAGTAATATTCAAATCACGGTGTTGTTTCATTACAACTTGATACAGCTTAGTACCCTTCTTCCCTATCACTACCGTACATAGATATATTGTAGAAGGACAACATTTTATGAGTTATATTCCTAATTGCCTTCTTAGCCTCAGCTGTACTCAGACATAACAAAAGCAGCACCACAGAGGTACCTCAGGGACAGTAGCATGTGGGCCTTTGTGTTCCCAAGCCTTCTCTAATCTATCTTTTCTAGCACAGAATGTTTATAGGAGAGCGGGAAGGACAAACTGGTGTGTGAACAATCCCACCTCAAAGCCTTCTCTAAGGTGCCTCAAAGATGTTTTTTTGTGTCTGATCTCAGCCTTATACTGCCCAGTTAATTTAAAAAAAAAGGTCTTCTCAGGTATGGACACCCTTCTTCATAGGACTGCTCTGAATCAAATCTTGACTACAGACCCAACTGACTTTGGTGTTTTCTTAGTGATTTCCCAGAAAACTGCAGTTAAGTCATAAATCACATTGTATCCATGGACTAAATCATATAAATCACAGTTCCATGATTTTATGGCCGGTCATAATAAAAAAGAGATCTATCCTTATAGATAAAAGATCTCTGGATCCAATTATCTGATAGTTGTTTTATGGATATCCTGTCAATACAAATCATTTTGATTCCATGAACCTTACACTTCCTTCCCAAAAACAAACATTGCATACACTATTGCATTTTCAGTCCTAAACGTACCCAAACATGGCTATCAGAATCTTGGTTGTAAGTTTTGGATCTCATTTGAAACACATCCCAGCCATCTGAAATCATGTCATTTCTTAATGAGTTTTGCTTTAAAGCTTATAGTTGCATAATAATGTTGGCCACAGGGGAAGATGCTTGTATCTAACAAGTATGCAGCAGCCAGAAATTCAACAGGTTAAGTTTTTTTTTTTTAATATGAAAGTATAATTAAAAGAACACAAAATTCATTCACTGACATTTGTATCTTTGGATGCTGGATACAAATTTGTATATAATGCAAAGTGAGTGCAAACTGTCTTTTCTTTTTCTCATGGGATGGGTGGAGAGCTTCAATAAAGTGCCCAGAACCCAAAAAATCCTTATGGCACTTGTCAAAAATGTACTAAAGATGTTCCAGCTCTGATAGCTGCCATCTCAACAAAAGCAAGAGCATGGACTAAATGTGGGAAAATATAAAGTTGAGATATGGCATAATTATGTTGTTGACCATTTTAAATTTGATTTTTATAGACATCAGTGGATGAATTATATGGGAGTACTGAGTAGAGTAGCAGTCAAAGAGAAGTGGAAAGACTTACTCAGTTTTGTTAATAGACCAGGAGTGACAAATGTATTAAGTGAAGAAATAAGGAATGTGATAAATAGCCTTAACAATTGAACTATAAGATCCGCATTGGGTGAGAGGGTTAGGGAAAGGGGGAAATGAAAATCAAAAGTGGGAAATATGCTTAGAATTTGTAATTATGAATGCAGATGTAAAATGAGAATGTTTGGCTGTATATCTAAAATAAAAAAATTGCGGGGGGGGGGAGATATTGTAGCTCAAGATCTATGAAAATCTTTTGTGGGCCCTATTAGCCATTGGCCTTTTTAGCCTGGGTCTCCACCTTGTGGTGATGCTGATATCACAGTGTCACTACAGTTTTTTGCCACCAGCCCATAATGAGCAGCAGTTACACCACTTTGGAGTGAGAAGGGCCATGCTGTGACAAGGTGTAGACCCAGCCATAGAAGCCATAGCAAGGTTAAGGTCCCTTTCAGACTAGCGGATAAAAATGCACAGTTATATAAAAATTCACAGCTTACCTGGCTGCGAAGTCATGACACATTGTCCTCACTCAAAATGGATGTCCGCATCTTTTTCCTTGGCAGCTGCGAGACTTCTGTGGGGCACGTGGTGAGGCACACATCACATGGGATGGGGCAGCCAACGGGAGCTGAGCTGCAGGCTCTGCTCTCGTTGGCTGTTTCTGGGAAACTTCAAATTTACCTAATACTGTGGAGTGAGTGTTGATCTTTCTGCAGCAGGTAAATCCAAAGTAGCAGCAGTATAATGAACTGCCGCTACAAAGTATCAGCCATCAGGTGTGATGCTCACACACTTACTGCACATCAATAAGTGCAGTATCCCCCAGTT
Source organism: Aspidoscelis marmoratus (assembly GCA_014337955.1). Classification (NCBI taxonomy): domain Eukaryota; kingdom Metazoa; phylum Chordata; class Lepidosauria; order Squamata; family Teiidae; genus Aspidoscelis; species Aspidoscelis marmoratus. The sequence continues at coordinate 25,812,507 of MTQE01003428.1, read as the reverse complement.
GGGACATACCCTAAGTCACATTTTACAACATTCACACTTCCCAAAACATGCAGTACTATTTATGAGAGCTCAGGAGAGAGATGTGACTAGCCCAAGGTCACCCAGTTGGCTTTGTGGGGGAGTGCAGAATCAATCCTGGTATTCCCAGATAAGAGTCCGGATTCAACTTTTCTCAACTTACTTTTTACAGTGTAACTTGAGTTGTCCTCAGCATGACTTCCCTCAAAGTGTTTGGTCTCTAATTCAGTATTCACAATATAATTTATCTATCTAATAAGTATTACTGTCAAGTAATTGCCCAAGGCAACTAACAACACTTTACTGCACTAAATATAATTGTTTTGCCGGTGCCAACCCAACCCAAGACATTTTGCTGCCTGAGGCAGAAGACAAGATGGTACACCCTTCCCATTCCATGTACGGAAACTAACTAGACTGATAGCTAAATCTTCCTTCAGTTCTGGGAATAGGAGATCACTTTTCATCATATGAGGCAGAGACGGAAGCTGTGTTCACAAACAGGTAAGAAAGATTGGTAAGTGGGATCATTCACAAACCAATCTGCCTCTCCACCCTCTTGTAAACATTTTAGACTAGAAAAGCTGGACTAAAGATGGGATAAGGAGATTAATCTCCGAACTGCTTTAGAGACACTTAAAAAAAACAACAAAGTGTGAATATATATAGCTCATAGCATTCAGTGCTTTATCCTGCATCAGAGAATGGAAAATGCTGTTACTGCCTCTCAAGGGCTATCTTCAGTGGCTCTTTGATGCAGGACATAGTCCCCCCCACCCCCGCATGGTATATTATCTATATCACTTACATGTATGTACACCACTCAGCCAACAGCAAAGGGTGTGGTGACATGCTTTCTCCACCAATGTGTTCCTGAAAACATTGGCACTGATCCAAAGATGCAGCGTAGAGGTCCCCAGTGTTTGCTGTCTGAGGTGGTTGTCACAGGAGGTGATGGGCGGCAAAAAAAAAAAAAAGCATTTCCAGGGAACTTCTAAGGTGGCTTAGAGGAGGTTAAGAGGTGAGATTGTTCACACACCAGTCTGCCCCTTCTGCCTTTCATAAACATTTTGTTAGAAAAAGTGGATTAGAGAGGGTTTGGGAACACAAGGGTCATGTACTGTATGCCTCTGAGCACCCCTTTTGTGATATCTGAACACAGCCTTAATCTACTTAGCATGGTGCTCTTCTCTCTATTGCCTTGGCTAAAAGAAAAAAAGGATACTACTATTTCTCCTAATAGAGGTACTTACTCAGAATAAACTTTTTATATGTCCCACCCATTGATCCTAGTCCCACACTCTGAATTAACAGAAAAAAATTTGATTTGGCAGCCCACATTAAATCTACTTTTAAATTTCCTGCTCCCCAAGCTAAGTACTTTTCAACTTTTGGGCTGTTTTTCACAAAAACATTTTTCAGATCCCTCATCAGTCTACTCCAAGATGCCCCAATTTGACAATCTTCTTTGAAGTGTGGGATACAAAATTGTACATGGTTCCCAAGATGCATTATTCCCATGGCCACACCTTCATTTTAAACCTCCAGTCTTGTTCGTTTCTCACACCTTTTTCATTTCTACCCATTTTGTGGACTTTCCATCCTCGATTTGAACTTTCCAGGGTGAAAAGTTCACAAATAAAGCAGACAGAAATGGTATGAGTGTTGTGATCAGAAGACGGACTGAAGAAAGTTTAAAGTGAAGGTGTGGCCACAGGCTATTTTCATCTTCTGAAGACTGTCCATACAAAGAATGTAGTCTAAAATTGCATGAGCCATGCTCAGTTGTACTAACTTATTATCATGCCTAATTTATTACCAAATGAACAAGGTCAGGTTGATTGATGGTCCTTCGTATGCTGAACTACAATGTCCCTTAACCCAAGCCAGTCTGGCCAAAGGCAAAGAAATGATGAGAGATAAAAGTCAGCAGCATCAAGGGTGTTATAACTGGAAAGCCAGGGTAGATCCTTCTTACATGTACAAAAGAACTAGGTTTCCATGTCCTTAATTCTCCTCTCAGTATATGAAATATTTGCTAGCCCATGAAAATGGAAGGCTGACCTGTTCAATAAAAATGCCACTTTCCTATGACACACCTGCTCACAGGATTGAATTTCATTTATCCTGCATGGATGCATAATACCAAGTACTTGACACCACTACATGGGCATCACAGATGTCAAGAGAGAGTGAGAGGTGGATGACTACCCTGATGGGACACAAAGCAGAAGAATCTGCTGCATGAACAAGCCACCTTTAGGCTATGATAGAGGAGAGCCAATGCCCAGCCAGCTCTTCCATGCTGTGCTGCTGCTCACACTCATGCACGCACTAGTGCAAAGCTTGTGATCCTCAACTCAAAGGCACGAGGCTTGCTCCTCATGAGAGCTCAGGTGAAGCCTGAATCACGTGGTCCTCTCACCAGAGAGTCACGTGGGTGCAAGCTCGATCCTGGTTTCTCGCCTTCCTTCCTCCCTCCCCCCACCCCCATCCCCTGGCTTGTGACCCCCTTCCCCTCCTCCCCTCAGGAAGGAATGTAGTGCCGGCTGAATGCGGCGGAGGGATAAGCGGGCGGCGCCTCGTTCCTCGCGCTCTCCTTGGACCCAGCCGCAGGGCGCGGCGCCTCCTAGCGGAGCCGGGGTAGATCCCGCCGCCAGCTCCCTTTCTCGCGAGAATCCCCCCATTCTGACGGGGTTATGTAACCCGCTCCCCCTCCACCTCCTGTTAAAGGGGCCATTTCCTGTCAGGCCAGGAGGGGAGGCGCAGCAGGGGAGCAAGCCATATTCTTGGGGGTGCCACTAACCCCATCCCCCTCAGTTCCCCCCACACCCATGGGGGGCCGCATCCCCCTCCTCTCCGGCCGGACAATAAGTCCCATATGCTAATGAGAGCTCCGCGTCACTTCCGCTCTTTCTCGGCCGCCATCTTGGCCAGGGCAGGTTCTGGGCAGCAGGGACCCGGCTGTATTGTCTGCAGGGCGCCTAGGGAGCCCCCCCTCCCTTTCTCCGCGGCCCGGAGCCCGACGCCCCTCGCCGCCGCCGCCGCGCTGACCGAGACCTGCGGAGCCGCCGCCGCCGCCGCCCCCTCAGCCCGGCGCAGGCCAAGCCCCCGCCCTGCCCCCCTCGCAGCCTGGCCCCCCCTCCCGCCATCCAGCCCCCTTTGTCTCCCCCGCAGCAGCCGGCTCCGCGCCCCGCGCCCGCCCAGCCGCCGGGAGACGCCGCCGGAGCAGCAGCAGCAGCGCCGCCGCCGCCGCCGGGGGAGGGAGCGCCCGCCTGCCCGCCCGCCGCTGAGGGGGAGGAGGGAGCGCGAGAGGCAGCAGCCAGCCAGGTAGGTGCCAGAGCGCGCGCGGGAGCCCCGCGCCACCTTCCGCTTCTCTCTTCCTCCCCGCCGCCGCCTTCGCCGCCTTCAGCCTCTTCTTCCCTCTCTGCTTGCTCCTCCTTCCCCAGTGCAGGCAGCCGCCGGGCCCGTCCTCATCCATGCTTGCTGGGAAGGAAACATTGGCTCCCCGCCGCTTCCTCTCTCCGGCAAACGGGCGGGAGGGCGGCGAGAAGAAAGTACCGGCTGCCTCCTCGTCCCGGCCCTTTCCCTTTCCCTGCCGCCTCGCTGCGCTGCTTGGCCTGGAAGTCGTAGCTGCTGCCGCCGCTGCTGCTTTTTCCGTTGCATCTCTTCCTCCCTTCCCGATGATGAGCCTTGCAGGAAGGCGGCGGCGGCGGCGGCACATGGATGTTGCGCCCGCTAATGTGGCTCTGATTGCAGGATCCCATCGTGGGAGGAGGAGGAGGAGGGCGGCGAGTGAAGCCGCCTTCTCCGGCATGTTTAGGGATCGCTCTTCTTCCCTTCCAGCAGCATGTGTGTGCTGCTGCTGCTGCTGCTGGTCGGGGATGGGGGGGGGAGGGTGGGGAGAGACGTCGGAAGCGAGGAAACCCCCCCTGAAGGACTGCAGAGTTGGCGTTGGAAATTTAGAGCAGGCTGCGGTACAATGAATGGAGGGCAGCCGCCTCTTTAGCGACCCTCCTCCCTTTCCCTAATTAGAGGTGTCGGGTGTGCTGGAAAAGGCGGGATTCGTGGCTGCTGAGCGAGAGCAGCAGTGGCTGTAGGGGAGTAACAGGCAGCCATCCGCCCCCGAAACTCTGGTTGCTGCATCTATCCTGACCAGCATCCCCTCTAACCTATTTCCCAGACAAAGAAGGGAGAAAGAAGGTCGGATTCTGTGTCTGCCGCTGGGACGTGCACTTTCCCCTGGAGCAAGTCTTGCTGTGCCTTTTAGCTTTGGTTTATTCAGGTCTCTTTCCACGAGCATCGCAGGAACCACCACGTAGTTTAGTTTTACTTACGCAGGTATGTGATGAGCGTGCGACTTCACGTTAAAAGCTACCGTTGCTTGAGGTTTTGGCCATCGAAGGAAAAAAATACATATATACCAGCCCCCACCCAAAATGCACTGCAGCCAACTCGGTAGAATGGAGAAATGAGCGTTCAAGTCGGAAGGGGGCGCATTCTTTACACCGGGTAAGGCTGCTGCAGAGGGGGGGAAGGGCCCCCATATGCACGGATTGGAGTTGCCACACAGCGCCTTCTATAGGCCTGGGAAAATGGGCCTATCACTGCAGGCTCAGTTGCTCTTAGGAGCTGACAACAGCACAGGCAGGAGGTTTAGTGAGCAGTGCTTGGCTTGAAGAATCTGACCATTTCATCCGCTCTCTTGGAAATTAGTAACTAAGAACATTTCCCTGGTGTGGTACCTTAGGTCTTTGTCATCTGTAACGTATCCTACCTGGCTGAAGATTTTGCTAAACTCAGAAGAGTTTGAACTTAATGTGACATCGAAGCGGTCTGATAGTTCTGAAGTTGATGATCAGCCTGTTCCACAAATGCAAGGAAGTGATTAAAGTGAAAAACAGGAGCGAGAGAGGAGAATGCAGTGGAGATGCTTATATCTTTTTTGTCTTGTGCATTAGCTTTCTTATTGGGAATACCATCAGTCATACTTGCATAATTGTTTCTTGCTTAATAAAATTAATAACATAAACCATTAGGAATATCTGATAATGAAGTTCTTTTTCTGCAGGGATTCGTCCATAGAGGGTAGTTTATTTGAGACAGACACTAACTTGAAACAATTCTTACAGGATCATCCTGTAACAGCTGCCAATTTTATTCTCAGGATTTCAGCATTTAATACAGGGAAGCTATATAAAGGCATATGTAGGGAAGCTAGTAAAGACAAACGTGTAGTATGATGCAGACTATATTTATATGTAAATATAGAAGTTTGATATAATGGAATTAATGTTGTAATAATGCTTAAATTCAGTTTCTGGTCTCAGATCTTGAATGATGCTTCCTTCAGCTGGATAGAAATGATTTTCTGCCAAACACTTCTGAAATAAAAATGAAAACCAAGTTAGAACTCACTTTTTTGGATAGTTTCTTATCTGCCATTATGTATTCTTCCAGGCTATTTTGATAGGAAGTAGATACAGCTGAGTAGCAGCCAATGAACACTATTTTTTCAGTGATAATGAAGCTGGAGTATCCTAGAAAAATGGAGTATCCTAGCTTGATTCCAAGTAAGGCTGGACGAGATTGCCTCTTTTTTAGTGCAGTTGTTTAAATTCATGATGCTGTTTTCAATGTATAGGATATAAACATGTCAGAAAAGGTGCATTTTGACACAGTTAATGTAGTTTGCACTGAATTTTAAAATGTTAAACTATCCATTAAACTTGAAACATTCTACAGGAATTCATTGAGTTTTATGAATTAGTATTACATTTCTGGGCTTTTTATGGAGAAACATTCTCCTTTCTTTGCTGTTGAATGTTGAGGAACTATCAGCTATGGGAAACGCATCAACTAAATTTTACATCCTGCTTTTGGTCATTTATTGCTCTAGTCTTGTCTTTCAATAACTGATTGGGAGTTTTTCTAATAAGTTCTGAAAACCATTTTGAGGTTTAAAACTGTAAATGTGTCAAAGTGGCTGACAAAGCTTTCTATTCTTCTCACCTCAACAGAATACCCTGTGAGTTAGGTGGGACTGTGAGAGCTCAGAAGAGAGCTGTGACTAGCCCAGGGTCACCCAGCTGGTATCATGGGCGAGGGCAGAATCAAACCCGGTATTCCCAAATAAGAGGCTGGGTTCTTAACCAGTAGACCAAACTGGCTTGCTAGTTTGGCTCTTTGGCCCCTTGGGTGTGGCTCTTCCAGTTTAGGAGTACCCTAATTAAGTTAATAACAATGTACCTGCCTATATAGTTTAAGTTTTAAAAATTTGGCTCTCAAAAGAAATTTCAATCATTGTATTGTTGATATTTGGCTCTTTTGACTAATGAGTTTGCTGACCACTGTGCTAGACCAAAGGGGCAACTACAGTCCTTAAAATGTATGAGACTGCATTTACCCATTTGACACATGAACATACCCTGGGGCCAGTCCAATGTGAGGCACCTCACAGTCTTATGCTACACATATACATGACGTGCATGCTGTACATCTGTGTGTTATTGCTGTTACCATTGATTAAACAAGTGACCTGATAAGTAATACACAATCTCATTAATTTTTTATTGATTATTATTATTTGTTGGTACAAAGCTTAATTTTGAATTAGATGGCCTTGTCGGATAGGACAAAAATACATGGAAAAAATATCAGCATGTTTTGGGTATCATTTATTCAGTTAACCGCACTCTATAAAGTTGATGGGCAGTGTTTTTTTTTCAACCAGTCTATGGAATTTACTGCCAGAAGAGTGGTGATAGCAACTAGCCTGAATAGCTTTAAGAAGGGATTAGATAAATTCATGGAGGACGGATATATCAATGACTACTAGAATGAATGCATAGATACTTTTTCCACATTGGATTGAGAGGAAAGATACCTCTTTAGGCTGTTTGCAAGGATTTGAGAGCTGGTGAAGGTTTTGACCTTGTCTTTTCCTTGAGGTGCTTGGAAGCAATTGGTGGGCCACCGTTTGAGACAGGATGCTGGAGCAGATGGGCTGTGGCCTGATATAAAGAAATCTCATCTGAAGAGAATTGTCAGAATTAGAAAGAAGCCACCTTGATTCAGTCAGTCTTTTTGGAAACACCTTGGTTGAAAGAGCAAAATATAGCTTTGTAATTGCTAAAAAAATGTTGGAAATATGCAGCCAGTTTCTCAGAAAATGCTTTTGCAAAAGTAAGCAAGTAGTTCATTACTTCCAACAACAGCAGTTAACTTTGAACCAGAACAGTGTATAGATCACCGTGGTTGTTAATTATAATACTTAGGGAGGCAAATCCCTGCATTATTTGTTCCAAATATTGAAGTAGTTGTAAATTTTCATATGTCTCAAGGATAACATATAGACATTTCAGTAAATTCTATGCTAAGGCCAATGTTAAGATGTTTAACATATTTGCAAGTTATTGTTCTTGAAATGTGAAAAAAAGGACAGAGCAGTAGAGACAAATATATGCAAGTGAACATCTGGGGTAAAAGCAAAACTTCACATTGTTCCCACATCAGTTGGAAGTTTTAGCTTCGTGATAGTGAGGGCAAAGACCAGAAGTTGGCATTGCAGATCCAGTTCCTAGCATCTTAAGAAGTATGAAAGATGGGAAAAGCCTCTTGCTGTCCATTGGAGCAGGCAGTATTGAGTGAATGAACTGCATGACTTGTATTAAGTGGCTTGTATTTTCCTCATTAGATGGGTTAAATTGTAATTGGGCATATAATACTAAAGCCAAATTAGACTGAAGTTCTGTGCACAGTTCTTTGCAAAATACAGTGGGACTTAGTTCTGAGTTGTTATGCAAACTTACAGTGTCAAAAATAAGGATACCCTCCAGTTTTTTTCTGAACTGCAACAGTGTCCATCCTATTCTAAGAACATAGCTGAGGCTATGTAGGCAGGGTAGACAGAATCAGGAGTTGGCAGTATTGTCAGTGTTCTTGTTCTGTATTTCTAGCTATCCTCGCTGAGTGATAAAGAAACCAAATATCCTTAATCTGAGCATTTGTATAAATGCTGCATGTAGTTTACAGTGGTGCTATGGCATATTGTTAGTCTCCAGTAGATGTGTTTGAAAAGGATGATCGTAGCTGGTGTATCTATTCTTTACCTTAATAATTCTCTTGGTGACATTTTGATGCCTAAAACAGTGCTTCTGTTTTGCCATTTACCAGACTGTGATTATGATTTTTCAAAATTAATTTTTAAATCTTGATTTGTTGTATCTAAATATTTTTCTTTTTCAGTGAAAGGATTTAAATTCTATGCTTTCTTGCAGCATGTCACTGCTTTTGTTTGCACATTGATGCTAGTTGATTGCTGATTTAGTCCAGGGATTACCTACATGGTTCCTGAGGGCGACACTAGTGCCCACAAAGCTTTGAGACCCTGTAATAGCAGGAGTGTTGTACTTGATTTTTTTTTCTGCTAACAAACAGCAGTATGTGTTGTTAAATAATCTGTAGCTCATTTTGATCATCTCCAGACACAGTAGCTCCCAAGAGTGGTGCCTAGCCATAGTGTGTTTGGCAATTCCATCTCTCCAAAGCTGCAGAAAGGCAAGAGAACAGTTGCAAGAGTTGATCCATAGTTTTATTTTCTCACCTGTGAGATAACTTGTTGGTTAAAATAACAGCCACATAGTTTATCAGTATGTGTATAAATGCCAACAGTCAATAATGTTCTATGCTGCAATGAATGCATTTCATGTTTTTAATTTTTGTAATTGTGTAATTCTCATATGAATCTCCTGAAGAGTAAGTCCCTTATTTCAGTGGTCTTTATTGTCAGAATTGCAGTTTATGTGACATGATCTGATGCCCATATGTTTGACCTGTTGGGTTTTAGATCTGCCTGAATCTCCTGTTTGTAATTCTTAACCAGCTCATGCTACAAAGTAAAATATTTCACAGGTATTGAGAAATGGGAAAGGGAGCCTATGCGTGCCCTTGCCAATTAGTTTTGCTGAATTGATAGTGATTTTTTTTTATGGGTAAAAGACAGTGGGCATGAAGCTGTGAAGGTTGCACCATATTTTAAGAGAGGCAGAAACCAACCAGATGCAATATATGTGGAGAAACATTTCCAGCTTTGTTTTGATCTGTTTCCTTTCTCATTTTCTAAAACTTTTGCTATCCTGGTGTCTGTGCTCATCTTAACTTGTTCTATTTTAGCTTTTTGATTCCAGTGTTAATCACTGCTGGATATAAGAACAGAAAAGAATTATGACTGACTAGCTCAATATTATGTTAGCAGCATTTCTGGAAATGGCCACAGTTCTGTACAACATGGAAGATATCCCCTAGTGCATATACAAGAGGATTTAAGTGTATAAGTGCTTGTCAGAGTTATCCTTTCAAACTGTGATTTGGAAATGGGAGCAAGTTGCATTAGTTCATAAGCCTGGCTGCATGTCCTGCTTCCTAGTTCCTGATTTCTGAAGCCACCTTTTTCCATGATATCTGAACTAAAAAACTGGTTTAAATAGCCTTTAAAATAAGACCCACAGCTTAGAAATGGGTTTGGTTTGGACATAAGAAATAAAATATAATCAAGAAAGTATAAGTTGTTCTAGAAGTGGAGGAGAAACTGTGTTTGAGTTACGGTAATTGTTTCATTTTCATCAGCTATTTGATCAGGGAAGACTGTGTCTAAACAGCAGTAGAAAGTTATTTTGTTATTTCTATACCAAGTCCTCTAGTTGCTGTGAATTATATTGGGTCTTATTGTGTTAGAAGCTTAGCTGTAGCTCAGTGCTAGATACTGGTCCTAAGTCCAGTATTTTCCTAGAAGAAAACAATGACAAGCCATTTCTGTGAAAAGTCTATAGGAATTTGTCCATGCAGTATCTAGGATTCAAGCTCAGCATGGGGCTGCAGGGTCCAGATGGCCATCAACTCATCCTCTGAAATCTTCACAGTTATGGAACAAAGGTATTTCAGCTAAGCAGTTTTGGGACCATTTTTGATCCAACACAGTATCAACCCCGTTAATTTACCTCCTCTGTTTGCTGTAAGTCAGCATGGTAGAAGAAAAGATGAATTTGGCCACAGTCCATGCTTTTGGTTAGGGAGACAGACTTTTAACTGGCAGTACTGGGTTTGATTCCGCACTCCTCCATGAAGTCAGCTGGGTGACCTTGGGCTAGTCACAGCTCTCTTTTGAGCTCTCCCACCCCATCTACCTCACGGGGTGTCTGGTGTGGGGAGAAGGACAGAAAGCTTTGTCTGGTGCTTTGAGTCTGGTCTTTTTGTCCTCTAAAGGGTGACTCCTTGTCTGGCCTTTCTGTCATATTGCTGGGTGGTTCTGTGCCTCCTTTGTGTGAGTGTGTTGCATTCTCTGCTCCTTTAATTTTTGTAGTGTTTATATCCTAATAATACACTTAGGAAGCCATGGTTTGTGTGTGGTTGCAGAACAGGAGGGGCAAGAGTCCTGTTGGAGATTACTGTTTAATATTACCAAACCATGCAGATAAAAATGCAGTTTAGTAGGATCAAATGGAGATTTCTAACTCCTGGGCCTTTGTTCCAATCCTGGGGTCTATTCGCATGTGTCTTTATTCTAGAATATATGCTGGAATAGGGACCTGCTGTTCACATGCTAGTGCAGGCTTCAGGCCCTTATCCTAAGATATATTCCAGAATATACCTGTATATTCCGGCGTATAAGACGACTGGGAGTATAAGACGACCTCCAACTTTTCCTATATATTTTAACTAACTATATTTTAACTAAGAAGTTAAGATATGGAGTTTGGGATATACTCTCTGTATAAGAAAACGACACCCGGCGTATAAGATGACCCCTGACTTTTGAGAAGATTTTCCTGGGTTAAAAAGTAGTCTTATATGCCAGAATATACTGTAGTTAAATGTGAACAGGCTCCTGATCTGCATGTTGCAGATGTGAATGGAAACATTAAAATATTAATATGATCAGTATTGTTTATCATTCTTTTTAAAACAGTATTACTCTAGAGATAACTAGATGGTTTTGAATTATACAGTATGTGTCTGAATGTTTATTAGCTATAGAAACTAATAGAGCTAGAATAACAGAGTATCAGATGCTGAAGTTGAATATTGGCCTTATAGGTGCATATTTTTATGCCCTCCTTGGATCCAGAGGTATTAAATAACTATAGGCCAGTTGCTAATATTACCCTTTGGGGCAAAGTACTGAAGAGAGTGGTGACTGTTATCTGCAGGCATGGTTGGTCCTGATAATCCATTTCCTCTACATGAGGCTACCTTTGAAGAGGGACCAGAAGCTAGAACTGGTGCACAATATACTTTCCCTTTTCATGTTTCAGTCACTGTTACTGTTTTAACATATACTGTCATTGTTTTAATATATGTTTGATTTTAAATGTTACCCGTCCTGAGACCTTCAGATATAGAGCGGGAAATAAATAAATAAATAAATAAATAAATAAATAAATAAATAAATAAAAGGTTTTTGAGTAGATGATGCACGTCACACCCACTCTGAAAGATCTCCATTGGTTGCTTATTTACCCCCAAACTCTAGTCAAATGTTGGTGCTAACATATAAACTAAATTGCTTGGGCCCAAAATATCTTCTCCCATAAAGACCTGGCAGAGTTTTAAAACTGCATATAATGCCCTCCTTCCACCATCCTCAAAAGTATGAGAGATGGTGGTGCGTGAGAAGGCCTTCTCAGTATCAGCCCCAGGCCTTAGAACAGCCTCCAAATGGAGGTATGCCAGCTGTCAGTCTTATATGACTTTTGGCATCTGCTTCAGATACACCTTTACACCCAAGATTTTGATGTTTAGCATTCTCTATTGTTGTGCCTGGAGAATTTGTTATATTTTTAAGTATCTTTTACTGATTTTATATTTAATTTTGTAAACTGTCCTGAGACCTTTGGGTGAGGGGCAGGATATAAATATTTGAATTTTCACTATCCGCTGATCCACTCAACCATGGTTGACTGCAGGGGAAATTACGGTACAGTAAATGTGTTCGTATTATCCACGGTTTTTATTATCCACCATATGAGCTGGAATGTGCAAACTTAAAAGGTTCTTTGGTTCTGTTGGAAAGATGTAGTAACATTAAAATAGGAGCTCTGACAGATAATGAATCTGAAAGTGGAAGTTAGGGTGTTTTTCCACTGTCACTAAAAGTACCCATTAAGTACCCATAAATGGGTACGTAATGGCATTTTTGTACCCGTTAATGGGTACTTAATGGGTACTTCTAGTGACAGTGGGAAAACACCCTTATCTAACATTAAGTGTAAGGATCTAGTATGTATTGCATTGTAACATTTTTTAGGTGTAAATTTACTGTGGATGAAAGATCATGATTGTATTTTAATATCTAAGCATACAGTGCAGTTGTGGTAAGTCACAGCTTTTTTAAAAAAAGTAGGAAAGTTTATAGGTGGTAAACAATAATGGATAAAGGTTAGTGTATGTGTTTTGCAGAGTGGTAAGATATTTGATATAATATTTTGTTATAGTTGTTGCATATAAATAAAGCACCTAGATTATCAAATATGAAAATTTTGTGCGTGCAACGTATAAATAAGTTTAATTAAATTTACTGAATGCTAACTTGTAGTTAATTGGGTTGGACATTGTAGTATTCAAGGCAGGGTCACTTCAGAGGGTTTCTTACTGGGAGTGTACAGTGGTTCATTTTCCCTTCCCCCATTCTATTCCTTTATGGGAGCAAACCAACAAGCCAGGAAATAACAGCTTGGCATAACATGGGCAGATTGCACAAAGCCTTCTCTTAACTCCCCAATGCAGTGTACAACTGGGGAGTCAACAAAGGGGCTTGTGGCTTGGATTAGAGATACTGACTGACCCTACATGCCTAATTTTAAAGCTACTTGTCCAACCCTAGAGGAATCCAGTGTAGTTAAAGCAGCAACTTCAGGGAACTGTTTAAACTGGGTCACGATTGCCTAAAGCACTCCGTGTAAGCTGTTAACTATCACAACAACCCTGCCTTAATAGGCAAATGTTAACCTCATAGGTAAGCAGCGGAAGACTTGTCAAAGGTGTTTGCCTGAACTCCCTGGAAAATTCACAGTTGTTTAAAGATGTGGGCTTAAGTTGTTGCTGAGAAGAGTAATGTAGCTGTTCAATATGTAATAGTGTGTGAATTCTTTACTTCAAGTTTCATATGCATGAATCTAAATGACACTGTCTTCCTGGTGTTCTAAGAGGTCCCATTTTTTTGTTGCAAAATCTCCAGTTTTAGCTTATGTGAAGGAAAAGCAAAAAGTCATTTCAGACAGTTTCTGCTTCTAACTCAGCTGATAGATCTGATCCAGACATTAATTTGTATCAGATTTTTATTTTGCGTAAATAGTATTAGGTCATTATTGGTATTCATTTGAGTCTGATGCATGTATTCATAAGCAGAAACCTTACAGGCCCCATTTTTATTGGTTTCTATAGATAGATTTGTCTAAGCAAGTGTATACCTGGAAATGCACAGTTTGCACAAAGCAAGGATATATCGTGTGAAATGATCTAAAGCTATCTTTGCTTTTGAAGAAGTTCATTGTTTTCCTAAATCCTTCATTTTTATTCTTGGTAACAGGAAAAAGAAAGTTGCAATTCTCAGAATAATCAAAATTTCCCATAAATTGTATATGAAGAATAAAGGTTGCTATTCAGATTAGTGTACCACAAAGTTATTCATTTTCTGTTAACACTAGATGGCGTCTTAGCCAGTAGTGGAAAATTCCAGAACACCATGAATTGGAAGGGTACTGTATATTGAGTGAAGAGGACGCTATTTACTAGACTGCAGAACAGATGGAAAGACTAGATCAAAAAAGGAAAGTAAGCTTCAGTTGATTTTCTAAGAGCTATCATCAGAGTTTCCCTTTGAGCTTGGCACACAAGTGTTGTATATGCCGAATCCAGCCAGTTAACTTTAGCACTGTAGATTTTAGTGCACAAAAAAGAGATTTTGAGTTTCCAGAAAGTTCAACTCTGCCCATACTGAGACTGATTTTCATTCTGTTCCGCTCTTCTGTATTTAATACTAGGGGCATATAATATCTAAGAACTTTCCAGCTAGGATTCTCTTTATAAATATAAATATAAAAGTTGTGTTTCATAACTCTTCAGAAAAGTGGCTCCTCTTCAAATATATGGTAAAAAAAATTCTTGCCCTTCTGTCTAGAAAGCTATCAGAATAGAATAGTAATGCTGGTGTATGAACATAGTATGTAGTATAGTGTAAAAGAAAACAAGGTGCTACCCTTTGAATATTAATCCCGCCTTTTGGAAATCTAACTTGAAAAGCATCTCTTGGTTCAGTACAGCAATGCATGCTTGTTAATGAAACTTCTAGAGTAATACTCCTTCTACTCCATAATTGCTTAGAAACTTCACTAACTTCTAGTTGAATTTAAGTGGAAATGTAGCTTATCCTCCTGTCCTTCAAAATAAAAGCAGCAAACTGGGTGAAGTGCAGCTGACTGCAACTTGACTTATCCAGAAATGTCTTAGAATTGGGTAAAAGGTTTATTTATTTACTGTTGCTTTTACTTGATGTATGTATATATGTATGTAACTTAAGTATGTTACTGTCTAAATATTTGAAATTACAAAAAAAACTGGGTAAAAGGACACTCGCTGTAAATTGATGGTTGGTAATTTATACATTAAAAATTGGATTAATATATGTCGAGATTCATGGTCAAGACAGATTCTGCAAAAACTTGGTTGCATGACTGTGTATGATAGTGCAATTTAACAACAAATTCCCAATTAAAGAACTCAGAGTTATTTCCTTCATAAGGTGTAATTTCTGGACCGGCGTTAGGGGCTGCCCTGAAACAACATATCCAGTACAGTAATTTTAATTAATGAATTAATTTATCTCCTGTCTTACATCCTGAAATTTCAGGGTTGGTTACTAAAGTCATAAAGGCAGCTAAAAGCATACAGGACCCAGAAGAGGACAACTGTCTCTTCAGCTAAAGCCATAGGTAAAGAAATATGTTTTCACTAAGAGCTTCGGTTCATAGAGGGACAGTGTTTGACGTAACTCAGAAGGAAGACTATTCCACAACATGGTTGCTGTCACAGAGAAGGCCCTGTTGAGGTCTCACCTTTAGCTTCTGAGGGTGGTAGCATTGCCAAATAAATTATCATGGATGGCACTTTTTAGATAATTGGCATTAGATGCCTTCAAATTGTAACATGTTTTTATGTGTCTGCTGACCCTTAAATTGTGTGATGCAAGTAAGACTGTATGTACAGAAGAGAGATTAAATGACCTATAGCTGGATATATCAGGTACAGCACATAAAACATTGCCCTAGTCATTTCTACTAAGTGGACCTCTGGAATTGCTGACAAAAGAATAGTGACTATATATTTGCGTATGCAAATATAATAGAATTGTCTCTGTGTTGTATTATGGCTTTTAGTTATTAAAAATATTTCAATAGTGCATGTGTTGTTACATATAGCTGATGAGATAAAAGTGAAACATGGCAAGAAAGTGGTTGCTTGCACCTGAAAAATTTCAAAGTGGAGTGCTTACCATTTGAGTGTATTTTTGAATAAAGAGCTACTTTAAAGCTTTTAGACTTTCTGTAAATTATAGTACAGTTTGCACCAAACAGCTAAATCAGGTTATTTCCTATTTGTATCCAGTCTTGCTTTTATTATTTTTTTTTTCAGTTGAGTAGATTTTTTTCTTTTAGTTTGGAATTCAGCCCTTGCTAGCCTGGTGTCCTCCAGATATCCTTGACTATTGGAAGGCTACTGGAAAGTGAAGGCTAATTTAAATCATTATTCCACGTTTGACTCAAAGATCTATGATACATACCACAACAGGGGCCAGTTGTATGTTCATGGAATTGGAGGCCCCTCCCCTACTGTGCATCGGTTTAGAGTAAGATCAAAGGGAAAGCTGCCAACATGGCATAAGCTTCAAGCAAAATCTAAAAACTGGCATATTAGGGTGGATAGAAAAAAAGTTGCATAACAGCAGAATTGGGCGACTCTTATTAAGCTGATGGGAAGGAGAGTTGAGACTGTCAAGGGAATCATCAGTCTATATGGAATTTCCTAGCAGAAGAGATGGTGACAGCAGCCAGCTTGAGTAGCTTTGAAAAAGGGTAAGGCAAATTCATGGATTGATGGAGGTGTATTGATGGAGGATGCCTGCGTACTGCCTTCAGGTTGGAAAGATGCCCAGGATGCCTCTAAAGACTATTTGCATGGAGCTAAAGGCAGGTGAAGGCTTTGCATTTGAAGATGCCCCAAAGCAATTGGTTGGACACTTGTGTGAGTGGGATGCTGAGCGAGATGGCCCATGGCCTGATCCAACAGGACTCCTTTTGTTGTTTCTTAACCTCATTCCTTCAAGTCAGTTTTGACTGTTAGTCATCCTTGCAGGTTTCTAATCAAGATACAGAAGTGATTTGCCATTATCACCTTCCCGAGAGATTCCAAGGATCAAACATGTGACCTGTTGCTTCCCAGCCTCTTTCATCTGTCTATACATTGTTCAGAATGTGTAATTCATTTCTTATGTGTTTTTGTTTTCTCTTCTGGTGGTCATTTATCTAGTTAAAGATTCAAAAATACATTTGAAAGGGAGGAGAGAAAGCATGTAAGCATTTTCAGAATATAGGGAAAACAGGGTAGGAGGAAAGCAGCAGGCAGAACAAAAATGAAGATCTCCATCATTCATTTGTTCTATTTTTAAGCAATTTTTCCCTCCCTTTTTAATCATTTTATTGTAAATTGATTGTGATTACTTAATTACTGGGATACCTGTGATATTACTGGTATGGCTTTTTTGTATTTTCCTCCTGAGTGCACTACAGTAAATAATAATAGTAGTAATATTAATAATATCCATGTGACAGTACCTGGCAATAGTAGCGTTGAGAAAAAGTAGTTTGAAAAGTGCAACAGACACACAGATCTATAAATCAGAATTGTGCATCTGTGGCAGAGGAATGGGACAATTTTGCCAGTATCTCTTGGTACCCCGATGCAGTTCTAAAGGAATTGAAACAACATCTTAGCACTTTGACCATTAGTAGCATCAACGTCTATCAGCAATTAAATGTGGTGTTACTGAGAATGGCACACGTTCTATGCCGGTACATCTGATTGTGATCCTTGAGAAGAATCTGGTTGAAATGATAACTGTCTGTTAGGCTATGTGATAATGATAAATAATAATCATCTTAAATTCATATTTTTTCCTCATTTAATCAAGAACCCTAAAGACCATCCTCAGCAAATCTTAAGATAATTTCTGAGACATGTTGTAATGCTGGCAAATTATAATAGTAGAAAGACAAATTTAACTAAGGAGGACTGAAGAAACAAAAAGTATTGATGGCATATAGGCAGTGCAATTGAAAATTTGGAAGATGGTGCATGAAACCTAATGAAGGAGGAAGATATTACCACTTAAATTTGCAGAATGATCTTAAAGTTTTTTTGTTTTTGATTACCTAATGTCTCCTGCTTCTTTTGTTACTTTTTTAGTATTTTCTGTTAGTAACTGTAGTTCTAACTATTAGTGGGCCCTTAAACCAATTGTCATGGAATTACCAGATTCTAGCTCCCGTTTCTTTTAGCCAAGAAAAAAATGAACAATTTACAAATAACTTTTTTCTTTTTTACATTAGTTCAAACTGTGTTTGTTTTTGTCTGGGGCTAGTCCAAAAAATTATGGATACTGTACTTAGATTTTTTCCTTCAAATAGTACTCCCTGTCCTTTCTGGGATAACAAATGGAGGCTCATAATGTAAAAACAGTCATCTGCGGCTTGGGAGCCTGAACCAGTGTTAAGCTGAGTTTAAGAAGCATTCAGGATCCTAGCTACATGCATAAGTTTCATCTATGATTGACTTTATTCACACTGTAGTATCTTTTGAAAGAAACATGTTTAAATGGAGGCTTGTTAAAGCAAATATATCATGATTCAGGATGTAAACTGTCCATAATATGTCTTACTACATCCAATGACAGGCTGGAATGCTGTTCCTTGCACACTTAATAGAAACTTCTGTTTCTCACTTTACTAAAGGCAGTGTGAATGTTGAATCTTTTAAAGCACTGTTGTCTTCCCCTTTCTGTATCAAGCTCCATCATTCTCGGGTATGTAGAGATCTTCTTTCTAAGATGTCCTTGTTACTTCTTATTGCTTATAATGCACTTTGGACATAGATGTTGCTGAATCAATATAAATATATCTAGAAGGATTTCAGGCTAGAACAAACTATACATATTACAATACAAAAATATGCATAGCTAAGATTAGTTCAGCATACCTTTGCAAAATAAGGCCTGAAAGATAGGTCCTGGTGAGGTGTGTCCAAACCTGGACACCACTACAGCTCACTGGGAGTGGCTGCAACTTTCCGCAGAGCAATCCAACTACTAGGAGCAGATGGATTGCTTCTGGATGCTGCGTCCACACCCTCAGATGTTGCTTTGGCAATCTGGCCAGCCCCAGCCTTGCTATTCACACTGTATATGCTGCTAGCCAAACACAGGGCTAGTCTTAACTTGTGCAATGTACATGGTTGTTACCATGCTACTACCTTACTTGAATGGTATGGTATCGTTACACCATGCCATTCCGATAAGTGTGAAAAAGGCCCATATTTACTGAAAGATGCCCAGGGCTTCATCACTGGTTATCTGTAACCATGTTTTGCGGCCAGTTTTCAAAATGTTGTTATACTTTGCAGTGTGCTGTACATGAATAATTCTACAGGTGTTTTTCTATGTACTGTAATATTGGCCTTGAATCCTAAACCCATTTGACTAGAAATTTTTGTTGGTTATCAAGAAAAAGGAGCAAAATTCTTTGATTGCAATCTCACCACAATGACTTTTTTGAAGATACCCTGGCATTGACAGGAACTCTGTCCTTTTGAGATCTTCATGGTAAACAAGCATATAAAGTGTAATGGTAAAAACTGAAGTACTTAACTAATTTGGCTATACGTAGCTGCTTACCTCTATGAAACACACCCTATTTGTGTCCCATGCAAAGCTTTATTTTGCTTTGATGACCAGGTTTGTAGTTACATACAAGCTTGATTTGACTTTTAAAGTGCTTTTTGATTTGTCTCTTTATACATTGTTACTACCAGCAGCACCACAAAGAGTCCTGTAAGACTTGGCAAGATGGGACAGGGTGTTCAGATAAATGCTGCTTGTGAATGTTGGGTAGATGCAGAGCAGGCATGCCAACAAATTGCATTAGTATTGCATGCACTGATTCCATGTCAGATCTCTATGTGAAGGCTTGATTGTGGAGTGTCTTCTAAGCATGTTTTCATAGTGTATTTCTGAGATTTTTTTGTTGGTCTAAGACTCTAATACAGATTTTACTTCAGATTTTTATATTGACTGCAGGAACGTCTAAATTGGATCTGGCACATTGAGGCTCGTACCTTGTCACCCCAAATTCTTCCTTTTGGAGCTTCCTCTAAAAAATAACCAGGAGACAGAAAGAGCTGCCGTGCTTAGTTTTGAACAAAATTTTGTGAGAAACGGAGAAATATAATTTCAAAGTGCTGTATTCCCTAGAGTGTTAACGAAAGGCAACAAGAAAGAATGTATAAGTCAATGTTTGTTGGAATGTTTAAAGATTTTAATGGATAGAGGAAGCACACTGCTTGTGGTTCTGCTTTCTATTTTGCTGAAAATGCAAGTCAGTGAGACTATGAAAAACAGTGGAAGAGTAATAATGACTAATACAGTGTTGCATATTGTTATGGATAAACTCACTGTCTTACGTTTTAACACCATTGATAGGTGCAGGTAGCTTATAGATTAAAACATTTAATTGTGGCTTTAAAAAAAAAAAATTAGCTGTTGCAATTTTATACCACAGCTTAGAAGCTTGGATTTTATTTTTCAACATCCCTTTTTGTTCAGCTTGCTTCTGTTGCTGAAGTGGGAGGCTTTTCTGCAGAATGTCTAGAAGCAGAGTGTCTATTAAGTACTGTACACCAAATAGAGTAAATAGACTTAAGTTCAAAAAATGGCGATTGGTGGTTGTTTATGGGCTTTGAGTTAAATGAAAGGTGAAGTTTTATTTTGTGGAGGGATTAATTTAAGACATATGTATAAAGCAGGATTCCTAGAAGTTGTATGCCTTTAGCTGTCATTTGGTACTGTCAAGATGGAATCAACTCATGGTGATTTCATAAACGTATCCATGAAGTTTCTTGGATCACATGGTGACTTTTATGTCACTTCTTCTGTCTCTAGTCAGACAGCTCCTAAAACACTTGGTAGTAGGCCACACTGTCTTGTGATGCCTCCTTAAATTTTTGCAAAATGCATTCACAGTACAAGTTGTTAAAAGTGAATACACATCAGTCACGCTGGGAGTTTTCTGCTCTTCGTTTAAAATCTAGGAAATGTCTGTACTTTTCATCTTGTCTGGGAAGAAGACAGATTAACTATGTACAGGGAGAATCATATGGTTGATTCAGATTAATCAAGCAGACCTGAAAGCATGTCTTGCAGAATTGTAGTAGTTGGTGTAGCCTGTATAGGTTATTTATTTATGACATGCCAGCAGCACATGGACTAACAGTTAAAATAGGAAGTTAAAATAAGAAGTTAAAGATCATAAGTTAAGATCATAAGTATCAAGGCCACTCATCCATTGAAGGACCTCATCTGTTATTTCAAAAAGGTCTGACACCAATCCTGAATAGGCGCTCAGCTCACAGCTGGTCACAATATGGTCAACAGTCTGATGTGCTGCTCCATAATCACAACAAGGAAAATATATTATGCCCTGTTTATACAATGACTTTTGGCAGATGCAGTGAGAAGTACGGATCCTCTTTAGTGTTTTCCAGTGCAGTGGTGGTAAGTCAAAACCAGCTGGTTATTTTGTGGGACCATCCATGTATTTTCCCATGCCCGGGTGCTTGGTGAACGATTCCTCTTTCCACTGAGAGTTAATATTAAAACTGTCCTTTATCTCTTCTGCTCAGACGAAATTTAAGTCTTCTGACTGATATTTGTGGAATATCAGAGTATATTGGAAGCAGTGGGTTCTTTAGAATTTTAAGATATTTTTTCGCAACAGCATCTTTTCTTCCCAAATCCAGAGGTGCAGTATGGTTCAGTACAAGCAAGGAACAAGTGGGTGTGGTTTTAATACACCATGTAATTATCCATATAGTGTCATTTAGCCTGGCATCTAATTTGTTGATATGACTAGGAGTGCAACATTGTGCAGCAGAATAGATCAGACCCGGTGCTGATGTTCTAAGTGTGGTAGTAGGTGCATCCCATTTAGGGGCACTCTATACAAGTAAGGAAAAGGTTTAAAACCCAGGTGGGTGAATGCATTAGTGAAGTTGCCAATCCATTAGTTGCACCTGTTTGGAAGCCTGGTTTATGTGTAGACTGTAAAGAGGTTTCCCATTTGCACATTGGTGCCAGAGTAATGGGCTAGCCACCAACATTATGCAACCATAGTGTTTCCCTAGAAGGCCATGCAGAGTGAATGCAGCATTCACTAGAGGCAGCTGGCACAGTACTGAAAGATCATGTGGAAGCTGCCTAAGATTCCAGCCTAAATCCTTTGAATCTGCAACACTTTCCATGTACCAAATAGAGCAATGCTAAAAACATTTTAATTGAATCATTCCGTAAATTAGTAATTGAGAAATTTGGCAAGTTGTAGTAAACTGGTTTCATGCTGGCATCTTCCTCTAAAATTGTCTTTTAGTACTGTTAGAGAATGAGTGCTTTGAGGTTAGCAGCATAGTTGCCTAGAAAGTTGAAATGTTCTCCCGCTGTTGCTGTTTTTTAAACCAGTAATCCAGCTATGGTGGGTGGTATACATGTCAATTGATATGAACAGTTGTGTGCTTATTTATCATATGTTTAAGCTTCAACATAATTATAACTTTTTTATTCCACTTTCACTTATCGTTTTCCATTTTCATATTGGTCAGTAAACCAATGGCTGCCAGCAATGGGGTCACAGGTATAAGCTCTCCACATGCCATGCTGGCCAGTGAGGTGTTGTTGTTTTTAAAGTCCTGCATGGTGGAAATAAACCTCTTTTCAAAAAGAAGCCTGTTTCTGCTACACAGGAGTTTAAAAAAAAACAAAAACAGGAACCAGTTTGGCGTGGGAGAGTGTTCCACCTGTGCCCATGTGCATACACACACACTTCCTGGCCATTGCTGTCGCTAAGATGTTAGAATTGGAATATTATGATCTCATTGCTCGTTTGCAGAATAACTTGTCTATGTGTTTTCTGGACTTTTGAGAATAATCAACCATAATTTGAGAACTAAGTTAAACAGTGTGAAAAGAGCTGCTTTTCCGAACGTTTGTTTCCAACTAAGAGAATAAAGAAAGCACTTGCTGAGATAAACTGTTTTTAATCAGCCAGCAACATCTGTAATTCAGTATTTCGTGTTCTGACATCCACGGGATCTAATAGTTGATTGCTATAAAAAACAGACAGTTCCCCCACCATTATAAAAATACCATTCAATAAACAGTATTAAGATTGTATACTTGATTCCAGTTGCTCTGTCTGTTAATTTACTATCATTCTTTGACAGCTGTCCGCTAATTATATAATAGTGTGCTATTATGTTCAAGTTGGAGTTAACATTTAATATCAGTCTTGTGATGTAAACAAATTCAAAATAAAGTGAGGCAGAGAAAATTTGATACTTCCTAACCATGTAATACTCAAATACATGAAACACATGAAAGGTGTAGGAATGAAAGATACCCACTTTACCAAAAAAAGTCACTAGCAATTCTTTCTCTGAACTTACACAAAAGCATGTGATTCTCTCCTACATTCTTATTTAACAGAATAATATTCAATAAGATGAAGTTCGGAGATCCTTTTATATGGCTGGTCCATACTGTGTACTCCAATAATAGTCACAAGCTTACAGATTAACTATTTACCAAATTTTTATTATATGTCTGAAGGCAACAAGCATGAGTGTCCTCTTTCATCACTGCCCTTAATATTGCTATGGAACTCCTTTTTGAATTTGTAAAAGCTGATAAATTCGTTCAACCTCATAAAATTATGGACCTTGAAATTTAAACCCAGAACTGTGCAAATGACACTCTAATCCTAACTTCAGATTCACTTAGCACTGTTCTTAAACTGCAAAACCTAATTATGAATTTCTCTACTCTCTCTGGTCTTAATGTTAATTTTCACAAAACCAAGAATATATTTAAAATTGTTTATCCATGCTTAGAGTGAGACACACAAAAAATATGGGACCTTAAAGTAAAACCCTACAAAACTTAGATATCTTGGATTGGTGGTGCTATGTAATATACAAAAGATTATTTCTTCATTACAATCCACACATAGGATCTATTAAGAGAGACAAAATATTTGTCTGCTAAATATTTATCTTTTGTTAGGTCAAGTGTCTGCTATAAAAATGAAGACTCTGCCAAAGATACTGTTTCTCTTTCAAGTATTGCCAGTTACTCCACCCCAAACTATATTTACTCTTAAATTTAATTCATCAGTTTTTTTTTGAATTACAAAGCCTTGGTTGGCAAAAGCAAGTATATAAACTCATCAAGATGGTGGTGGGATAGGGCATTCCAAGTCTTCTCATGCATTTGGGATCACACAGTCCTTACATTCTCTTAGGGACCCTCTCATAATTAGAAGGAACTTGAATTAAAAGTAGCACCAATCATAGGATGCCTTCCTTATGTTAACAATATGTGTAAACAGGATTGTTCAAATCTATTACTGAAAACTCAGTTCCATTCATGGTGTCCAGGGCAGAATAAACTTTCTCCTCTCCTGAAACCAGAACAGTATTTTTTACTCTCAAGGATACAAGGGATAAATTGCAGTTAGAAAATTTCATCTCAGTTCAGGACTTTTATTTTTAGGACAGCAACCCAAAGTGCAAATTATAGACTAAGGGATAATGGATGTTCTTAAGTCTGCAATACTCCTCTTGAGCAAATGATCAAATCTGCTGGCCTTGCATTAAAGGGTCTTACTTCCAAAATATACATGTTCTTAATAGACATCCATATTTCACTTCTACCATTGAAACTGCTCTGGGAAACAGATAATTCTACTACTATTTTTGATAATGCTTTGCTAAGACTTACAAATACTAAGCAAAAATGGAACTGGAATTAAAAGGAAGAGAGACTTATACAAAATTGCTTTTTAGATTGGTATCTAGCCCCAATACATATTGTGCCATATGTGTTGTCATTACCCACCAATTTCTGCATTTATTACATTACTGTTCCATAGTGATATAATTAATGTTTTAGGCATTTCATTAACACTCAATTCCTCAATTTTTCTATTCCATGATCTTGGATCTCTGTGATATGGATTATCAACAACTTTTGCATTTTCTGATACACATGGCAATGATAACTATTATGTCACAATGGAAATTGGCTCCTAATTTAACCAAACAGTAGTAGACTCAGATTTGGGACACCCGAGTAAATGAAGTTATATCTATGACCAGGCATCAAATGCTGGACCACAGTAGTCAAGATGCATGGAAAAATATCTGGCTGCTATATAATGAAGCAGTAAATAAAATCAAGGATGTTAATATACTGAGGGGGGCGGGGGATTGCCTTGTTAGAATCATGATAAAGAATTTATTAAAAATATCAGCATATTTATACTTACCTAGATTTTCAGTTATCTTAGATTATAATACTTTGGGTCCCTTGAAGTTATTCTGACCTTAAAAAGCAACATTCAGTGTTTTTTTTAAATAAATAATGTTGGGGCAATCTTGTATAAGTAAACATATAATTCCTGGGGTTTTTTAATGTTTATTTTCTTAACGTTTTACACACCTTGTCTTTGTTGTTTGAATTTATTCACTGAAATAAATAGACAAGTTATTCTTTAGAATTTAGACAACTGATTGATAAAGACTTATCTGTTTGCTTTTAGTAGTTGGTCGATCAAGGATTGTCAGATTTTTTTAGAGGAAGCTTTAGGTGCCTTTAGTGTGGCATGGTTTGATCTGTGTAAATATCCTTGCTGTTCAAGTAGTGTTACTGTTTTTTTTAAAGTTAAAAAAACAAGAAGGAGTTTCTCCGGGGGTTTAAGCTTAGCTCTTGAGCCATGCTTGACTCTGAGTGGCTATATAGTCCAATTCATGTAGGGTTTCTTTGCAGTGATACAGAAGAGGTTTGCCATTTTCTTCTAGGATGTTTTTCAATTTTCCTGTGTACTGTTAAGTTCTGTAATGCTCTGCTGTTGCCCCTCTCTGCTTAGCTTTTGAAAACCAGCCAGGGATACCTACATTATGTAGTGAAGCTGTCTTTCATATGTTTTGCTAGACATGTTATATCCAGATATAGTTTTTTTTCATTGACATTGTACCGAGACAAACAAATAAAATATTCAGTTTGAGCTTTCTGGCATCATCCCCCAACTTTGATTGCCCTATTCAACCAGGAATTATTCTTCCTAAATAATCCAGCTGTGATGCAGCTTCAGAAATGATTTTGCAGGAATATTTAGCTTATTATTATTTATTTTTTTTAGGATGGTTTTAAGTACAACGCCAATATCCTTACAAAATAAGTTTGGAAAATATAGTGCATATTAAAACATGTAGTAGTGATTCTGAAAGTATTTAAAGCTCTTTTGCAGTTTTTAATTTTAATGTGGCAAGCTGTTAACAGAAAAAAACACAAAAGTTTTATAAGATCAGTCAACATGTTCCTTTTGTATATAGGCTGATTATCAAGTGATGACAGTAAACTGCAGTTCCATTTAATATGCCAGAATAATGACCTCAGGATCACACATACTGTACCATGAAAGTTGTTGTTCCTTGATAATGACTTAAAACCAATATCTGTTGAGTTATTAAAGGATTACTCTTTTTCTAGTACTTCAGTTCTTTTAAACTTGTTTTTAGGCTTCCCATGTTTTTCCTCTTACAGCCTCAGGGAGACAGCAGAAGTGAGTACCTGGAGCAATGAACAGTCACTGCTCTCTGGAATTGGCATTATTTTCTTCTAAAAGCACTCAACAAACCTGTCACAGATCATTAATGGTACCGTCACCTTGGTCGGATATTGTTAGCATATTCATTGGTCATCAAAGTTCTGGTGGTGGTTAAGACATAGTAATAGTAGAGAGGTATGAATGCTTTTTAACCAAACAGCATGCATGATAATGTACGTTCATCTGTTTTTGATCGCATTATTATTTAAACTACCGTTTCACCTGTTGATCTTCCTGGTTCCTCTCTTATGACTCCCTAGAAAACAAGGAGCCTTATGGTGTCTGCCACAGTGCAAGAGGCTTTGGGGCTGCTCATAGCAAGAACTTCAGCAGTGTAACTCCAAGGCACCGTGTTGGGACAAAAAGATAGTATAGTGAGATTGTTGGGCAGCAGGGTAAATGGTATACCAGCAGCATCCCTATCCTGTCTCTCTGGCCCACCCATCTCTGAGCTTGCTGAGATAATCTTAGGTGTGGTGTTAGAAGCCCATCAGTTGACCAACTCAGGTCTTCATGGCCTCGGAATATGTTACTGCCTCAGCACATACAGCACGTTATACCCCTGATCTGGTCTTTGCTAGCAAAGAGGACTGGTGATAACTGTCATGTCGTAGATGGGTCATTCACTGATAAGATTTGGACTTGCAGCGTGAGACACATTGAGGTGGTGTATCTTCATAAAACCTGAGTGATTCCTGAATGCTCTGGGGGATTTTTCCAGTTGACCTAGATCAGTGGTTCTCAACCTGGGGGTCGGGACCCCTTTGGGGGTCGAATTACCCTTTCAGAGGGGTCGCGACGAGTCTCCCGCTGCCCTTCGCTCCCACCTACCAGCTGCTCTGCCCCTGTGGTTGGGGGTCTCCACAACATGAGGAAGTCCATTAAGGGGTCGCGGCATTAGGAAGGTTGAGAACCGCTGACCTAGATGCTCTGACCAAGGCTCTGGTATCACTGTGGAATCACCAGGTGAGCAGGGCCATCAATTTGATTGCTCCCATGTGCTCCTGATGTGGTTACAGAGACTGTAAAGCTCTTTGGCATGTGGCAGACTGCATATTGAGTCTTCTCGTGTCAGGTCTTCAGATCTGATAACAGAATGGGACAAGTTATTGGCAAAAGATGGAATTGTAACGGGCCACAACAACTCCAGATGTATCAGTGCATATTTGTGTTTTACTAAACATCCAGGCTTAATTAAGGTTGGGTGAGTACTATTACAAACCAGTAGTAATAATGTATTAATGACTTTTCCTGAGACATTTAGAAGGACTGAATGTAAATACTTCAGAATGAATGAATGAAGAGAAAAATCATCTAATTTCCCCGGTACTGTCATATTCAGTTCCAGTGAATCTAAAGATCCTCTTAAGATTGTATCTACATAGTACATGTAGTCTTGGAGAGGAGGAATTGGGAAGAGTGAAAAGGGGGAGGCGTATGATTTTTCACTGTTAGGATGAACAAAATGGCAGTGAAGTGTTTGCTGCTGATTGCTGTTATAATTTTCAGTAGTTTCTAAACTGGGTGTTTGCTGTGTGTAACTTTTGTCCTGGTTAGGCTTAAAGGTTTTTTTCCTCATTCTGCAGGGATGGAGAACTCATGGAATCTGATGGATTCTTGAACTTTGAGACTTCACAGCTAATAAAGCAGGTACCCTATCAAACCCAACAGTCACTCTGTGGGGGGGTTGAGTAATCTGCATAATAGTAGACAGTGAAGTGGGTTGAGGGGGTTTAGAAAAGAAAATTTGTGTTAAAATGAGCATAGGTAAAATTAATTATACTGTCTCCTCTTCAACTTCAATGGGGCCAGAAACGTTTTTCTTTTCTATAGCTGTTGAATGTCTTATTTTCATTCAGAGGAGTTTCTTGGAGTGGTTCATGTCTTACTGCAAACAGTTGCAAAAACGGCTATGTTCTCAGCCACCTAATGACTAGTACAAGTTAAGAGTGTGAATCCATGTCTAAATCTAATCAGATTACATTTCATTGATTGCATTTCAGTTACTGTGGTCTGGAGATCTAGACAAGTGTTTTGACTCTGCCTACTTGAATTGTTGTGGGTTTGGTTCATGCCCATAGTAGGTATCACCTGGTAACATAAGCAAAGAAAAATTTGGATTTTTTATCTGAGTTTTTAATGCAGTGCATTCCAATAAATACCATTGTTACCTTTTTTGAAAAACCATATCATTTGATCTCTTTTGAGGAGGCAAGGATTGAACCCATGTAACTGGAGCAACTACAGGCCCATGGCAACTCCCCCCCCCCCAAAAAAAATAGTGATGGTGCTCCAGTTACTCTTGGATGGAAGAATTTTCTGAATCTGTTTCCATTCACAATTATTGAAACAATGTAGGGTGATAGATATGTAAACATCCCTTTTAGTTTGCAATAATATTTTGGATAGGTTGTTAGAATTGGGATTTGGTGATTCTCTCTCAAAGATTTTGCTTCTATCTAGAATTTGTATTCTAGAAGGTGTTGTACAGTGGCTCTTATTCTACACCTTGACAACTGTACTTGTAATACCACAGGATTTTTGCCTACTGTGCTGTTATAAGGTCACCCAGAGAGGGCTGATGTGCCATCAGTATGCTGATGACATTCAGCTATTCCTCTCTTTTTCATTTAATGCAGGTGAGAAAGTGGACGTTCTGAATCGGGGAGTGGTCTTAATGATGGACTTGATGAGAGCCGACAAACTGAAACTCGGTCCAGGTAAGATGGAGGTGCTGTTGGAGAAATGGTTCATCTTTCCTTGGCTGTGCCATCATTCTCAGAAGTTAAAGGGTGTGTTAGTCCCCAGTGTAGAACAGCCTTCCCAAGATATGTCAGGCACCATTGTATACTTTTAGATGCTTGGTGAAACCAAACCACCCTACCCAAGCCTTTGGTAAATTGAATAATCTGTCCTTCCCTTCTGGGTGCTGTCATTTGAAATTTAATCTAATTCAATTTTTTATTTTAGTCTGATTTGATTTAATTTTTTAAAAAATTATTATTGATTTTTAATTTGTATTAAGTCATCCTGTGATCTTGTGGGTATAGTACAGATATAAATGTAAATAAATACAATAAGGATTCATCAGCTTGTTCTGCGTAGTAAGGCAAATGATTTGATTAAACAGGACCATAGTTTAAAGGTTTTTGTAGATCCATCTCTGTCACTTGAATCAGATGTGGGAGTTAGTGACTTTACTGGCTTTAGCTGATGTTCTAACTACAGAACTATCTGGAAAGAGAGAGCACATGGCAGGGCATTAGTGATGTCATCATTGGAGTGGTATAATATACTGTTTGAGGAGCTGTTTGAAAGCTTCAGTGTGTGTAGAGTAGAGCCACACTATTTTTGGCTGGAGCTAATCATTGTGAACATATTGCAGTATTCTAGTCAAGTACACTGCCATTTATTTTGTTTCTGAGTCCAGTTCACCAACCAGGCAGTGGCTTTTAAAGCCCTAGAGAGGTTGGGGCTTTTTCTGTGTGCGCTTGCCTGGACCCCTAACAAATGTGGTTATGTTCAAAAGCCTTTTTAGTGGTGGCATCCAAATTCTGGAATATTCTTATAAGAAAGATGTGTATGGCATTCACATTATAGTCTTACAAGCATCAGACAAATAATATTTTGGTTTTTTGCCTGCTTTTAGTTCTTAATCCAGACACAGGGTATTAAAAGCTGCTTTGTTGTTGCTGTTGCTGCAATTGTTTTAATATATTTTTTAATCAACAGTTACACTAAAGTGGAATTTTTTAACTCTGGACACCCGAAAGTCTGAATAATTTTGTTTTCAAAACTGTTGCTTTTTTAAAGAGGGGCATGACCAGACCATGACAATGCTTAAATGCAACTTTCGTGAAGCCCACATCAGTATAGCCAATAACAAGAAATGATGGAAGATGTAGCTCAGCAATATCTGGGCTCATGGTTTGGCCATTCTTAATTTAGAACATTACTAGGTGTTGCTTACCAAATCTTGAAAAAACTATCATGGTCTATAAAAACTTCCCAATAAGACAAACAAAGTAAGGTATATTTGTGGATGAAAGCACTAGTAAGCTGTTGTGAGAACTGAACAAATATAAAAGATAAATAATATTTTCACTCATGAATCTATTTCTAGCCTTTGTATGTTAACTATGCTTTTAAAACCGTGAGCAGGATTGGAGCTAGAATATTTTAAAACTGTTACCTGGAGAAGTTTCAAACATTATTAGCATAATTCATGTTAGTTTTTTTAATTTGTTGCATTTATGTGCATTTTCCTATTGAAACCGGCAAAGCAATTTCCCTTTTGATTTTGTTTTATATACCATTACCTTGCTGAAAATTGCCTTGCTGTAGTCCATTGTTCTGAGCTTATGAGAAGTCTTCTAACCACAAGAGATCTATGACGGTTCATGTTAAAGCATTATAGTGGTTGATTCAGAGATCACTACAGATCCAAAGACAATACGAATTTCTGATGTATTGTTAAGACCTACATTCTAATCTATTACTTGCTGTTTGTGGCAGCAGTTCTTCAGCTGTCATCGACCAATATCGATGGAAATGTGAGGAACTGAACTCGGGAACTTGGGCACGTTGGATTATGTGCCCTGCCTCTGTGCTATAGTCTGGAACAGATGGTTTGAGGGGGGGAAATCAGTGTTATTAAAGACCTTGAATTTTTAGTTAATCAGACCATGAATACAAGTATCTAAGGATTTTTTGTTTATTAGTCTATAATGTTTTAAAGTGGCCATCCTTAGCCCTGCTTGCTTAAGATTCTGTGTACAAGATGCTGAAGGGTCATTTGATGCAAGTAACATTTGTTTACTTAACTGAACATCCACCCTCAAGGCATATAGGAAATAAATGGCTGAGAAATGTGCACAAACTAAAATTGTACGTTTGGTTTGCCATTGAACACTAATTTGTTTGCTTTGATGGTGAACTGGAGAATTGAACAAGCAGTTGTTTGCATCATTTTTGCATTAATTAAAAAACAAGAAAAATAGCATTTTTCTATTGGAAAAAGCCCTTTCCAAAAGCCATCTGTGAACTGTTGAAATGAGTAGTTCATGTTCACAAGAGGGGGATGTTCAGTTTGATCAAATTTTGGCGTACTTGAATAAACAGGTGTTTCGTTCAGTGCAAACATTCACAAACTAGTTGGTTTACTGCAAACTGCTAACCAACCAAGCAACCTCTAAAATAGTTAGCTTAATATTGTCCAGCATTCTTTTGTATAAGTCCATTCCTACCTGAATCAGTCTATTCCCCAAACTTGTTACTAAAATTGTCTGCATACTTAAATTAGAAAAAGGCAGTGAGTTTTGGAGGCTAAGGAAAAGCTGACCAATGTGCTTCAGAATGGAACTTTAATGATTATAGTCAGCTTTTGGTATTCACCCGATCCTCATCTCCCAAGTGTGAACTGGAAGAGAATAGGCAACTTGCTGAAGAGGTTGGGCAATCATAAAGGCCAGAGTGGTTGCCTGGTAGAAATGTTCCTATAGTTTCCTCATTCCAGTGCTTTGCACGCTTTCTCCTTATTCCCTTAATTTCTCTGTGCTTTGTTCTCCCTTTTCCTTACAGTACATTCTTTCCAATTTCTCCTTCCTGCTTTCTCAGCCTAACACTCAAGTGTGACTTTCATTTTGCCACCTTTTTCATGTTTTCTTTTTCAGCTTTATTTCTCCAGTGCTGCCTTCGGTTTGTTAGAGCTTATTATAGATTTTTTTTTCTGTTTAATTATTTTAAGTGCACCATCAGGGAATCTGTCATTAAGAGCAGAAGCAAAAGAATTGGTCAAATTCCAGTGAAATTAACAAAACATGAGTAAAGATTTACACATTAAAAATACCTTTAACTATAAATATCTGTTCTTCAAAAAGAGGAAATATTGCTAGTTTCTACAAAACATGCTAAATAAAATGGTATTTTCCACTATAATTCTAAACTTTTCTACTGTGGATTTATCTTTCTCATTTCTCAAAGTCCCCAGACTTTTTTTTTTTTTTGCCTTCAGCAGATTTTAAGTACCTAATAATTTTGCTTTATTTTTTCTGCTCTGTCTCGAACTGAAGCCAGAAGCCAGTCTTCTACTATAGCTCTTCAGTTTTGACAGCTTCTCTTTTTAAAAATGTGTTCCTTACTTGGAATTTTTCACTTGTTGTTAAAAACATCTTTCTTTGCTAGGTAGGCATTTTGTTTTTGATGACATACCAATCATTCTGATTCACCATTACAGGCATTAATGGTACTGCCTACCAGAAGTCATAAGATAAAGGAACTGTAGCAGAAGAGGAACTTGCAGGAATAGAAAGGCTCCCGGAACTCATTGTCTTCAGCAGCTACAAAGGGGTATGTGCCTTGTTGCTTTTGTACTGGGATCTCAAAGAAGGTTCCCAAGTCAGATGGATACTGGGCTTAAGTTTCAAGATTAGTAATCTAGGATGAGCAGTGATACTTTTTTTCCTTCAGAGTTAGCTATTGCTTTAGCATGTTTTTCACCCAGGTTTTATTTTATTTACATAATATAAAATCCCTACATTAAAAAATAGCGCGTGGTCAAAGAAGAGAAGCTGATCCATTTGCGGTAATCAGCTTGTCCACAAAGTCTTAGTAATTTTCACCCCTGTAAAGAGTTACTGGAATCTTCTGAGCTTGAGTTCTTTGATTATAATCAGCAAAGAATTTGCTTCCAATTCTATCATCACTGGGGCCTGCCTCAGTCTTGAGGTTTATGTATTAAGAACACTGAACTGCTTAGACTTGTCACATAAGGAGTGGTGACTTGCTTTTGATCTGCTTGTTGCTGCTGTCCTGATGACAGGATTCCCATATTTTCTTGCCCCTCCTACTTGGCATTTTCTAGATACACATCTTCTTCCATGTTGTCAAAATCATCTCAGTATAAATTATCCTTGTTTCAGCTAAATGGTTTTGTTTCCTGATCAGAACTTTAGTATGAGATACTTATGACCTGCCACAGCCAGATAGGAATTATTACTTTAGTTCTGTTCAGAATCATGCTGTTTATCCTACCCAAAAACTGCCTTGCTGGAACCCATCCAAGTCACTGTCTTCAAACTTGTATGTAT
Organism: Aspidoscelis marmoratus; assembly: GCA_014337955.1. Classification (NCBI taxonomy): domain Eukaryota; kingdom Metazoa; phylum Chordata; class Lepidosauria; order Squamata; family Teiidae; genus Aspidoscelis; species Aspidoscelis marmoratus. The sequence goes on along the minus strand of MTQE01003428.1, from coordinate 25,779,362 downwards.
CTTGTATGTATTGATTTGACTTAACCACACCATCCACTTGAACTGAGAGTGAAGCTGCTTCTTAGACTTGGTTTGGTCAGCCACCCACCTAGTCCAGCAGTCTGCAGTGACCAACCAGCTGACAGGGAAGCCCCCTAGTAGGACACAAGTAAATAACGTGCTCTGCTTCAAGTCTCCCAGCAAGTTGGCCTTTGGAGGCAAACCACCAGGTACTGCCATCAGGGCTAATAGACATTGATAGCCCTAGCCTCCATGAATTAGGTCAAACATTTTTTGCAACCATCCAAGCTGGTAGCCATCCTAACATCTCATGGGAGTGAATTCCAAAATGTAGGTATATATGGTGTAAGAAAAGAATAAATCTTTTTTTCTGTCCTGATTTGTCCATGGTTCAGCTTTGTTGGATGATCTCTGGTTCTAGTATTTTGGAAACAGGAGAAAAGCTTCTCCCTATCTAGTTTCTCAACACCATGCGTAATTATATATACTTCTATCATGTCTCCTCGCACATGTCTCCTTTCTAAACTAAAAAGCCCCAAATATTGCAGCCTTTCCTCATAGGGGGGTTCCTCCAGCCCCTTGATAATCTTAGTTGTCCTCTCTTGAACCTTCTCCAACTCTGCTATATCCTTTTTGACATGTAGATGTGGTCATACTGTTGATTTGTATAAGGACATTAAAATTTCAGTATATCTGTTTTCAGCATCGTTTTTATTATTCCCATCATGCACACTTTCATTGAACTGTTGACATTTTCATTGAACTGTCTGCCGTTGCTCCAAGATCTCTTTCCTAATCTTTCACTATTAGTTCCAATCCCATTAGTTTACATAGGTAGTTAGAATTTTTAGCGCCAGTGGGCATCACTTTACATTTGTTAGCATTGAATGATATCTGCCAGTTTGATGCCCAGTTCCCCAATTTGCAGAGGTCCCCTTGGAGTTCTTTGCAGGCCCTTTTAGTTTTGCACCTCTGAACAGTTTGGGGTCATCAGCAAACTTGTGAACCACGCTTGAGACCTGTGGGTATAGAGTAGGATAGAGATACCCGTAAATAAGTGAATAAATAAATATTCCACTGATTACACCTGACTGCAGATCATTTATGAATTTGTTAAAGAGCATCAATCCCAGGAACAAATTCTGGGGGAGCTCAGTTGTACATGTCTACATTGAGATAAATGTCCATTAACACTTTTTCTCTGTTTTCTATTCTGTTTAGAGTGGACATTAATGGACATTTCTCTCTGAATAGAATATTTTCAGCTGCTACACAGGGAGCAGGCTAACCCCCTTCCCTGTGGATAGGCAGGAAAAAGGCTACAGAACAAGTTGGGCAAATGAGAATCTAATCCTTACTGATTCAGATTAACTTCAGCTGGTTTGGGACTGAGCCAACCACTAGCGGTCATTCATGTGCATCGTTAAGATGCTGAGAGTCACTTTACATAGTTGTACTTTCTTTGCTATTTCAGCACAGTTAATTGTTCTATCACTGGCCTCTGGATAAGAAAGGAAGTGCTTCCTCATGGTGCTTTGGACTTGCCCTCCCCCCAATCTGATATAACATGGTACTAGAAATGTGGGCTTACCATAGGCATATATATCTGTAGTGGCAGCTGTGTTAAATCTTTCCCTTACATTGAATTTGCCCTTTTTAACATGCAGCATATGTGTTATTTGGCATGATTTTTGTATTAGTGTCTCAGGAAACTCGATGTTTTTAAGAATTTCAGAATTCGGCTAGTTAGGATATTTTCCTTTCATGAAATTACTTAGATTGGGGTTGTTGTTGTTCAGTACTTCCTTCTCTGTCATGTTTCTTCTACATTGCCCAGTCACATGTGTGTGAGGTCTAGTTCCAGGCCTGATCCCAATTTTAAAAAAATATACATTGAGCATTTATAAATGTTCTCTTTATTAATGATTATTTTGTTAACCACCTTTTGTTGTTGGGAATATGGCACTGGGATTTATAAATAAAGACTGAAAAAAACAATGGGCTGTATTTCCTCCTCAATGCTTCCTTTTCTGCCCTTACTCCTTGTAGCTTATAAAGAATTTTGGATCCTCACAGCATGTGTGAGCATTGGGAGAACCTCCAGCTGGGTCTTTTCTTCTGATTTTAAAAGTGTGGGTGGCCTTAACTTAAGGAATATTTACAAACTAGGATTGATGAAGCCCGGAAATTGAAATTACAATTAATTATGCAAATATGACCCACATGTATCCCAAGAGGTTATATATAGAAAAGGGGGTGGGGGGAGGGTGGGAGGGGAAAAATATGTGTAAAAATTAGAAATGGATATGTTTGTAATATATTTACTTATAATAAAATAAAAAATTTTCAAAAAAAAAAAAGTGTGGGTGGCCAGAATGTCTGCAGATATTTAGTTTTTTCCAGTGCTGCCACTTGTAAATATCAGATGGCAGCTTTGAGGAATTTAAAATACTTCATTTTCCACTCTGTAAGACTCACATTTTTTCTCATAAAATCACCATGTCCTTTATTTATTTATTTATTCCTAAATATACTTTGCCATATTATAGGCAGGTCTTAAACTGGAGAAATATGGTCCTTTTGAAGCAGTTGTCTTTTGATTGCGTAGAACATTTTTAAAATCTTAACCTGGGGCCTGAAGCAGCTTTAAAATGTCCTACTCCATGTAGCTGTTGGGTAACATTTTACTCATGTGATCAGAATATCAGATTTTTCATAATAAGGGCAGTAGATTTTGTACTTCACAGCTATGAATGCTTCTACCTGAGGACCATTGTTTAATAGAATGGTCACATCCAAAGTTTGTTTCTGTCCTGAGCAGATTTGTTCTTGTGGGTAAATTCTTAATATCAATTGTTCATTAATGTTGTTAGAGTATGGTGCCTTCTGTTTGAGAAGTTCCATCCTGTGGTGTTTTTTGTGGGAAATTCCATCCTAAGCATTATTGGTTTTGGAACAGTTTCCCCCTCCCTTTTTAATGATTCTATGTTTTACTGTGTTTATAGTTGTGGAATCCAAAATCTGAATATGAAAAGAGACAAAGAGAGAAAAATCAAAAGGTTACTCATAGAGGATAGCAGTTCGACAGTGATTGCTAGTACATAGTAATAAGGTACATGATTTAAACAAAGCCATGATAATGGAAATACAGGAATCTTACAATAACATTCGGTTTGCAAGACTTTTGGAGTCAGTCTGTTGCCTGATATTTGGAACTGTGCTACTAATTAATTCTTGTACCACAAAAGAAGAACTTTTTGATAAGTCCATTGAGGAGAAAATATTGCAGTTAAAGACTGTCTTAAGATACCTTCTCCAAGTATGTAGGCTGCACATTTCTCAGATACTTTAGCCGATTACAAAACTGTTCCACAGTGAGTTCAAGATTTTACCTCGTAACTGGCTCAGCAAAGGAAATTTGGCTTTGTTGAACTATAATTATCAAGGCAACTAAAAATCAATTTTTAAAGCAAGATTTTTAGTTTTTAACCAACCAAACAAAATCTTTATAATACAACTTAAATTCATGCAGCACAATACAACTATTTGTTTACTACTCCCTTCCTCCCTCCCTCCGAATGGACTATGAATGGTGTTGGTAGTCACACAGTACTTTTCATGTGGAAGACTGTTTGTAACAATTCTCTCAATGCTTGCTTCCCTCCTTGTGAACCATTTTCTGTCATTTATGTTTTTTCCATTTCTGGTCCCAGTTATTTATTTAATAGACAGACAGACAGATAGTCCATCCGTCCCACAGCAGCTTACAATAAGAGTAAAACATCAAAAGAAAAGAAAGTTTTAGATCCCATATATACCATTGGGTGTTTTTCCACTGTCACTAGAAGTATCCATTAAGTACCCATTAATGGGTACTTAATGGGTACTTCTAGTGACAGTGGAAAAACACCCATTCTCTCTAAAAAGAATCAAAAATTAAAAATTTATATAGTGAAATCAGTTCTCTACTGTTCACTTTGACTATCTTCTCTTCCTTTTGCTTAGAAAAATTCTAAACATCAGATTTTAAAAATTTAAATCAGTTTTTCAAGTTTTCTTAAAACATATTTTAAAAAGAGCCTAGGTTCAAAGATAATACTGTGAATTTTGATGATACTTCTAACTGCTCCATGAAAATATCTTAGAAGAAGCTTATGAAGATAAGGAGTAACTCAGCCTGTGTAGAGGAAGTTAAACTTCCTCTCATCCATTGTCCCCCTCTATTTTAGTGCAAAGACAAAAGTTAGAGTGGCAATCAAGTCCAGGTACAAATGCAAGGGGATAGGAGAGGGTAGTAGGAAATGAAATCAAACATGAAAGTAATGCATTCATGCAGGCCAGAGAAAACTTCATGTACATGCCATTGCAAAATGGAAAGAGCTGCCACGGCAGCAGCAGACCGTAAAAAAAGATATATTCCCAAATATCTTGTTACAATGTCTTTCTGTCTGTTCATAAAACTGGCATGTGTGCAAAATGCAAACAGTGCTAAGAAATGCCAAGTTTAGTTACCCAAAGGTGTTTTTTTTTAATTGAAAAGACTTTTTAGGATATTTCCCCCCCTGAAATGAGGCCATTTTTTAACAACAACAACAAAAAAGCATTTCCTGACAATTAAGGTTGATGCTTCTTTTTGTCTTTGCTTTGGTAGAACTTCATGTTTGTCATTTTGGTTCTAGAATATGACCCCAAGACTCCCATAACTGATTGAATAGATGGAGATGGTTCATCTCCTTACACTTATGCTAGGACTCTTTCGTCTTCATTTTCAAGTAAATACTTTGTTAACATAGGTACATCAGGGACATCCTTAATAATTGTCATTGCTCTTTTTCTGTGCTTTAGTGAACAATAGCTGCATGCAGAGATAAAGAAATAAAGATGACTATTAGGACTTGCTACAGTTTGCAAGTAAACAATGCATTCTGCTGAGATGTCTGGAAGCAGGGCATCTTAATAACAGTAAAAATGAGAGCCTGTATACATTATTTATATCTGGTGAACAGTTCTTCCGTGAGGCAAGCTGCTTTTCAAATAAGCCATACTTAGTTGCCTAAATCAAACAAACTGTAGGTGTAAAGGTTGGGTGATTACTAGCGTCTGTCTTTTTACCCTACCTCTCAGCTGCAAGCATCATATTAAAAAAGCCTTATAGATGTTCTACATTCCTAAAATGTACATGCATATAAGATAGGAGGAAACTTATTTCTGTAATCAAAATTCATCTGAGCCTCTTTTGTTTTGTTTAAAGTAGAGAACATTAACTCCTTTTTGTGCCAAAGGGTCATTTATTTGTTGACATTTAAATAGACCTCAGGCCAAGTTACAAGGGTTAAAAACAGAACTAAAGCTGATTACACATAAATAGCAGTTAGAATTTTTTTTTTTTTTTGCAGTGTTCAGGGTAGACTAGTCAAGTCAAAGTCTTAAGTGTCTTCACCAACTATCTAAATGTGTACGATGGGGGGTCCTGATGTACCTCAGAGAAGAAGCTGTTCCGCAACCTGTGGGTTGTGACACAAAAGAGCTTCTCACACATCTGTATCTCTTTAACTTTTGTGAATGATGGTATAAGGCAAGAGAGCTTGCCTAGCAGTTTTTTTTTAAGACACAAGGGGTGAATCCCCACAGCAAGCATATTTTGCTTTCCCTAAACCAAAATAATAGAACCGGATGCAAACGCGAATTTGCCTGTTCCCATTACTTTTAACTTAATCACGTTGGATCCGGATTCTGAGGATCGTACGTGGGGTACGTGACTCAAGCTGGGACTCAGGTGGCTACTTCTTAAAAGCCGCTTTTCGAGGCTGCCCTGCCCTCTTCCTCCTGGCATGGACGCGCCACCCATAAGGGATCCCTTCACAGAGCCTAACTGGGTGGCTGGGTGGCTGCCTCTTCCATGGATGGAGGAAAAATGGCAGCGGGCAGCCAGCCAGTGATTCTTTCCCCTCCTCTCCCCATTGCTCAGGGCACACAGCAGCAGCAGCAACTAAAGCCCCTTTGCTTTAAACATTCACATTCAGCTGCTTTCCTCCCTTCCTTTCCCTTTCTAAAGTAAGAACTCCAAAGATCTAGAATTGTGCAAAATTGCAACATTGTTATTCCAACCATCAAGGTGTGAAGTGGTTCCATTGCTACAGTGTAGCAATCCCTGTTAAGCGGATTTTTACACTGAAATCACTGTCTTTGGAAGCAAGCTGTTGGGAGAGGGAAACCCTAAACATGGATTCTCATCTCTTAAAATGGTACTTTCCACACAGTAAAAAATGCCAAACGTTTCAAGTGCACGATCCGGAGTGAGACCTGTTGAAATCAGGATTGAGATTCACCACGCTTTGAGGTGGTTTAACACGGGAAAAGCGTGTTAGGCCAAACTGCCGTGCAGACTCCGAGGATTGAAAATGCTTTGAATCCGAGATAAGGTTGCTGTGAAGACACGGCCAAGGAGATCTTTATGGAAGGTGGTATTACTTCACATATCTTGGGCCAAAGTAATTTAGGGCCTTATAGGTTAATGTTAACATCTTAAAATGGGACTCAGTAGAGAATTTTTATAGGATCAGCATGGTGCATGTCTATCAGCAGTTCCAGTCAACAGTCTTGCAACTGTAGCTTTTGAACTGTATTCGAGGGCAGCCACTAATCGAGTGCATTACAGTAGCACACTCTGGTAGTTACCGGAACATGTATTACAATGGCCAAATTATCTCTGTCCAAAAAGGGCCATAGCTAGCCAAATAACCAAGACCGGAATTAGGCACTCCTGCAGTTGAGCAGATGCCACCATCTTTAATTTCTTGCCCCAAAAAAGGTATGTTGGCTACAATCAGTAGTTTTTTAACTCTTTTGGATCTAGGGAGGACCTCTGTTACCAAATATGGAACATAATTTTGGATAATTTGGAAACCCCAAATTAAACCCAAATTCAAACCCAAGGGAATTTAGCAAGATCGTTACAAAGGCTTTAAAAAAGAAAAATACCTATTAACAGAAAGAACAACTCATCCAAAACATCAAGAGTCAATATTTCTTGTAAATATCATCGAAAAGAATTTCTTTGAAATACAGAAGAAAGCTTTAAAAATGAAGTGTAAAGCCATCTCGGGGACACAGCTCATTTAGACATTCAAAAGATAGACATACAGAAGCCATTGCAAAAATGAATGAGCATTTTCTATTGAGGTGTCTTTGTGCATTAAACTTAGTCCATCCCATTCCATTGAGTCAACCAGTTTGGTAGCTATGCAGCAAAAACTAAAAAAAAAAAAAGGCATAAAAATTCACTCTAATAAGTAAAGACATGAAAATCAGAAAAGTTCTGAAATTGCAGGGCAAATGAGATATCTGATGAGATACCTGATGAGAGGTCCTAAAGATGACACTCCACTCCACTCTACTCCACCCCACTAGTCTTAATAATTGTTTTAATAAAACAAAAACAAAATACACTATCCCACAATCTGTCCAGCCTGACCCACAGAACCCAGAGTACAGTGACTAATGAAAGAGCCTATAAGTGGTGACCTAGGCTGCCTCTAGACTAGGATTCGGTTTAATCTAAAAGCACAGTAAACTCACTGTGCAGGGAAGACTGGTCATCCCAAATGGAAGGCAGCTCCATAGTTTCCCCTATCAGCTGTGAGAGTTGAGACAGTACATGCCATCGTGCGGGTTGAGGCACCCAATCAAACCACATTCTGGTTAAGTGGCATCTCTTCTCCTTTTCTTGTCATCCTGCCTGCATTGGATTGAAACTTTGAATTTTCTTTATACTACACAGTGAGAGTCATTCATGTCTCAAGGTAAATGTGCAGTTTTGATTGTATAATGTAGCGCCACAATGATAATTTGATCATTGTGTGTGACGGCTCGCGCAGTATTAAATGTGTCTTGACGCAGCCCCAATGTATGCCTAGAGTTGGCTTGTCTGGGCAAGTGGTTTTCAGAGATTGCTGAATCAGTCTGTGCCCCTGTCTTTCGGACCAGCAGCAGGCCGCAGTCCTAAAGGGTACTGCAGACAAGTAGCAGCAGTGGTCAAATAACAGCTGTACAGTCTCTTATTCTGTAATTCGCTGTCTAGGAAGCCAATTAGCTTGGCTTTGGTGCTGAGTTTCTGGCTCAGTATGGAGCTGGTAGTAGATAAGAATAACACTCCTTTTCTCCCTTTCATTTACGTAACCTCTTCCTCTAGCTTATCTTTCCCTTCTCACAATAGATAGCTGTAGAGTGTGCAGAATGGAATTCTTCTTAGTTTCTACAACTGAATCTCAGAGTCCAGAAAAGTATTGAACAATTACTGCCTTGTTGCTGCTGTTCTCTTTATGACCAGTAATATATGCAGGATCAACTTCAGATCCATTTTAATTTGGTTTCTCACCTGGGGTGTTTTTCCTCCGTGCTCTTTAATCCGGATCTAAGCAATGTGTTTCCATGGGTGGTCTAGCACCCAATAGCAATGGGTGCACCTCTTTCCATGCCTGAAGGTAACAGGAGGATTCAGCCTCATTAATATGCACCTCTGTCCATGCCTGAAGAGGCAACTTCCGAGATTAGCAAAGGCTGTGAAGATCATGCAAGAGCAATGCAAGAGAGGTGCATATTAATTAGCTCCTTGTGAGCAG
>MTQE01003428.1:25716081-25762421 GCA_014337955.1 Aspidoscelis marmoratus | reverse complement strand
GTTTGGCTTGTCCCAAAATGTTCCCCAGTTCCTTACAAATCTAAACCCCTGCTTCCGACACCACTGCCTCATCCACGCGAGGCTCCTGAGCTCTGCCTGGCTGGCTGGTCCTGGACTTTAGTCTTCTACCTAACAACCTAAATTTGGCTTCCAGGACGCTCCGTCTTGCCTTCCCAACATCATTGGTACCGACATGTACCATGACCACTGGCTCCTCCCCGGCACTGTCTACAGCCTTCGCACCAGGCAGGCAAGTCACCATGCGGTCAACACGGCCATCACAAACCCGGCTCTCTATATTCCTGATAATCGAATCGCCCACTACAAGAAGCCCCCCTCCCACTACCCGTGGAGGACTATCCTCGGTGCAAGAGGATACAGGCACATCCACTGAGGAAGGGGTCCCAACTAAGGGAGCCTGCCCCTCTTCCTCGGCTTGATGTCCTCCCTGTCTTATTTCATTTCAGGTTTGCAATACCTAAATTACTATCTCCTCTCCTTCAGTTGCTCCTTCTTCAAGATTGCTCTCATATGCTTTATCATATACTTTGTTATTTGTTTGAAACATGAAATAAAATGAATAATATAAAATCAGTGCCTTGTGCTTTTTGTTCTCATGGCCATTCACTTATCAAGGCCCCCAGAATGCCCCTTCAAGACAGCACCCAGCACCTCTCCCCCCCAAAAAAAATGGTACCTGTCCACGAAAATTTATTTTCTGCTTTGATATAGTTCATTTCTTACATTGCATCTTTATGTATGATTTAACCAAAATTATAAAAGATCTAATCTTAAATGGGATTGTTATACATACAGTACTCCATTTTATAAATAAATCTTTCTAGTGTATTTTTACCTTTTTTTACATTCTTAGCATAAATGATCATCTTCTGAAATTTGCAGCATTTTTCTGGATATTTTTTATGTCTGTAAATTATTTTGCGTGATATCTACCAATACATTTATGCAATGCTAATACAGTATTCAGACAGAATCTGGTTTTTCCTACCTATTCTTTCCTTTATTAGGAAGAAATGCTTCAGCACAAACTTAAAACACAGACTTATTTACAACCTATAAATCATTTTGTAGGAGCAGCAATTTGTGGACCAGAGTTACAAGTGATAGGGAAGAAGGAAGGATCCAATTGGAAACCCCTAAAATATATTTTAATCTCCTATGGACTAAACTGCAGTTTAGAGAAGATTGAAGGGAAGATTGCAATCATAACTTTGTCCCCTCCTCATGGTTTTGTGGTCATGGGATCATTTTGTGAGTCTAGGTACAGTAGCTATGTTGATTGGTGAATTTGTAACATCAAATTTGAATGTGTACATATGTACCTGGGATTCATTGTAAAGGCTCACCGTTTATTTGTAGTCACATGGAGTTGTTATATATTTGAACATACTGTCTTGCATGCCTATGGAATGCTATTTTTATCAAACATTTTGCCAAGCCTTTGGGACTCCATGGAATCATGTTAGCATCAAGTGATTGTTTTAATGCTAAGATAGGAGCCCCTGTAGCTTGGTAGTATAGCAAGTGCCAAGAAAGTAGAGGATTACGATGTTGATCCTTGGCATTCCCCTGGAGAAAGGCAGTGGTAAACTACTTTGGTACCCATCAAGAAAATTGCACGGATGCATCCATAAAGTCATCAGAAGACAGTCATAACGTGATGGGTACCTAGCAAGTGCCAAGATTATTCATTCATTCATTTTGGTTCATTTATATGCTGCCCTTCAGCCTTCTCAGAGTCTAGTGGATCATAGTATGTGATATAGGCAATTAAAATTCTGATTTAAAGATCTTAGAGGGTCTCAAATAGCTTCATTTGGTAGTTATCTGGTGGAATTATATGTGTGTTCTGAATGTAGGGTGGGAAACCTGGAGAGGGCTGAATAATCTGGCAGTTTGGTTTTGTATTGCAGTATTAGGAAATAGTTTTTTTCTTTGTTTATTTGTTTAAATCTGATTGTTATTCTGTTCTGAATGTAAACATTCACAGTTCTGACAAACCACATATCACTGCTTTGTCTCCCATGCTTGAATTTCAATTTTTGTGCTAGGCTTGGTCTTTAAAACAAGGCCGGATGTATAAACCAGTTTCTTTTCTGTTACAAAACTTCCTAGAATTTGATGTGGAAATAAAGTTACATAATCTGTAATTGATAAAAACATACTGAATAATATGTATGCGTGTTACATATATGTGGGTATATGGATATGGATATATATTACTGTGGCAAATGTTTTGCCAAACCTTTTTATAAAACCGTTCCACTTTTTTCCTCTTTGCAGTAGAAACTATGTTCCAACTTCCTGTCAACAACCTTGGCAGTTTAAGAAAAGCTCGGAAAACTGTGAAAAAAATCTTAATCGACATTGGTTTGGAATACTGTAGAGAGCAAATAGAAGTAAGTGTAGTCTTTTACTTATCCTTTAAGTTTACAGTTCAAATCATAGAACTTTGTTTTCTCAAGAGGGGTATTTTAATCTGAAACATGGGGCTTCGAAAGAAAAGAGAGTTACCTTTAAACATCTTTGGGGCAGGAACATATACATTTTTGTCTTCTCTGTTCCCTTGCAAAAATCTCAGTTGCCAGGTACCGTACATAGCGGAAGAGTCCTTTTCTGCTGAACAGTGGAAAAGACCTGCCCTAGTTTCCGTTTCTGAAGAAGAGAAATGGCTGCACTGGATTCTGCTTGGTCAGGTTATTCTAGCTTTCCTGTCTTGGCTAGGCAAGGATCCATCCACTCAGTTTGATCTGGTGGCTAGGGAGCCGGACTCTTATCTGGGAATACTGGGTTTGATTCTACAGTCTTCCACGAAGCCAGTTGGGTGACTTTGGGCTAGACACGGCTCTCTTCTGAGCTCTCACAGCCCCACCTACCTCACAAGGTGTTCTGTTGTGGGGAGAAGAATAGAAAGCTTTGTCAGGCACTTTGAGCCCCCTTAAATGGGTGAGAAAAGCGGGGTACAAAAGCCAACTCTTCTTCCCCATTTCTTGAGGAAAGATTGGCAGCTTATCAGTTTGGTGGCCAGTCATCTTGGTGAGCCCAGCAGCAGTACTGGTGACGCAGCAGTGTGTTCTGTGGCCCGTTACCTGTTCTTCTGCTTCAAGATTGGGAGTTACCAAAACCTTATTAACCCCCCTTCTTAAAGATGGTTCCCCCATTATCATGATGAGGAACAGTGCAGAAGCTTTTTAGCTACTTCTTTTGAGTGGGTATAGTCGTGGCACCTTGACCTTTACTTGGGCCAGAGTTGTGTTATGTAATAAGAAGAAAGGGGTCATGTCACCTGCTGTTCCCCCACAGGAAAAGCTTCAGTTGGTTAAATTAGTAAAAAGACTCAAAGACTACTGGTAAATAAAACCCCACTATGGAGTGTTCAGTGTTGCATTGCCCATTTTAAGTAGCATTGGTATTCCATACTAGTTAAGTTGTGCTTTGAATACGCAACTGTGTTGCATCCCTGTGTTGAACATCTGTGGCCTGCAGAATTGTGGCTGTCTGGAATCTTGCATTTCAGAGCAACAAAGTTGCAAAATTTATTTTTTTGGGGGGGAGGGATATACAAGTCAAGTCACTGAAACAAAACAAAGTGTGATTAACAGTTGTCCAGGTTGATAACTTCATCAGAAATTAACACCAAAAACTCAGCAGAGAAAAACTACTGTATTTCATTGGGGGTGGGGTGGGGGTGGAGTTATTTCACAAGTTGGGTGTGCTTCCCTAGTTACAAATTGCTCTAGTTAAATCAGTCCATGTTTTCGACCATACATGTATCCACAGATTCATGTTGATACACAGTGCATAAAATTAGATTTTTAAAATGCATATTATGTCTTTAATGTATAATTGCAGCACATATAAGCAATTGGGATAAGCAGTTTATGTCCAAAGTTATTTGAAAATTGATCAGATCTTAAGTTTTTTAAGGCTCCAGACTTCATATTATCTTTGATCCTATGCTACACTTTCACTTTTGTTTGAATTTTGAGCAGTCAGATTGTGGATTCTGCAGGTTCATGGAATGAGCTTGGAAAAGGTCTAGAGTTCTACCCAAGGAATTGGCCTTCCAAGTCCCTTTATTGCCCTCTGAACAGTATGGTGCCTTCCTGTTTTGTCCTCTTCTTTCTTAAAGATATTCTCAGTAAAGGTTCCTACTGAGCATAGTATCTTAGCAAATTCACTTATGCATCACCAAAAATCTCACCATATTACTAACAGCATTATGAAAAGTACAAATTCTATGAATATGGTCTGAAGAGCTTCTTGCTTGAAATAATTTTTTTGTATATGATGACACTGCATGGTGGCAGCTTATACTAAAACTTAAACTGATATGTAGGAAAAAAGGTCATCAGCCAATCAGAATCAGTTTAAAGCTTTTTTTTTTCATATGAAAGGGATTGTTCAACTACCACTACTGAAATCATTAATAAAGTTATTATGCATTATTGGTTTCCTTCTGATGCATTTAAAGAACTTAAAACCCGAATAAACAGTTTATCGTCCTCTTTTTTCCTGTTTATGCTTTCTGCCTTTGCAGGATTTTAAACAGTTTGAACCCAATGACTTCTATTTGAAAAACACTACATGGGAAGATGTTGGATTGTGGGATCCTTCAGTTACAAAAAATCAGGTTGGTTACCTCATAAAAAGTTCTTAGCTTGAATCCAGCCAAGGTTCATGAGAACTACTACTGGTTTTCAGTTAGATTTATTCATAGGTAAATGCATATCAGATTATGATGGTTGTTGGCAGTGAATAGAAAGGAGGCAGAGACCATTTTTGTTTTAAAGAACATAAACAGTTACTTTGCTGACTTTTATAATAATCTTATAGTGATATTACATCTAAAACAGAAATATGGTGTACACACCTTTGTTTTATACCTCTACTTATAGGCCTGTGCAGTAGCTTTGAGACTGAAAACCATTGTTTTCATTCAGCTGTTTTGTCAAATTGCGGTTAAGGAACCTTAATTAATGTTTGCCTTTGGAGTTGAAAATACGAGTTCGTAATATGTGAACAAGCTAAGGAATGGACCTTGGCAGCGTTCTCCCCCTACTTTTCTGACCCAGTATCACAGAAAAATGAACTCCCCATTGCATCTGAAATTGAAATTGCGAGTTTCTATATGAAAACCTAGTTTGATCCTGCCTAGTGTTAGGTAATCACACTAAATTCAGGACATCATGGCAGTGGTTAAAAAGTAGGTGCTTTTGATTTCTCCTTGTGTGCCAAGATGCTGAAAACCTTCGGCAGCTCATTTTTGTAATGGAGTTTCACACCCAAAGGGGGCTATCTTATCATTATGATAATGAATGACCAATATTTCTGATTACGGTAAGAAATTGGGAGGAGTTGCCTTTGATCGACAAAAGCTGCGGTTGTTTAACTTACATAGCTACAGATAATATATTCCTAAATTTTTAAACTTAAAAATCAGCATAAAAGTGCATTACAATTTCGAGAAGATAATAAAAATGTTTAATTCATGCTGCATTTTGGGATGCCTTTAAAGCCCAGTTAGATTGAAAAGAAGGAACAGTCACACCAACCTTTCTATATATATCAGCTTACCGTATTTATGTGACCTAAATGTAAACTCTACTAGGGTACAAATAATTTTTTGCCCCCCAAAATACCCATTGTCTTGTTTTGAATGCTTGTATTCAGCCTTTATTCAGATTTAAAAACTGATGAATGCAAGTTGAGGATTCTAAAGCTTGAGAGTTGCCTGAAACTGGAAAAACTGTGGTTAGTTAGATGCTGAGAAATCCAGAATTTGTGAAATGTCCTTTCTCTAAGGACATTTATACTTCATGCTTTCTTTGGTGAAGGAGGCTTAAGGGTGTTTAAGGGAGAAGATTTCGTAAAATCTCATTTTTCTGGTAACTTAAGTTGTTGTTTTCTGTTTTGTTTTTAAGGACTATCGGACAAAACCCTTTTGCTGCAGTGCATGTCCATTTTCTTCAAAGTTCTTTTCTGCGTACAAAAGTCACTTCCGGAATGTTCATAGTGAAGACTTTGAAAACAGGATCCTCCTTAACTGTCCCTACTGTACTTTCAACGCAGATAAAAAGACTCTGGAAACGCACATTAAAATATTTCATGCTCCAAATGCCAATACACCAAGTGGTGTCATCAGCACTTTTAAAGATAAAAACAAGCATGATAGCCTTAAAACTAAGCAGGCTGATAGTGTAGAGCAAGCTGTTTATTACTGTAAGAAGTGCACTTATCGAGATCCTCTCTACGAAATAGTTAGAAAGCACATTTACAGGGAACATTTTCAGCATGTTGCTGCACCTTATATAGCAAAAGCAAGTGAAAAATCACTAAACGGGGCTGTATCCTTAAGTTCTGGCACTCGAGAGGAGGGCATGATTCACTGCAAACGATGCCTTTTTATGCCGAAATCGTATGAAGCTTTAGTACAGCATGTTATTGAAGACCATGAGCGTATAGGATATCAAGTAACAGCTATGATAGGTCATACAAATGTGGTAGTCCCAAGATCCAAACCTTTGATGCTGATTGCCCCAAAACCACAGGACAAAAAGCCCATGGGACTTCCTCAGAGGATGGGTCCCCTGTCTCCTGGAAGTGTTCGATCTCTTCCTTCTCAGCAAATGTTGAATCGCCTGAATATACCAAAGCCTACGTTGAATTCTGGGGGAGTAAATATGATGTCCAGTGTTCACTTACAGCAGAACAATTATGGAGTTAAATCAATGCCCCCTAGTTACGTTGGTCACGCAGGAGGAAGGCTAGGGTTAACAGGTAGTTCCCCAGTTTCCCTGTCCCAGCAGTCCCAATCAATGAAGCAGTATTCTGCAAGTGGAAATGGGAGACCTTATCCACTCGGAGGGGAACCAAGATCGCAAGCTGCAGCGAGATACTCTCTTCAGTCTGGCAATTCGTCTTCACTGTCATCAGGCTCACTGAAATCACCTTCATTAGCTCAGTCTCAAGCAGCATCCAGAGTACTAGCGCAGTCGGCACCCAAACCTCTGGGAGCTGGTGCAACAGCTGCCTCTTCTGTCAACACTTCATCAACTCAAAAATGGAAAATCTGTACTATCTGTAATGAGCTGTTCCCTGAAAATGTGTACAGCGTTCATTTTGAGAAAGAGCACAAGGCTGAAAAGGTGCCTGCAGTAGCTAACTACATAATGAAAATACATAATTTTACTAGCAAATGTTTATACTGTAATCGCTACTTGCCTACTGACACATTGCTTAATCATATGTTAATCCATGGTTTGTCTTGTCCGTACTGCCGTTCAACTTTCAATGATGTTGAAAAGATGGCTGCTCATATGCGAATGGTTCATGTTGATGAAGAAATGGGACCTAAAACAGACTCCACTTTGACCTTTGATTTGACATTGCAGCAGGGTAGCCACACCAATATACACTTGCTTGTAACTACCTATAATTTGAGAGATGCCCCTGCTGAATCCGTCGCTTACCATGCTCAAAATACTCCCCCAGTTCCTCCAAAACCACAGCCAAAAATTCAGGAGAAGACCGATGTACCTGTAAAAAGTTCTCCACAAGCAGCAGTTCCCTATAAAAAAGATGTGGGGAAAACACTTTGCCCCTTATGCTTTTCAATCTTGAAAGGACCCATCTCTGATGCATTGGCACATCACTTAAGAGAGAGACATCAAGTAATCCAAACAGTTCATCCGGTGGAGAAAAAGCTTACATATAAATGCATCCATTGCCTTGGTGTGTATACCAGTAACATGACTGCCTCAACTATAACATTGCACCTTGTTCACTGCAGAGGTGTAGGGAAGACACAGAATGGTCAAGACAAATCTAATGTTCCCTCTCGACTAAATCAGTCTCCGGGTGCAGGACCTGTGAAACGTACTTACGAACACATGGAATTCTCTTTGCTGAAGAAAAGAAAGCTAGATGATGATGATTCTCCTTCTGCTTTTGAAGAGAAGCCTGAAGAACCTGTAGTACTGGCATTGGATCCCAAGGGCCACGAAGATGATTCTTACGAAGCAAGAAAATCATTTCTTACAAAGTACTTCAATAAGCAACCGTATCCCAGTCGGAGGGAGATTGAAAAGTTAGCTGCTAGTCTTTGGCTGTGGAAATCTGACATTGCTTCTCATTTCAGTAGCAAAAGGAAGAAATGTGTTCGAGATTGTGAACAGTATAAACTCGGTGTTTTGCTAGGTTTCAACATGAAAGAATTAAATAAAGTTAAGCATGAAATGGATTTTGATGATGAATGGCTGTTTGAAAACCATGATGAAGAGAATTCTAGAGTCAATCCCAGCAAAACTGTTGATAAAAAAATTAACCTAGATAAAGATAATGAAAGTTCCTCTGACAGCTATGAGAACATAGAACAAGAATTCAATGAAAGCAGTAGTCCATTTGCAGAGTCTGGCTCTAACTCTGGTCATAAAGCATCTGTTAATAGCATAAATGAGAATCCAGCTGAAAGCATATCTAAGGAGGTATTGGAGAAAAGTACAGCAGAGTCTGCAGAGCAAGCAGACCAAAAAGAAGCAGCAGGAGACCTAAAATTCAAAGAAAGTAGCTCTGCAGATGAGCCTGCAAAACCTGTGGTGGCCGATGGTTCAGAGAGTGAAGGTGAACAAGAAGATCAAGACGCCGTTCAGTGGAAAGATGAAGCATCACCGTCTGAAAGTGGACCTGGTTCTCCGCAGGCATCTGACTTTGAGGATAATACATCTGAAGTGAAACCAGAAACTTGGACCGATGAATCATCCCAAAGTGAAGATGCTAATAATAGTAAGCCGGTTGCAGAAACTAAAGTTGTGGCCTCCGAGAGCGACGAAGAGCAGTCAAAATGGAAAAATAGTTCCTATGGAAAAGTTGGCGAGTTTTGGTCCAAGGACCAATCCCAGTGGAAAAATGCAGCAGAGATCGAAGAGAGCTTGTCGAATCAGCAGATGGAATGGCAGAATAGCACAGTTGATAGCGAGGATGGAGAACATTTTGACAGTGTGACTGATGGGGTTACAGAACCAATGCATAGCAGCCTAACTGGGGTAGAGCTGAGTAGTCAGCAAGCATAAGCTGTCCAACTCTGTAGACTCTGTATCCTCCACTTGACAATTGTATAAACACTTTCATTTCAGAATGACTGCTAAAGTTCACCGTAACTGGTACTGCCTTTTGAGCGGCAATGGTCATCTGGCCAACGGTTATAAGGTGGCCACACCAATTCCAGTTCTTATTTCAAAGAATGCTGTTGGCAAATCTCCGAGAGGATCTGCTGTGACGAGCACAGTAACTTAATGTGAAAATGGATATGCTGGTGGCTCCCAGTTTCTCGTGGAAGAAAAACAAAGGATTATTTTATTGGCATTTTCAACATATTTCACTCTGTATATGTTCAGCTGTATGTCTTTTTAAACATTACCTTTTTCCACATGATAGTTATAGGGCCAGCATATGAGCTACCAGTTCAATGTGTATAGTAGGACTCTGGGAAAATTGTTTTTTTCATGTATCATTCTGAATAGTTGAAATGTATATTTGTACAGTCTTTTAGACCTATTCAAGTGATGCTTATGCTATTGTTCTTGTGTACCCATCCTAGATTTGGTTCTTTTCCCCCCTTTTTTTTCTTTGTCCCTTTTTTTTTTAGTGTTGCCCTGCTGTGTAATAAATGCTGTATCTAGTTTACCTAGCAAAAAGCTTGAAACTGCTATAGTATGACTTTTGACAAGACTTAGTTTTTGCACATAACCTTGTACAATCTCAAAAAAGAGGCCAGCAACATAAAAGTATATCTGGACTCTACTGTATTATAGAATTTTCTTGTCCTTGAATATCCTTGACATTACAACTGATGACTATGTATTTCAGAGCCATTTTCTGAAATCTTTTAAGCTAAAAAAAATCACATGCAAGATACAACTTTGCAGCTACTAATTTTGACACCTTTTAGATCTGTATAAAAGTGTACTGTGTTAAAGCAGCATACGGAAATGAGTGCTGCATTTTTGGATATTTAGTTTTATCTTTAGTTAACACCAGCATGGTGTTGTATTCATTTATACCATCTAATATATGACACATTGTTGTAGTATGAATAATTTTGTGATCTTTATTTCCCCTTTGTATTCATTTAAGCATCTAAATAAATTGCTGTATTGTGCTTAATGTAAATATTTGCTTTTTTACAAATCTACACATTGTTTCCTGCTGGCTCTTGTTGAAAAGAAACAAACTTGGATGCTCAAGTTTGTAAGAGGGGGGGAAGTGGTCTTGCACCACCTGCAGTGTCATCTACATGGAAAGTGGAACTACTGTATAGAGAACCTCAAGCAAACAGCTGAATGAGTTGATGATTAATTTATTTGGTTTTAATAGCACTGTATTACTGCAGCATCATGATAGTGTACAATATAAAGTCAGTTAAACAAAACAAAAATACAAAAAAATCTGAATACAAAAGTGGCTAGAAAAAAATAACAAAACTCTCCAATGCAGGGTCTCCTCATTCCCCAAATGTCATTTCACCAGAAATTTAAATGAATCGGCCTGGTGAATGTCGCTAGGGGGGCCACCACAGAGAATGGCCTGTACTTAGTAGTTGATCCGCAGAATACCTCGAGAGGGACTAAAGCTAGAATTTCCCTTGCAGATCTTAAATTACAGGTCCCATATGGGAGGAGTTGTTTATGGTTTTGTGATTTAATATTAAAACCTTGAATTAAATTTCAAAATCATTGGGAAGTAGCACAGCTCTTTAACGACAGGAATAATAGGAACTACAACTAGAAATGCTTGGCACAACCTAGCTGCCTAATGTTGGACTAACTGTAGCCTCTCATTTGCTCCTTCCTGGGGAGTGCAACCCTGATCAGAACAGGATGCCTCTAAAATTCCTAATTCAAGAGTCCAGGACAAAGAATGCCTCCATTTTCAGTCTGTTTGAAAGCCCTTCATTGCATCTGAGCACTGTTCTAAAACTGGTAATTCCTTACCAGATACAGATAGAACAAGGACAAAAAGCTGAGCATCGCCCACATATTGGTGACAACCTGATTGCCATACTTGGTGGTTTTATACAAATGTTTAAAAGTATGGGAGATAAAATTGATCCTGGGGAATCCCATAATTGAACTTCCAGGAAGGCAACCAAAAATCTTCCATGTTCATGCCTTGAATTCTGCCCCAGAGATAGGATGGCGACCAGTACAGAACCATACTGCCAATTCCGATATCTTGGACCCAGTCCGTAAGGATACCATTTGTGACAACATCAAAAGCTGCAAATAGGCCCATAGGTCTTCAGTCTCCTGACCAGGCCTGAAGCCAAATTGAAAATGGTCCAGATACTTAGTTGCATTCAGGCGTGCCTGCAATTACATGGCAGCCATCCTCCAGCCCCTGGCCAAGGAATGGAAGATTTGCCATACGACAGTAGTTACGGAACATCTCTGGATTCAGAACACTCGGAGGTTGTGGACCACCACAGGCTTGAGCGGTAGTGGCATCTCACTGCACCCAGTGAAGCATTATTTTGCTGCATGATTTAATAGCTAAAACTATGTGAGGATCTGCAACGTAGATTGTTTAAACCACTTCCGTGACAAAATACATAAATCTCCAAGTGTCAGATTTAAAGGTACTTGACTCCTGGCTGGATTAGGGCTCTTATGTGCTTGTGACATATTCTGCAGTGGGTGGCTTGTTATGGTTTGCTACTGAGAGCAAACCAATCAATGCATTGAATTCTAATCATAATGCTACATCCATATTGTGACTGCATTGCGGAGATGTTTAAAGTAGTGTATTATTTGTATACGTGAAGGGATGAAGTGGATAAAATCATTGCCAGCTATGTGCTAAGGGCCTTTATAAGGTCCTGAAGGGTCTTGTATGCATTTATCCATAAGCATTTGATATGCTGTTAAGAATCCTGTATTTATTTTCATGAAGCGAATAAGTACTTCAAATAAAAAAAAATTATTTCATAACTAAATCTTGCAATTAGCGGCAAATTGTAGCAGAAACAATTTTTTTCCACTCTGTAGCTCTATTAAGGTTTGGAGAGTTAGTTAAAACAACTTGCATTCTCCATTTATGTGCCTCTTCACACTTAACTGCCATGGGAAGGTATCCCACGGCAGTTAAGAGTAGGGATGGTGGCCACCATTCACACTGTGAGCGCCAGCCCATTCCAAACTTCATCCAAACCTACCTAGGTCTAGCTGAAGTGTGGTACTGCCTGCCTTACTATAGGAATTGCCCTGCCCCTATAGACCCTTTGCACTGGAATCCCCCTCCCCCATTTTTACTGTTACACAGGCAGCTGATATGGGGGGCATATGCTCCATGACAGAACACTGAGTTATCCTGATCCCTGTAGTGTGAACAGGCCCGCGGTCTTGATTCCAGAGTCAAGGATGCATTATCATTATTCTAACAGCAAGCAGTGTCAACAAAAAATATGCATCATGTAGGGAAACTGATGCTATGAACGGAACGATTTCCAAGTGAAGACCATTAACGTATCTTAAAATTTGACTGAGACTATATATTGACTGCTGTGGTAAAGGAGGTAAGTCTTTTACACGTATAGGGGTTTTCCTGACATGTTTATTGGAGTAAGCAGGTATGAAGCAGGATAACTCTGACTGGGAGACCAGAATCTATTGCTGAGTCCAGCACACAGCCACTAGGAAATAAGAAAGCATAGGGCTCATTCTGGAGTAGCATCCCTTGGATGAGGCATGTACTGTTTGCCATTGCTACTTCAATCACTTCCTCTTCTAACACAGTCCTAACTTTTGCTGGGGTGGAAATGTCTGTTACAAATCTTGTTGAGGCTTGAGAGTGAGGGGCTGTTTAGCAGGTTCAAGTCTGTCAGCAACAATGTCACACAGCCCACGTTCACGTGTCTCCCCATTCACACCCTTTTTTTTTGGGGGGGGGCTGCTGTTCATAAGGGGCTTACAGATAGCAACCAGGCACTGACTCTGAAGACCAGGATGGCATGGCTAGTTCAGTTTTCATCTTTGAGAGGGCATTTGAAAACACTCAGAATTAGCAACAGGAACTTGTGCTTCCATTTAGGCACAAGCAGCCATTACGGAGACCAGCGTTGACACTTCTGAGGTCAACTTAGAAATGTGAGATTCAGCTTCCATTTTCAAAATGCATTTCCTGCAAAATGGAAAATTAATGGTGTGAAAATTTGCCTTGTATTTCTAATATAGAGATCACTTTTATTTTAGTATTTTCCAGTCGGTATCTCCAGTGATTAATGCCAGTAACTGTGTCAACATGCATGGCTAGTTGTGTATATCTAAGTATCGTAAGCAGCCCATCTGCTGTTGTGAGGAAAATAAATGAAGATTTGGAATGAGCTCGCAGTCTCAGAGGATATACAGTGACGCTTGTGTGCTCTTAACACTTCTTAGGCCCATAGAAAACCTAAACATGTACCATTTCTCCAGCCACTTCAATAAAAGCAAATCCGGAGACATAAGGATGTGCATACTGATCAGCCACTTTACTTGCAATGGCACAGGATTAAATTTGGAAGCATGAAAATGATGTCTTGAGAGAGAGTCTGAACATTTATTTGTTGCATTTATATCTCACTTTCTTTTTCCAAATACCCTGAGATGGTACGCATGCCATCTATAGTAAACATCTATAGCTCAGAGCAACAGTGTTGGATCGTAGGAGTTCTGCGTTGTCTTCTTTCTGCGGTCATTTCACCATCAGTCCACGTGGCATTACCAGTGGAAATGTCCCTGAGTTGCTGGTAGACAGTCCTCTGTGTAACCTGCGTGTAATTGGTGGACGATCTTTGTCTTCTTTAGTTGTAACTTTCCTGTTTCTCTGAACTTTTTCCTGGGGAGTGGATGTGTCCATTTTCCCCTGAAAATCACTTGCTAACCTAGCCGCCTTGTGGCAGAAGGTCTGCACTGAGGGCCTTTTCACACTTAACGTCCAATGGAAGCAGTGGGCCATCCCAATTTCTATCCACACTCGTTTTCATTCTTCTGAAGTACAAACACTCCCTCTTGGAGCGTCCAACTCAGTGCAGCAACAGCCATGTGTGCCAGGCGGTTGCTATGGCAATTGTGTGGCATGTGGCTGCACAAGTACAGCCAACCCACCCCCATACAGCCTCACCATGTAAATGCTGTGGGGAGGGGGGCTGTACTAGGAGTCCTGTAGGCACTTGTAGGGAAGCTTTGGAGGTTTTTACTGTTGTGCACGCTCAGAGCCGCTCCAGGACAGAAGCGGATCCATGATGTGTGGATGCGCACCTGTTGGAACGCCTGCAGCCCTCCTGGAGGACCAACTGTGAAAGGGCCCTCAGCCCACTCAGCTGAGAAAAACAAATGTAGCAAACTTACCTTCCCTTGCTTTTTATCCTCTGATGGGGAGAAGGATGAGCACTGCTTGTTTTGTGCAGGGAGCCCAGTTTATAGAATCATCCCTCTAAAATCAAAAGGTATAAAGTTTCATCACTTACTACTTGCAGGGACTCATTCCTCCACCCAGAAACACCTGTACTGAAGTTCTTGATGGGAAACCAACTTCTTTTCCATTTGCAGTCTTGATATCCCTGCCACTCTGGTGGAAGCAGATACTTGTGAATTGGATAGGGCAAGTGCTAGATTATATCTTTGTGCTCAGGTTTGTACCGAGGATTCTCCTTAAAAAGGAGAGTGCTCGTAGGTATTGTAGATCATTTTTCAAGCAGCAGCAGCAGGAACTTTGTCAGCTGCACTTCAATTTGAGACCAGAGCTGACTGTACTGCTACAGGCTCTTCATTTCCACCAGTGAATGCCATTTCAGATTCATTTCATTTTTATTAAATTCAGAGTCCTAAAAAATTCTTAAGAGTGGTGACAAGTTTGATGGAGAACGGTTGCATCACCGGGAACCATCCCTGTCCTTCGGTTTTGCCACAAAGACCTGGTGCTTTACTGTGTACCGGTATCATACATTTTTATTTGAAGGCTCCCAAGTACACCAAAAGCTCACATCTTTCAAAATGTTGTGCCTTTCATATTCCAGAGATTACACAAGGATTTAAACAACTTTTCTTATTTGGAAGGTTAAAAACCTGATCTTTCTTCCCATTGAAATTCCAAGATGTTGCACCTAGATGTGCGAAACATTTTTAATGAAGATGTTTCTTGTGCAAAACAGGCTATCCCTTTAAAAAGTTCCAAAAAAAGCTCTGGCCTTTGCTTTGGCCAGCTGTTTTGACTGCTCCAAAGCTCCACTGATTGCTATAAAAATACCTCTAAAATCTCCAGATAAGCAAACTGCTCTGTGCACTGAGCAGAAAGCAGAAAGCACTGTGCTCTATCAGTCATACAATGTGGGACACGATACCTCAAAGGAAAGAGGCCAGGTAAAAGCATTTTGCTTATTGTTCCCAGTGGCCAGAACACTCCGTTGCAAATGAGGGAAAACCCCTCCCATCTATTCCATAAACAGATCTAATTCATGGGCCACTTTCAAAATCAAATTTCTACATTGGAGTAGCTTTAATGTACATGATACATTCTGGCAATTACCTATAACAGGAAAACACATTTTGCTGCAATCATTGCAGTACTTAAAGAGTAATCAAATTTTGACAAGTTAAATGCACTATTTCCTGCTCTGTTTTCACACGCATGTCTCAAATGCTATATAGGAACAAAAACCAAAGGAGCAGGTAGGATAGAAGATTTTTCTTTTAGCTAGTACAGACACCATCACTACAAGAAATCACTGGGATCCACAGCAGAAATTCTTCCCATCTTCAGTCTAACGCTTGTGTCACTTTCCCACCACAGCTATTCAAAGCATCTTTGCATTCATCTTATGCAATGTAGGCAATAGTACTAGTGGGTCTGATACTTTCTACTTATATATTTGATGGGAAAATAATCTTCAGTTCTGTAGAGCTCTGGCAGGCTGTAAGTATTCTGTGGAGCTGTGGTGCATTTCTGAAACGAGACCAGAAGAAAAATTCTGTTAAGTTACCAATGTCTATCAAATTTTATTTGGTGCAATACTGTTCCTAGCTTTTCCAAATAAAGAGCGCAGTGTTAAATCCAATGATAAAATGAATAAAACTGAAATAGCGGGTTCAACTAATGTTTGTTCAGAACAAACTCTTTCCTGCAATAGAGGCTGGATGAATCCTAAGCTCCTTGGAAATGTGGGTTTGGGAGAGACTTGCAGGGAAACTGTTCAAAACAGGTTGCCGCGATGTTTAGAAAGAGCAAAGAGCAAGACATTTTATTTACTTAAGAAATGCTGTCTTTTTCCCGATGTTAAAAGGATCCTATTCAGCTGGCGCAGCTGTAGTGTTGTCCTGCTGCTGGACTCCAGCTTCCATCAGCCTCAGTTAGGGATGGTGGGAAGTATAGCCATACTTCACTTGGGCATCAAACTGTTCTCCAACTAATGGAGCTTGTGTGTGGCCACACAACATAAAAATGCACTTTAAACTTTGTTAGGTGGGAAAACGTCATCTGCAATGGTTGTCCTATCCACACTAGAGCTTGCAGTGTGGAGTTCTATGAAACTGGACATGAGTGGAAGTGGGTGATGAATATGATGCTTCCTGCCTTCCAATGAAGTGATCCTGTCATTCTGTCATGTTCTTCTTGTCAGCTGCTGACCAGCGTGGGTCCACAACCGTGCCTTCGAGTGCCATGTACTGACAGCTCAAGCACAATAGTTGGCAATGTATGATGCTGACCAATAGCTGACATTTTGCTTTCCATCATTGGCCCTTTCTGCGCTAGGCTTTATTCCAGATAATATTGTATAGTTAGGAAATTTATATCCTGCTCTTCACCAAATGGTCCCAAGGTGGGTTACAATGAGAATAAAACATATCAAACAGTAAAATATAATTAAAATATAACCCCCTCCCAGCCACCCCAACGTCCCCTCCTGACAGGACAACACCTTGAGGAAGCTATTTAAACAGCAAAAGCCTGGGTGAAAAGATGTGCTTCCACCAGGTGCTGAAAACTATATGGTGTAGGCACCTAGCGAACCTCACGAGGGAAGGACGTTCCAGAATCTAGGGGCCACCACAGAAAAGGCCCTTTTGCATGTCCTCATGCCTGATACCTTTGAAAGAGAACTACAAGGCCCTCTCCTTGAGATTTCAGGGCATGGACAGTCTATATGGGAGAATATGCTCCAGGAACAGGAACCTGCCTTTTGCCTGCTGGTGCAGACTATGGCTGCTTCTCCCAGGTCCTGGCATAGTCTGCACCAGCATGTAGATCGCAGGTCCCTATCCCTGGTTATAATCTGAAAAAAGGCCCAGTGCAGAAAGGGCCGTTGTCTTAGCATATCTTGTGTGCTCTGCTGGATGATTTTACACTATCCTTTTAAGTTCACATGTTACTGACAGAATATCAATAAGTTTCATTAATAACAGCTCCCTCTATTTTTTATTAGCCACAGATGGTTGTACCACGGGCTAGTAAGTAGCATTTCATTCCATGTAGTTGTTGCCTGGTTTTCTTCATGAGTGTGTGGGGTGAGCAGGAATATGCTCACAGAATCTTGGCATCTATCACTGCTTTAGGACCTGTGGAGTTTCTCAAAGGCAACATGGGATGGTCTTTGAAACACAAATCTAGTCCAGCATCCGGTCTCACACAGTGAGTGGCCCACTAATTGCTTCTGGGCATTATTAAGCAGAAGACAAAGGAAAAATTTCACCTGCTCTCAGATCCCTGCAAATGACATTTAGGGTCATCCTGCCTCTCTCTCCAACCTAGACATCAATTATAATAGACATGGGTAAACCTGATCTCCATGGATTTGTCTAACTTTTTCTTAAAGCCATCCAAACTGCTTGCTGTCACCACCTCCTTAGGTAACAAATTCTATAGGCCAATGACCCACAGAGTGAAAAAATACTTTTCCTACAGTGGTCAGGGCATTGGTTGACAAAGTTAACCTTCTTCTGCCTCACCTTTCTGACTAACAGCTTCATATAATGACCCCTGGTTCTAGTGTACTATGATTTTTTAAAAAATTTCTTCACTCATTTTTCCATCCCATGTATGATTTTATTTGCAGATTTGCAAATGTTTTTCACTTAAGCTGCATTGACAGGAGTGCTGCCTCTCAAAGCTGGTCTAGATTGTCAGGGAGTTTCATTTTACTATTCCCACCATGCTAGGTCAGTGGCAACTGCTGCAGAGAACTCAATAAATGTTTGAGCATAAAATAAATGCCCTGTAGACATGCATTTTGCCTAGAACAACGTAATGACTACACATTTATTCCATTTACACTGCATAAAACTACCACATGCATACTGTCTGGGCGTTGTGGACAACTGTGATCACTCTTAACCACTGACCACGCTGGGCAGAACTAATCCAAGCAAGTATCTAGAAGTATCACATTTGCAATGTCTCCAAAAATACTGATAGGATTCTCTTCCTAATACAAAGGAAAAAAAATATGGGCTGTGAGAAGAACAGAAGCTGCTTGGATTGGATTCCTGCACCTTACAGAAGTGATACATTGTTGCTTTTTGTTCTTTGGATCGGTCCAGCAAGAGCACCACAGACGCCCATCTGGCAGGCACTGGGCCTTTGAAATCATCTGCATTTTAGGTGTAACTACACTGCTTGAAATTTGTATCACCAGCTTACAAGCCACGGCATGACTGTTTGGTTGTACCTGATCACAAAATCCAGGGAAAAGGTCAATGCTGAGGAGTTTCGCATTACAGAATGCATCCCTCCCTCAATTTCCCCCCTGATCCTCATGCCATTCTGCTGTTCATTCTCTCTCATCTCCAATGTAACCTGCCAGGAGAATGCAAAAAGGCAGCTCAACCACAGCACCTAGCCATCCCTACTCCACAGCATTATATACAGTGCTTCACAACAGGCGCACAGCATTTAAAGCATGAAGTAAAAGGATACAGAAACCCGTGTGCCTGACGTAGTTTTGGGGCAGCATCCCATTCCTGCCCCATCAGTTCATTTTTCAGAGCAGAGCCACAGAAAGGTAACAAGCAACGGCGGAGCCAATAAAAATCAAAACTCAGCTCAAGAGCACACCAAGGAGCTGCTCAAGTTTTCTGCCTTTTTTAATCTTTGCAGTGGTTGCCTCTTCTGCAGAATGAAACATCACCACTCTTCATAGGGCACAACCTCAAAAGTGTGAAGAGAACCAAAGCACAACCCAGAGGCCTAATTACATGCTGTAAAGAATAAGAGCTGTGAAAGTAGCAGCCTCTCCCTGTGACAAATAACTTTACTAAAGGCCGACAGCTAGGTAAGAACAGGCAAGCAGAGCGTGAGTGTTAAAGCTCCGACAGCTGCACTGAATCCATGGCCTTTTGGATAAGAACAAAATGCAAGTGGAATGGCAGCCCTGGATGGCTTAGAGTTGCTGGATCTCATTGCATCCCAGTGTACAGTTTTCTCTGTTTTTTGTCCACATGTGTCCCCAGGCAGAGCCCTGCAGGAGGCTTAAAAAGCTGGTAGTCCTGGCAAGGAAAGCTTCTCTCAGGGAGAAGGCACAGAGGAGGCAAAGTCTTGTCTCCTGGGCATGGTATACAGCCTCACGTTAGAACTTAACTTTAAAATACAACTTCCCACACCCATCTTTTTGGTTTTCATGAAGACTATATTCAGGGGACTGCTCTACAATCACGCAGGACTGATCAATGCATAAAATATTCCGAGAACTCTTAGACGGAGGGGGAAACCATTTGTCATGGGTAAGTCAGGTCCTCTGGAATGGCCCCTAAGGAGGAATCTGGTAATATCAGTCCCTGAGCTTTAACTGAATGTAAGAAATCAGGGATGTTGAGCACAGTTGTCAGTTTTGTTTTAAAGAAAGGCTTGCCATCACTTTTTGGCCTTAACCCCAAACAAAACACTAGTTTATTGAAAAGTAAACAAAAATAACAGGAGCATAACAGGAACCTTATCCCCAGCTAAGAAAGGCACAAGACATTCAGGAAGTGAATGTATCCCAGAAGGATGCAGAATGTAACTATTGGAGAGATTAAAACGTAGGATGGCGTTTTGGATCATACAATTTCCAAAAATCCCGCTTTCCCATTTGACAGTCTCTGAAGACACAGAAGAAATGCCTGAAGTAGGACTAACTGCAAGAGCTTAGGAATTCTGTCGGCACAGCACATGTCTCTTCTATCCCCAAGCTGGTCTCTACTTATTTTTTAGAATATTTTGAACTTTGTAGTTCCAGGTTCATCTTACAGAGCTGTAGATATTTTGTGTTTAAAAATATCGATACAGTATTTCTTTAAAAAATACCAGGGGTTTTACAAAGCAGTTTTTAAATACCCTCACAATAAAAAAGTGTATAAAATAAAAGTGCTAAGCCACAGACGTGTGTGTGACTCATCAACAACAAAGTAGAGAAGACTTTTCTCCTGTTTGATGGCACAAGTGCCTGGGCAAACAGCAGTATGAACAGAAGAACACCTGCAGGTCTCAAGGAGTAAGCAGATCTCCATGGGAGCAGATGTGGTTAGTCAAGTGGGCTGCACATCAAAGCCCTCCCCTGCAACCTATTCATTCGTGGAATTTTTAAAGACATCCAAGCTGCCATTGATCAGGTTCTTTTTAAAGTGCCTATGGTGTCACTGCTATTATTATTATTTTTTAAAGCCCAAATGGCAGCAGCATGTGCTTTTCAAAACAAGGCCACCAACAATTACACATATTACCACTTTACAGCCTTATCAGCATGGGAGAATGCATTCCTTAAGAAAAACTCCTCCCAAACTGATTGCATCAGCAGCAAAATCTTGCACTTGCTCAGTAATGACCTGGCAACCACAGCAGCTCCTTCAGTAATGGGCAACATGGTCAACATAGATGGCACATTCATCAGTCCAGCTGCAACACTACATACAGTGGTACCTTGACATACGAGTTTAATTCGTTCCGTAACCTTGCTCTTATGTCAAATCGCTCGTATCTCAAAGCAGTTTTCCCATTAATCCATTCCAGCTCCCAAAACACCATCTCAGTTGTTTTTGTTATGTACTGTACTGTATTTACATACTCGTATCTCAAATCTTGCTCTCATCTCAAAGCAAAATATCACTCGCTCGGCGGCTTGTATCTCAAAACACTTGTATGTCAGGGCACTTGTATGTTGAGGTACCACTGTACTAGCTCTAGCTTCCAGGCCAATGCCAAGGGCAGCCACATATAGAGGACATTAAAATAATCTTGAGGTTATTAATATGTGGCCTTTGTCATGCTATCCATCTCTAAGAATAGTACATCAGGCAAAGCTGCTAAGCAGTGCTCCTAGCCACAGAGACCACTTGGCCCTTTGGTGACAACTATGGCTCAAGGAACACCCACCAAAGACACTTCTGCCCCTCTCAGGATGAACGTAACTCCATGCAAAGCAAAACAAAAAACAAAAACAAAAAAAACCCTATCCTTTTCCTAGGCATCAGATAACCTTATCCATAGGCTTTCATTCTGTCAGGATTCACATTCAATTGAATGGCTCTCATCCAGCCCACCAATGTTTCCAGGCACTGACTCAGGATCCGCATAGTTTCCACTGATCTAGATGTAGCAGTGATACAGAGGTTGCCATCATCTGCATACCAGCACCACTGCACTCCGAAATCCCTAATTATCATTCTCAGTACATTAATATAGATACTTCACAACACTGTGGACTGAACAGACCATGTAGCATCTCTCAGCATAACCACCAAGAGTTATGCTGAAGTAGGACCTTCTGGTGATGCCCTTTCAAACAAGTCCTAACAAGCAGGGGGAGGAGTCCTGCAGTATAGGTCCTCTTGGTGCCTCATTGACAGAACTGATGTAATAAAAAAGCTGAAAAGCTGCTGAGAGATCAAGCAAGAGAACAAAGCTGCATTACTGCATTCCTCTCAAAATAAAGGAGACCTGAAACAAAGAGCCGTATCCCACTGCAGTTAAAATGAGGGACAGTGGCTGGCATTCATACTACGAGCACCAGTCCGTCCCAAACTCCACCCACAGCAATTGGTGCCCTAGCACATGACTGTGCAGCAGCTGCACTACACTGCTCCCACACAGCCATCAGAAGGTTGCATGCAGGATTGCTCTATGAGAAAACTATGTGCAGGATTACACCACAGCTTCTGAAGACTGGAATGGGCTCGCGTGCTCTAAGCCATTCTGGGATGGAAGTGGCTCCATGGCATGGGAAAGCACTGTGTCAGAGTGTGCATGGCTGTCCCAATCAGCCAAGTGCAAACAAGCCCATAGGCTTAAAGAAAAAATTAAAATGAATTCAGATAATCATTTTTCAAGGGCAACTGGAACAGGACAATCACCACCCTTCTCAATCATCTGCTTCAGAATGCAGTATTTGTAACCATATACTTCTGGGAACATGGCACATAAACCTCTATGTTCAGAAACTGTTTTTCAAGGCCAGTGTTTTTGAAGCCAGCATGGACAACCCTACTACATACCCGTTTAGCTTGTCCACACACACTAGGCAAAAGTTAGGAGGACGTGATTGGCTGAACAGACATATTTTGTCCACATCTCAAGTCACTGGAGGGTCAAGTGATCTCTGATTAAATATTTGTATCAGCGATGTATTTAACTGGACAGGGAGAGTTCATGCCCTGGTAAATTCACATTTGGTTTATTGTAATGAGCTACATATGGAGTTACCGTTGTACCTAGTCTGGAAGCTACAACTGGTGCAAAATGCAGCAGACTGTTGTGTAAGGTAATACATAACACTTGAGCTTACAAAGTTGCATTGGTTACCAATCAGCTTCAAGCCCAGATTCAAGGTCTTATGCTTGGCATATAAAGGTCTGCTATACTGGTCTTTCCAATCTTGCAGTCCTCCAGCAAGATTTTCCCTGTGGTGGTATTCACATTCTAGAATGTTTTCAATTCAGATGCCTGTGAGGGACCTGGGCCCCTCTTGAAAGAAGTTCAGAGACTGAAACTGACTCTATAAAACCAAACAGTACACTAGAGACCTTTTCTGACTTATTAGAACATGGCTTTCAAATTTTGCTGAGCTAAGAAATTTTAGCCTCACAAAGATATCACAGTAGGGATACATGATTTACTAAGGAAGATGCCAGTAAACCCAACCTCCTTTTAGACCCTCCTACCACATTATAAAGCAAACTGAAAGCACATTCTCCTCTGTGTCCTGGGCTGATTGCCATGGACTTGTGAAGTCCATTGTTCAAGGCAGTCTTAGCAAAATCACCCAGGTACGCCAGCCTAAAGATTTTCAACACCACTCCAGGAAGAAAGAAAGGCTGCTAAGAAGGTACAAGCCTCAAAGCTGATTCCAGAGTGCAATACTCCCCTTGCAAATGGCACAGAAACATAATGGGCCACAAGAGTATAGTGAAGTTTATTATAGTCCAGAAACTAGATCATCCCACCCCATGAATCTGTCCTTCGGTTCCCAAAATCTGCGTCTGATTCAGCCCTCCCAATTCATTTACCCGGATCTTGGTAATACAAGGACAACTCCCTCAACCCTCTACCAGGGATGAATTGGCCTGGTGGATAAATAAGAAAACTCCTGACTCCCTAAAGACCTCCTTTTAGAAGAGCTTTTTGAGCTGCAGGTCTTCATTCTGTGATAAAAAGAGAAACTGTATCAAGAAAAGGAGAAGCAAACTCAGACGGTGATTCCACAGCCATGGTGTGTGGGGCATCGAGAAGATCACCCACAAAACCACCCTCCTGCTAAACCACCGGCACGTGTGAGCATCCAAGGAAGTGGTGGACTAGGAACTTACCAGGAAAGTATGATTTTGCACCCTTGGGCAAGGGAAGTACAAAACTGAAGTAGGATACTCCTTGCCCCAGACACTTTGCAGAGGGATGTGGATAAATGGCCTCATTGACTCAGTCTCAAGCAAGTCATCCTCACTTCTCCCCCTTATGTAGGTTCTGCACCTTCATTACTTCACTAAATGCATTTTAGAAATGTTACTATAGTTGTTATGAGCTACTGAAGATGATCTGCCAGGAGGGATACAAAAAAAAAGTATTAAAAGTGTACTGTGTACCAGCATATCAATCCTGAAAGCTGTGTTGTTGTTGGGTACCACTGAGTTATGGCTGGCTCCTGATCAATGCCTTGAGCATTAGCAATTAAACATCCCAAAGAGATGAGTGATTCTGGCATGAAAAGAATCTGTAACCTTTACTGCTCAGGGCAGTGACAAGAAAGTTCTTTTTCCTATTGAGGGTGGTAGAGGAGGTGGGCAATCTCTTTTCCTCTTGGATGTAAGAGGAGCCCTGCTGGATCAGGCCACAGCTCCTCTAGTCCTACATCCTGTCTATGCAGTGGCCCACCAATTGCTTCTGGACATCTCAAGTAGAAGATAAAGGCAAAACCTTGCACTGTCCCAGGTAGGGTAGAAGCACTAATTTACTGACTAGGCAGGGCAATATGAGGAATGAAATATTTGCTTCATACCTCACACTGCCCTAAACAGTTGAAAAGATCTCTCTCTAGTTGTCCTGTGTAGTGTTGAATAATCTCACTAAAAAGGCATTCTTCTCCACTGCCCCAGGCATCAGAAAATATTGAACCAGATAAATATTTTGGTCACTAGAGGTGGTGAGGGAGGAGAACCATTTCTTCCTTGTGAAAAAATATTTGGATGGATGTACATAGGCTTTCATGGCTGATTCACCCTTAACTCGGCCAAGAGCAAAGACCTCTGAAGAAGGATATCACAGCTATATATGAATGCTTAGGTTCTCAGAAGAAGAAACCTGGAACACTGCATAACATCCCAAAAACTGCAACAAATGAGAAAATATTTGCATTTTTTATTTTTATTTTTCAGGTCCTGCTTAGGAGCACCTCAAAAGCAAAGAAGAACAGGTGCCTTTACCCACTAGCCAGGTCATTAGATAGCTAGATTTTATTATTAGATAGCTAGATATTACTGCACAATAAACCAACAGGCTTAACAATCAAATTTTTCTTCTGTAAAAAGTGTATGGTAGCCGCTTTGGTCTTGCAGTTAAGAGTGCCAGACTCATATCTCGTAGTCATCTGGTTCTATTCTGCACTCATTCATAAAGCCAGCTGGGAGACCTTGGGCTAGTCACAGCTCTTTTTCTGAACTCTCACAGCCCCACCCACCTCACAGGGTGCCTGTTGTGGGGAGAATAGAAAGCTTTGTCAGCCACTTTGAGTTCCCTTACATGGGTGAGAAAAGTAGGG
Organism: Aspidoscelis marmoratus; assembly: GCA_014337955.1. Classification (NCBI taxonomy): domain Eukaryota; kingdom Metazoa; phylum Chordata; class Lepidosauria; order Squamata; family Teiidae; genus Aspidoscelis; species Aspidoscelis marmoratus. The sequence continues at coordinate 25,737,151 of MTQE01003428.1, read as the reverse complement.
TAGAAAAGTCAACTCTTCTTCTTCTTCTATGTGGGGTGAACATTTAGAAAGAGAAGTTCCCATAGTTCCAATGCCAACAGCAAACCAAGAATATGAAGTGCAGCTAACAACAGACGAAAACAGGGCAGGGTGTTTTAGAAAAACTGGAGGAGTATATAGTTGCTACAAATAGCAGTAGGCAAACTGTTCACACAATTTTTTAGTATGCAAAAATTGTTGAATAAGCAGAGATGTGAAAGACCACATTCAGCAAGGATGTCTGAATCAGCCAGCACAAAGGACACTTCAGACAGCAATGAGGATTAAAGAGAAACTCAGCAGGTGAACCTTGGCTGTGGGAGATTTTCACATATTTGAAGTCTCAATTATTTCCACCCCAAGTTCACAGGCAAATGTGTTGTTACTATTAATTTGCATTTTAATCCCCGTTACAGAAGGGGACTGGCTCAAAATCACTTACCCGTCAAACAATCTAGAAGACCACCATTACAGCAGACAATAAAATTATCTGTCAAAGTGTTGCTGTCTTAATAGCAAATACTGACCAACAGAAACAATCTCAGACTTCCAATATTGTCTTCTGTGTTCAGGTGACACCTGGTGAGAGATCCCAACGATAACATTTTAATGTAGCAACCCTATGAGTCCATGTGTGCCGGCAAATAACAAAACTCTGATTTGTACAGTCTGTTGTAAATAATGTAACCATCATCAGACTCTGTGATAAATATCTCAAAATACAGTCACAGGATATAACTGCATCCCAGGAATGCCATTGTGTACTACTATAGTGATGGGGTAAATTCATATCCTGTTTTTGAATGTCAGAAAGGGTTCAGAGTGCTCACTGAGGGTGTATTCCCAACTACAGCAAACTCAGACGTCTCTGGCCCGGGTTCTGCTGCAGATTTGAGTCAAGGCCAGGAATAGCACTGAGCACACTTGTGGGCTGTTCCCAAACAGAGCCTGCAAATACACACAAACACAGCAGCGAATGGCGCAATGATTTTTGGACAGGAGCCACCACCACCGCTGCCAGCCTCCTCCTCCTCCGATCCTTGGGTGCCTGCAACCTCCTTGCTTCTCCCCCACCCCCACAAGCCTGCCTGCCGCCGCCACTGCCACTGTCCTCCTCCTCCAATCCTCGGGTGCCTGCTTCTCCCACGCACACACATGCAGGGGGGCATCAGACAGGGGTGTGTGGAGAGGAGAAGTGGTCTCCCCTCCTCCCTCGCTCGCTCGCACGCTCAACTTACTTGCTGCTTGCCCTGGCCAGCCATCAGTTCTCACCTTCTCTGGCACTAAAATCCGGGCTGGATTTTCTGTGGGGTTTCTGCAGAAAATCCAGGGGAAAAGAACTGGCATGGGGATGAGCCTTCCTGGATTCGGACTACTGGCCGATTTAATGGAAATGCTTGTTCCGGTGTCTGAATCCAGTCCGGATTTTAGTGTCTTTGGGAACACATCCTGAGAGTATCAAACAACATGTAAATCCTGACTTGAAGACAAATTCCAACAGTGCTTCCACAGTTTATACTTCTTTAGGGGCACTTCGATTAGAATCATATTAATGTTCTATCCATTTTGCATGTTTTTATTTGTCAATAAAGTTCAGAAAGTCCTTGACTTCTGAGTTCAGCCAACTTACAAAGCAGCGTAACAGGGGAATCTAACATGAGACACTAGAAATGAGCATGGGGTAGTTTTGTATCCCATCCCTACTGTTTTGTTGCTTGGCAACTAAGCCACTTCACATAATGTGTGAAAATAGGCAGGTTTCAGCCCCCTAGTTGTCCCTGAGAAGGTCCTACACCGAGATTACAGATTAATCTGACCAAAATTCTCCCCGATAAATGGCACATTTCTAAATTAGCTGAGAAAATACTGGTGCAGGCATTTGAGAAGGAACTGTGTAGTTCTATCTCTAGCCAGACCACAATGAAGTTACTCTGAAAGTTACAGGTGTTTCAAGAGGGGCCTGCAAAAGCAACCCCCCAGAGATGCATTATTCCAAATTATTTTGTTGCAGGCAGAGATTCAGAGCACAGTTTAGATTTCAGCAAACTTCCAAAAACAGACCTTCACATTAATCTGCAAAATGAGAAACGAGATTCCTTTAGGTTTTTTTTAAATGGGATAGTGGCATACGGTAGCAAGAGGTTGACGCAATTAAAAAAGACAAATAAATACCCAGACTAGTGCAAGTACACTGTACTTGCTCCTACATGTAATCATATGGAAGAAATGTGAGCTTTGAGGAGGAAAATATTCAGAATATCAGCATGTCTATTATACAATAAATGAAGCAGTAAAGGTGGATACTTAAGAAACCACTAAACCTTTTAATAGGATATCATTACAGGGAGCATAACAGTAACTGTGGACTAAACTAATGACTTTAAATGAGTATAATACTTTTATAAATTAAAAAAGCAGTGATGTAGAGAGTCTCTACACAGAGGCAGGAAAAAGAGATCAGAGAGGCTGTCCCAGTTGTGCCCCCTTTCTCTGCATTAACTTTGAAGCAAGAGAATGAAAGTTCCCTGGCTTTGACCTTTCTGCCTGGACAGAATAAAGGATGTACAGGGCATGGGCCCAGAAGCTGGCCTTCTGCTCCACACCCCTTAATGGGTTCAGCCACTGAGCTTGCAAGGTTAGTTACAAGCCCTGCCACTGTCCATCTGCACAATGGCAGCAGAGGGAGAAGAGCACTTACCATCCCTCTACAGTAGGCTGCAGAATCAAAAGGTGTGGGCGCATGTAGTTGCCACAGCCTTCAGGCTTTTCCCAAGCACTGTTTTTGGGCTGCACTGATCCTAATCCAATCTTGACAGTATGTAACACAAGGACTTTTAAAAGCAGAATTTGTATTCAGAAGGTGAAGCTTTGGGTTCTGAGTTCATAACAGTATCATCTGCCATAGTTCTGAAAGAAGCTTATGCTGGGTAAGGAGTGGAAGATCAATACTTTTCTTCCCTATTTTTCTTACCTTACTCATGGAAGGAAGAACATACCTTTACTGAAGGTTGGAGAATTAGATACAGCAATATGCACTACTAAAAAAAAAATTAAGCCATTTTTAAATCACATGTTGGATCTTGGTGAACGAAAGACTCAAGTTGAAAACCTTTGCTGATATAAACTCTGCAACAGTTGAGAACAAAATGATGTATAAATGTGTTGTATATCTGGCTTACGTGACCGAAATCCGCGGGCTCTGGGAAGCGGGGGGGGGGCTGCAGAGAGGCTGCTCCAATCGGGGCAACAGCTGGAGGGCTGCTGTGATCTGGGCAACAGCTGGGTAGCTGCTGCAATTACTTGTCGGGTGTTTGATAAGATCTTATCCGAGCTCTTGACCGGCCCAGCTCTCAGGAGTCAAGCCACGTGTTAATGTGAAAAGAGCCAGTTTAATGGTGCAAGGGGTCTTTATACAGCACAAGAAGGGGGCGTGGAACAAAGCAACATCAGGGAAAGTGATTGGAGGAAAGCTGCTGTCTTCTGGGTCGGTGGTCTTTTTGATGTCTCTTCCTCTGGTCAGCAGGAAGAGAAGGGCAGCTCTCCACATGGCTGAGAAACTCCATTATAGCCTGAGGGCAGCTGCAGAGTGAAAAGAATTCAGCACCCTGGTGGTGCTGAGTGTGTACTACAAGTCTATGGAAAGGAAAATCTCTGGCTCCCTTTTACTCTCGAGGTTTGTCCTTAACCAGTGAAAGAAAATGAGGCCGGGGAGGGGGGGGGGGAGACCTGAGCAGCTTTTGCAGTTACTACATAAATGGTCAATGGAAACCAAATTCATCAATGAAGTCCTGGATTCCAGATCACCCCAACAAAGTAAAAGACTGAAATCTCAGGCAGATCTGCATGAATTTCATCACAGCAACTCATAATGTGACTCAGTAATGTGTTTGACTCCCATGTGCCAGTATGCATTCCCCACAACTTCTGGGCTTGCTCCTGATGAGACAGTAGATGGTATCCTGGGTAATCTCCTCCCATACTTTTATCAGTGTATCAGTAAATTCCTGGATAGTCTGTGGTGCTACATGGCAGCACTGGACGCAATGATACATAATGTTCCAGAGGTTTTCAGTTGGATTCAGGTCTGGGGAACATGAAGGACAGTTTATGGTATCAGAAGAAGAAGAAAGAAGAATTGGCTTTTCTACCCCACTTTTCTCACCCATTTAAGAGGACTCAAAGCGCCTGACAAAGCTTTCTGTTCTTCTCCCCACTGTGAGAGCTCAGAAAGAGAGCTGTGATTAGCCCAAGGTCACCCAGCTGGCTTCTTGGAGGAGTGTGGAATCAAACCCGGTATTCCCAGATAAAGAGTCCAACTACCTAACTACTATACCAGATGAGAGCACAGATGAGAGCAGGTTCACACTGAGCCCATGTGACAGACGTGAAAGAGTCTGAAGATGCCATGATGCATGTTATGCTGCTTGCAGCGTCATCCAACATGACTGGTTTGGCAGTGGGTCAGTGATGTCCTGGGAAGGCAGTCTTTTAGAGGGTTGCACATACCTTCATGTGATAGCCAACTGTACCCTGATTGCTGTTAGGTACTGGGATGAAATCCTCAGAGCCACTGTCAGATCCTGGTCTAGTGGTTAGGGAGACACATCAAACCTTCCTACAACAACATGAGGAGGTGAACTACTTCTGCAACCTGAATGGGCTGCAGATAGTGCCTCATGCTACCAGTACTGACAAGGAAACTAGCAAACAGCAAAACTGGAGATGAATCAGTCAGGAATGCCAAGGAGAGAGTATTGTCTGTGGCCACCACCTGCAAAACCATTCTCTATTTGGGGGTTCTCTTGCTGTTGCCCCTCCAGTGCATCTGCTGTCACTTTCATTTGCACCAAAGGTGAATTGGATTCACTATTGCTTACACATCCTAACTAGGCAGATTGACTTCATTGAAGTTTAAATGACTTGGGGTTATATTATGATGCTTGAGTGTTTCCTTAATTTTTTTGAGCAGTATATAATATGGCACTGTCTTTCAACATGATGCTCTTCAGGTGTTTTAGACTACAATATTTCCATAAATTCTGCTTCCTTGGCCAGTATTTGGGCTTGGCAAAAACTGTATGGATGTACTAACTTTCTAAATGTTTTATTTACTATATTTTTCCAAATTATTTTATTTATTTAATTGATTTTTATCCCACCTTTTACATTTAAAAGGCTCTTGGAGCTACTTAAAAGACATAACGCTAGACAACTCTCTGCCTTCCAGTTTACCACATAAAAAGACATGACAGAAGAGGAAAGGGTGATTAGGAAGGGACTGAATGCCCAGAAGGTCTTAAGGCAGGAATCTGATGTTTTTGGTCACCAGTATGGCACACAGGGAGTCCCCAGAGTATCACCCTCTCCTGCAGCCTGATGTTAGAACAGCTGCCTGGGTGATAATTGAGGGAGGAATCTGGCATTGCCACCTTTAATAGGACAGACAAAGAGTCCCCCCACTCGATGAAATAAAGGGCTCTGCTTGTTTTCCACCTGTTATTTGTGACTAATTTGTGTTCACTGCTCTTCTGGGTTTTACATATGGACTTGCTCTTCAATTCACAGCAACTGCACAGCCGTAGCTCTATGTAAAGCACACTTGTCCTAAACAGAAAGGAGGAAGGTAACCCCATCAGCAAGAAGGCTACAACTGATGCGGATGCTGAGATTCAAACTGAAATGCACCTAACGTAGTCCATCTGCCACACTCTTCCCCCAGCAATGGGCTATTCTCCCACTGATGGCTCAGCCTCTGGCGTCCACAATGGCCAACAGCTGCAAAACTGCCCTCACCCAGCTGGTGCCAGAAGACAGCCAAGTCATGTCAAGTCACCGTAACAACACTCGGAGGAAGGGCAATCTTATTTATTTAATCTTATATTAAAAAAAAACAGCTAAAATCATAATAGTTATATGAAAACATAATTAAAATCAAGGATGGGGAAAACAAACAAACATTAACTCTGGAAAGGCCTGGGTAAGGTCTTCAACTGGCACTTAAAAACCAGGAGGGTAGGCACCCTATGGAGATCTGCATTTAAATTTATTAATGAATGAAATAACACAAACTGGGTCTACAGAGACTAGGATCTGTCCTTGTCAAGAAACTCACTCCAAAATTTTATCCAAAATTTCCTGTCAGTTGTGAGGAGGAACGATAGTATCAAACAAGAACAAATATGTGTGTCTGCTCCTTGAAAGCAAGAGATTGGGGCTATTTTGCCCCAAAGGAAGGAAGAGAATTATAAAGAGGGCATTATAAAAAGATCAGAGATATAGCATTATTTAAAAAAACACACCTGATTTCTAGGGAAGACAGAAAACTCAGAGTTTCAAACTCTTTGTGAGTGAAAGGGTTAAACTGCTGCAACTCTACCTCAGGGGGCCGTATCATTTTGTATTTTACTGTAGATTTCTTTAAAAATAATAATAATAATAGTAAAAATTCCCATTCAGTATGGCACAGTTTTGCCAGCTAAGAGGGCATAAAAATAGTCTGTGCATGACTATGTGACACACACACACACACACACACACACACACACACACACACACACGATCATTCGCCATGGAACTGGCGCTGCAGCATTCGTGGGGGGATGGGCAGCCCGAAGGGAGCCTGCAGTCATCATGGCGACTCCTGCAGGCTGAGCTCTGCTGGGTAAACTACACTTTAATAGCAACTGCAGGATACACAGCAACTGTCTGCAAAGGGAGGGAGCTAGAATTTTCCAGGCAGGCCAGAAAGGCCTTGCTCTCCTACTCCGAGAGCACGCACGCTTCCATGTGACTTTCTTAAGCAGGAGATGTGGGGAAAAAAAACATTTTAAACAAGTTAGGTACGATTTGTGCAGCAGAGGACTTAGCCAGAGATAAGCGTGCACCAAAACTGCAATGGAATCACTGGATTATTTAAGTTGTTTTTGTTAACAAGAACTGTTTTCTGCTTAAATAAATACATTTAAAATGTGCCTTAATTATTGCCCATCCACTTAAACCACTTCATTAGACCTGCAGTGGCTGGATAGAAACTTTAGAAAACCATTTATTAGCAACAAATGGCAACTGTCATCTGTGTCCATTAATGTCATTTTGGAGACTCATCTTGTTATTTCTGAGGTTTCAGCTTTCCACAGTTTGTTAAAAACTACTGTTTATTTTGTTCTGACAAATTTCTCCCCTGTAAAAGTTACTGGTAACCTCTTTAAATTTGGTCCATTAAGGGTGTTTTTCCACTGTCACTAAAAGTACCCATTAAGTACCCATTAATGGGTATGTAATGGCATTTTTGTACCCATTAATGGGTACTTAATGGGTACTTCTAGTGACAGTGGAAAAACACCCTAGGTATTTATTGTCCACTGTCTAATTCTTCAGTTCTTGGATGGCTGCAAAATATCCAAATCAACTGATATTACAAAAGAATTTAGGGCTGTTTCATGAAGTTTACAAGTACAGATGATACTGAGTTCCCATACATCTTTATTCCTATAAATGAAGAGGTGTTTTTCCTTCTTCAGAAACTATTAAGTATTTAGTCTCAGGGTGCCTCCAGGCATAAATTAAAAACGGGAAGTTTAAATTTACTGTGAAATAAAGAAGCTCCACAGGGAGAATGAATTGTTCCCAAGTTCTCCCAATCCTCTGAAGCAGGAGTGAGGATTCTTCTGACCACATGGAAGTCCCTCCCTCCCTGATAGACCTACATGATCTTAAGTGGGGGTGAATGTTCACAAGATCTCACAGAATTTATCCAAACACCTAGGAAGATGTGGAGGGAGCTCCGCAACTGATGTTTAGGTAACTAGAATTTCTTTTACTTCAGAGCGTTGGGCTTTACTTCGCAGGGACTACGAAGAACCACAAAACCTGTTTGACAGGTTGACAGCTGCTCCACAATATTTATGAAGTATTCCTCCCATCTGGGCACAGCCTCAAAAGTTTCACATAATTATTTCTATATTTTAAGAAATAATTTCACTAATGAAATAATTTCAACTGTGGCTTTGGATTTCATATACTTCATTATAGTATCAAAATACCAATAATTAAAAATGTAAAGTCATTCTAAGAAAATGAGCAAATAATTATTAAGCAGTTCATTCTCATATACACACTGGCCTCCCATCCCTATGATACATCCTTCTGTATCCAAACATCCAATACATTCTTAGGCTGTTACATTAAAAATTGCATTTAACTTTTAATCTTAAGAAAACTTCAAAGACGATTCACGGCAGATTTCAAAAAGGATTGAAACAAATTTATGGAGGACAAGGCTATTAGACTGCTCACCTCATCAGCAATGCACTTCATGTATTTCTGCCGTGCAGAGACTTTTTTGTTTTTCAAAAAATGTTTTCCCCAAATCAGCCTCCATTACATAAAACATGGGAAAAGATATTTATTGCATGAAGCCAATAAATCAGTAAATATTTCAATATTAAAAATATTATCATCACATTATTGTAATATTCTTAGTCTTGAAATGCTTATTGTCTGTTTTATTGGTTTTGCACAATAAAGATGGTCCTTTTCCCCATTCTGGACAAACTGTGAAATATACCTTGCACTGTCATTATATCAGTTATACTTTTTCTCTCTCTAAATCTTCATTGTCAAATTATACCTTATATGTGAGTATATCTTATACGGCAAGAAACATGGTGCCACCAGTACAGGAGGCAGGATCGATCTAAAGGCTAGTTTCTTGGAGACTACATGCAAGATATGTTATTTGCCCTCGTATCTTATTACTGGTCTTCCATAAGTGATTGACTGACCACTGAGAAGAGCCTGCTGGACAAGATGAGTTTAAGCTGGAGGACAGTTTTTGTTTTTGTTTTTAATAGCACAGAGAAAATGTCCTTCAGAATAGTATAATATAGCATCACAATTTATATCAACCAAGGTCTCACAATGCTTCATCTGCCACCCAGGAAACTTAGCTGTTTTGAAAGAGTAACAGAACAACTCTCCCAGTGTTACAATGTCCCAATGTAAATCCCCATAAGATGGAAGCAAATGTTTACAAGCTGTCCCATGTTCAGGAAACTGGTATCTGGATTACTCTTGATGCTCTTGTACTTCCCACAAAAGAGCTGCTTCTAATCTTTCTTTTTCACTCATGTCCATGTGGCCCAAGCAGCAAATAGTGGGCCTTTTTGCACTTAACTGCTGTGGGAAAGTATCCCACAGCAGTTAGGATCAGGGACTGTGGCTGACCATTTACATTGCAAGCACCGGCCCGTCTCAACTAGACCCTACAGTCTGGTCCATGGCCTCCATGCTGCTACTACCCAGCATCCCCATGCATCTCTTTGTCTCTCTCGGATGGAGATGACACCATGGAGTGCATATGCTCCCCTTGCCAGAGCATGCCCAGCCATTCTGATCGCCTTAAGTGTGAACAAATCCAGTTTCTACTTTCAAATCTTCTAAATCCAACTTCAAGAAGGTTTACTTTCTTTGAATCAGATACCTGGGCTATACAATCTGTCTTAACCCTCACCTTGAATCAAGCCCCTGCTACAGGTATATGTAGTGGAAACAAATTTGGATGAAAATGAGGATTCCTCACTTCCCTTCTACACACACCCCTCTGGCATGCATCAGGAACTTCCAGAATTTCCATAAGAAGCATTTCCATGCTGTTTAAATCTGTCACATGAAGGGCATGTGAACCTGTTGCACATATATTGGCCAGGAGGAGGACAACCTTTTTTGAGACCCAAAATGAGATCTTTTCTCTTTGGCAGCAGTAAACTCATGAAGACACAAAATTCTAATTTTTAAAAACCTTCAAAATTGTAAAGTTTTGTGCTATCTTGGCAAACAGCTTTATTATACATATTAGTTCCAGAAAGAAGTTTCTGTGTGATAAATAATCTGTTCTAGATAATATACAGCACATGCTCCTTAGTTCATCTGCCTTGTCACAGATATGCCTAAACATGAAAGAAATATAACTTTTGAAATTGGGTGTTAAGATTCTGAGCACTAGTTTACTTTTTTTGGTACACAAACTAAAAACAATTACTGAGACAAACCTTTAAGTACTTAAAACAATCTCATGCTTCCAGATTCCCAGTACCAGAGTGACTAATCCCTTTCAAAATATAAATGAAGTCAGGCAACTCAATAAATGGTACATTATTTAGACCCTTCTTGTTTAGAGCTTGCCAGATGAATGTGTAATTTTTCAAAACAAAGCAGGACAGTACTAGGTTAATATCTTTTTCATATTCCTCAAATATATCCATGGGTGTTTTTCCACTGTCACTAGAAGTACCCATTTAGTACCCAGTAATGGGTACTTAACGGGTACTTCTAGTGACAGTGGAAAAATACCCTATATTTACTCTTTTAACAGGACCATTGCACTAAATTTATTACATAAAATCCACATCGGGTCTTACAGGAATCCACAGGCAACTCTACATACACAAACAAACCAAAGCTCTCTATCAGGATTTATGCAGATAAATTGTCATTGTAATAATAAATATGATACACAAAATGTACTGTATAAAATTACAGCCTACCTCACTCATATGCATTTTTGCTATGTGTTGGTTTCTGAATCTATAGCAATAGGAAAACTTTACAGCAATCCCTTGTCTGGTAATTTTGAACATCAAATACAAACGAGAGCCCATCATCTCCTAGAGTACAATTAAGATAATGATATTTAAACTGCTTGGTCATTGTAAGACAGGTTAATAGAGCTTAGAGCAGGGGTACGTAAACTGTGGCCCTCCAGATGTTGCCAAAGTGCAATTCACATTGTTCCTTGATACAGCTCATGGGAGTTGCAATCCAGCAACATCTGGAAGGTTACAGTTTGTTCACTCCTGATTTAGGATACAGGAAATCACACACACCTGCTCTATCCTATTAAGTTCAATTTGGAATGTCATGAATCTTTGCTGTTTTTGGCCGAATCAAATTTCTGCATATTCACTTTCCTGAACAGCAGCAAATTCTGAAAACATTACTAAATTCAAGGCAAAAAAGAGAAACAGCTTCATTTCGCAAACCAATATGCATTTATGTCCATGCAGTGCACAATGATCTAAAATAAAATAAATTCATATTGTTTACACTTGTTAGCAAGTAACGTGTCAGGCAAATACATACTATGCCCATGTGATGTGTATGAACAGGAAGATATACACAATTTGCACATTATTTCTGTTATTCTACTAGCTATTTCAGTACATCCACAAGAATCTGCTGAAAAAAGAATACTGGTTTTAATACTCCACATTCTTTAATTATAGCTAAGAAAGTTTCATTGATTGTCGGACTTTCCACAGACATCAAATATCTCAAGCAGAAGGAATTCAGCAACTTGTATATACTAGTTAACTAACTACAAGTCTGTGATGGAACCCTATACCATTGTTAAAATCAACATCTAGGGGCACTGACTGCATTTTGAATAACTAGCCTTGTGCATATACTAATTCATTTTCATCATACAAAAACACATATTGCAACACGCATGGCTTTCAAGTAAAACAGGGTGTAAAGCTGAGCAAAGAAGATCAGCACGCATCACTAGGAAACAGAAACTGAGCCAAAAAAAGGGCTTTTCAAGATATTGTTTGCTGTAAAACTACTGTACTGGGAAATCCTTCTGAGGGAGAGAGAGGGGGTAGGGAAGGGGACAGCGAGCGAGCGAGAAATGGGGGGGGTACGCCTGTGCATATCTGATACTCCAGACAGTAAGAAATTTGCCTGAGGGAAAAGCTCCGCGGAGAGCAGTGGGGGAGGAGAACCACGCTGACTGGAAGGAGAACACGTTGTGTTGGAGGCAGGCAAGAGATCTGCCGAACAGTGGGACTCCTACAGGCCACAGCGCAGAACAACACCTTTGCTACAACTACCATGACATCACAAGCAAAGCTGTAGCTGTTTGCACTCTACAGAAAATGGTCAGTCTCGTCTCCAGCCAAGAGTACACACAAAGCATACCTTACTTGTCACCATACATGTGGAGGCTAGAGACTCTTACATACCTATTTTCATTGACATTATCAGGAGTAATTCATTTCTTAATAACTAAAATTCCATGGAAACAGGGAGAGAAGGTCTGGATTTTCTGCAAAAAAGTAGGCTACTGCTGTGGAGTATCAAGTTGCAGAATTCCTAAGGAATTGTATATTTACTGATCCTTTAAAAAAATGCTGGTTTATAAATCTGAATGAATAATGTGTAAGGGTGCCTCCAGACACAAATTAAAAATGCAGAGCTTACCTTTACTTTGCAGTAAAGGAACTCTGCAGGGAGAACAAACCGTCCTCACATTCTCCCAATCCCCCAAAACAGCAACGAAGGCTCTTCTGACTGCATGATTAGCCCCTCATGCTCTGAGTGGTCTGCATGCCCTTGAGTAACGGTGAACTCCCTTGAGATCTTGCAGTTAGTCCAAACATCAAGCAAAATTGGAGGGAAGGAAAACCCCACAGCTGATACTCTTGATGATCCAGTACGGTTCTGTGGTTAGAGTGCCAGATTTATACCTTATGGTCACCAGGTTTGAGTTCGCACTTCTCCACAAAGCCGACTGGGTGAACTTCGGCTAGTGACAGCTCTCTTTCTGAGCTCTAACAGCCCCACCTACTCATCTACCAGGTGTCTGTTGTGGGGAGAACAGAAAGCTTTGTCGGCTGCTTTGAGTCTCCTTAAAAGGGTGAGAAAAGTGGGGTATAAAAGCCAACTCGTCTTCTTATGAGTAGCATTTATTTGCTTTGGAGCATTGTAAAACCTGACAAGTTTGACAGCTAGTCTACATTCCCTGCAAAGTATTCCTCCTGTCTGGATGCAGCCTTAGTTATTTCAAGGCCAACTAGTTGACTGATCCTATGTCAATGCCCATAAGCAGCAAACCCACAAATGACTCAAATAACACACAAATAAAATGTAGCTTGATTAACAAATGATTTTTTTTAATATTAAAAGCTGTGCCTTTACCTTCCAGCTGTTTGAAAAGTTCCGGGTTTATCTGCATCACTATCAGTGCTTCTGTGTATTATAATCCACAATCCAGACGATGATTTTTCAAAATTGTTACTATTTTAAAAAGCAAAGCTTGGATGATTTAAAATTTAAAAAGTGAAAGTGAACACTTCTTACCAGAAAGAACTTCCTAACAAACTCCATAAAACATCTCAAAAGGTTAATACCATAAAGTTTTTTACTTTAAGCAACTGATTGAAAATATGTTCCAAATGCAAACTTTTAGGCAATATGCAGACTCTCATTTACCAATGGCACAAGGATAGCAGACTTCTCCAAATCTGCACGTGTGAAATTTTTACATTGCAGGTTCACAACTTACTAAGATCTTTTTGGGGGGAAATCTTTATTTTTGCCATGTTCAACTAGTTTGCAGCTTTTCTGATGTGCATGTTTTTCTCCTTCCTCATCCCATATCCTTCTGGTTTGGGAACCTTATATTACCATATAACCCCTCTGTGGTTGTTTTGACCCTTTACAGTATTTCACCCCTTTCCCCCTCCATTTTTTCTGTTGCATTTCACCCCCACATTGTTTTTGATTCTCAAGTTACTTCAGGATTCTCCCACCAGGCAGCTCTCTTTAGTTTTAGTGCTTAATGGGAGGAGAAATATGGAGGCACCCGAAACCCACTGGATCAAACATTATTTCTATGTAAATTCCCAATTCTCAGGGGAATTTCAGGCATCTATCCTTCTTCACACATTGGGAAGTATAACTGTATAACATTTGTATCATAAAAATCACTGATTAATCACCATCCAAATTGCCCCAACCCCTAAAATTACTTCTATGTGGCACCAAACTCAATTAAGAACTCCAGCAAGATTTAACTCCTATTTTTTCCCCAGGAATATGTAAAAAGTGCTGTACATTTAAAAACGTTGCTAAAGTTCCCAGCTCTCAATATAAGTCTCTCATACTTCCTTACCACATCTTACCCTTGTTAAAAATCAGAATACCTGTTAGGATACTGAAACAAATTAATTTAAGGATGTTCACATAATCATCACCTCCAGAACAAGCAAGTCATTACCCAGGGCTGATTCTTCTTTCTGCTGACATTTCACTAGTAGGCTAGGTAGCATCGTGTGTGTGAATGTCACCCTGCTGATTCTACCTAGCCTGAGGGGTGAAACATCTGCAGAAAGAAGATTTAGCTCTGAGAACTCCTACAAAGCAACACTTTTAACCCTGAGCTACAAATTTACTCTAAGTTGCCTCTAAGTCCAAAAGTTTAAGAGTGCTTCAGAACAGCAGGTTTAGTTAGGAGGAGACCCATCATGTACAACTGACTTCTAGCTTTACTTCTGAAGCCATATTATTACCATAATTATAATATGTGGTATCCATATATATTTAGTGTTTAGCATTTGTCATTGATTTTCTATGGAACTGTAACGATAACTGGAATAACCAGCTTGCGTTCAGCTCCAGAGCAATAAACAGGGTTTGATAAGCTTCCCTTTGCTTTCAGATTAATCGGAATAACTCTTGCAGAGGAACTAAGGAATAATCACAGGAACAGCACATATTTTACGTGCAGAGGAGTTTCAATCTCTGACAACTGCAAGAATGCTAAGGACAAATGGGTGCACAGGTAAATCATGAAGAAATTGAGTGGGGAATTCACCTGCACTGTTTACCGTCTGAAAGCCACCACTACTGCTACTATCATGGGTGGAGCTGTGGCACACATGTATGCAATGCCATCACACACGTGGAGAGTCTAGCCATGCCTGCACACCAACTAATGTGCCAGTGTGATGCTGCTCCACTCATAAAGGTGGCAGTAATGGTGGCCAATCAACAAACTTGTTGCATGAAGCACCCAATAGTCTTTAGCCTCTCTATGCAGTTCGGTACAAGCTAATGGAAGAGACCTAAATCTGGAGAATCAGTCTAGACAAACTCAGCTAGGCAGACCATTAATCTTTCTGTATAAGGAAACGATTTAGATCCTGCCCCTGTATTACTATATGGAAATTCAGAGATACAACAGGGAATCTTCTCTGAGAGAGGCTGTAATTCTTTCATATTTAAGTACAAGGAGCAGCTATATTCTTGAATCCCATCATGCCCAGGCCTAACAAAACTACTTTCTCTCCACAGGACAGTGATGAAAAGTGCAGCCATGACTCATTCACAGATATGGCCTGGGTAGCCTCTTCCATGACAGGTTCTTCTGGAACATCAGATCCTCATCTCAGTTATACTCCAGGCACGCTATCAATTTTCATATGAAAGCAAGCAGTTTAAGAACCATGTTCTAAAATGGCAGTCACAACTTTGTTTCAAAACCTCACACCCAAAAGCATGGTTTGCAGAAGAGAACTATTATTTTCAGCTACTGGGGTGGAATCACAGCAAAACCAATTCACAGCTAGAACTGTTGATAGTATGCAAAACGAAGTGAAAGATTTGTCAGTAGCTGACCAATAAAATTATTTTTGTATTTTTACTCCTTCTGCCCTCAAATAAGCTTTTAAAGAAGCAAAATGAGGTCACTGGAATCAATCCATCCTGCTGTTCTTATCCCTAACTTTCTGCTTCTTACAAAGCCACTCAAAATCTATGAGGGTGAAAAAAAGGAGACTAGAATTTTATTACTGCTTCAGTCATCCCCACATGCAACTAATTCCAGTTGTTCAGATCCCTAACAACAGCAGCAGATATATCTAGGAAGAGGAAATACTTGGAAGCTTTATGGAACCTGTCAAGCCACCCAGGGCCTGTTTGCTCCTACTTGTCAGGGGCACTCCTGCATGCTTGGGACACTCCATCCTCATGCCAAAGCACTGCCTCCATCCCAGAGCATGCAGGAGCATCCCTGATCCTCTGAAGCTGTGGAGTGCCAGTGAGCTCCCTGACACAGCATTCATACTTTCTTCCTGTGCAAATGTTGTAGATCAGTGGTTCTCAACCTTCCTAGTGCTGGGACCCCTTAATGGAGTTCCTCATGTTGTGGAGACTCCCAACCATGGGGGCAGAGCAATTTGGAGATGGGAGAGAAGGGTGGCAGGAGACTCATTGCAACCCCTCTGAAAGGGTAGTTCGACCCCCAAGGGGGTCCTGATCCCCAGGTTGAGAACCACCGTTGTAAATGGACATGGTGGCACGGGGCGGCTGGGCAAATGGATGTTGCACTTGCCATGGCGATGGCCCGGTGCACACTGGAAGTTGCTATGACCACTGCTGGGTTGAAACTGACCACTGACACTTCAGGTATTGGTGGTCAGTTTCACGGCTGGACAAGCACTATTAGTGTGAACTACTGGCTCACCCCATCTAAACTTCAGTGGGATACTATTACACTATCCAACTAAGTTAAAAAGTGCAAAGCAGCCCCTACTCAGAAGTTCCCTCAACAATATCCTGTCTCCTTCATTCCCACTTTGCCAGTGTACGGATATCATAACAAGAGGGATCCTAAATAAAATTTCCACATTCTAAGGAAGATCATCCTTGCCAAATTTATAGCTGCAATTCTTCCTTACCATGGCACACATCTGTTTTAAGGAGACATCTAGGACATCTATACATTGGAATACAACACAGGAGACAACAGCAGAGATTTCTGCCTTTGGTCAGAGACTGCAGAGCTGGGCCACAATTCTTCCACCTCCTTCTATAAGCTTTACTAGCATGAAGAGAAAGGCAGAGTTAGCAGCCCAAGGAACACTCATTGACTTCTGTTTGCTGCACACTCTGAAAACCAGTGGGCCAAGAAAGGAGGTCACAATGCACAATGTTCACAACACTAACCAACCAACACGGATGGCACAGACAAAACGTAAACTGTAGAAACACCAGGTAGAGATCTCTATTTTTCACATATTTTCAGCACAAAAACTGAGTCCAAGGAGTATTTCTGCAGGGCACTGTTGGCTGCTCTCTAGACATCATCTGCTGTCTGCTGTCATCGCCACTGCATAATGAGAACCTCTCCTTTCCTTGCTCACCAATTTGCGGCATATGCCAGACTCAATAAGCCATGTGCTGCCTGGGCTGCTGATTCTACTATTCTTTGTGAATCTGGTCTCAATGTGAAACAAAAGGAAGAGAGAAAGAGTCTAAAAGGTGGAGAAATGTTCTTACTTCAAATATGGCTGCCTATAACAGAAAAGCGTGATGCTCAAGGCAAGGGAGTTCTACCTGCTACCAAGAATGCCACCAAGCAGGGGCCCTTCTGTACCTCCTGTCCAGTTCCAAAGGAAATTTGTTTGCCATTGCCTACTTCCAGGGGGAAGCAGCAACCCTCTGCCTCCAAGCTAGTCACTCCCATTCCAAAGAGTACTAGAGAGTAATGAGAATTAGAACCGCGGCCTTTATTCAGGTACTGGATTTGTGGATCCTACTTATCACAAAATATGAAGAGTCAGGAAATACAGTTACAGATTCTCATTACTTCACTTGGTTTGTTTACTGGTCTAATACAATAAAACCTCATACAATGCAATTTGTGTGTGTGCTTTCACTACAGCACGTTTCACTAATTGCAACCACTAATAATATTAGGTATTTTCTTGTCTCCCTATTATGCAGTAGAAAAATTTATTTGACTAGTCGTGTGACCATTTCAAAGTACAATATAGTTAAAACAGATAAAACAGAAGTCACCTGTATACAGTCAGGGATCTGCATTCAGGAAATGGATTCTTTTCTTAATAGCTTTTAAAATAAAGAGACTAACTCCTACTATAATAGATCTTTCATGTCCTTGTAGAAGTGCCATAAGCTCAATTCTGTTGTGAGACTGGAACTCGGATACTAGTGGGTGTAAAAACCTGTGTCGAAGTTCAGTATAAGCTGTTCAATCAGTAAGAAAATGTTCCATATCTTCAACTGATTGATCACCCCAGACAGAGTCTTTCCCATCTTGGCATGTTACGGCCGGTTTGCATCATGATGCCAAGTTGGTCGAATCTGACCCTAGTAAACAATCTTCTTAGAGGTAGCGGAACCGGAATAGTCCGATATTTTCCCATCTTGGTATTCCCTTTGTGGAAGGCTAAAAACTTTGTGGCAGTCGACGTGGCTATGCTTGTTAGGTCTGATTGAGAGTATATATCAAGCATACGTTGTCTAAGGACTTGTTTGGCTCTATGTCCTAAGTCATTTAGGAATTGCAGAGGTAGGCCCATATTGGCCAATTCATTATTTAAGTCCACTATCCATGATGATTTGTACTGACGCTGTGCTTGTTCTTCTAGGCATAAGTGTGAGAGCCTTCTAGGATTCATCTGTTTTATTTTAGTCCAATAATTAAATTTTCTCAGTAAAATTAGGACTTTTACTGGACACATACCCAGCTCGGCCCTAACTGCGGCAGACAGTGTTGTTTTAGAAAGGCAGAGAAAGGTGTGAAGTTGCTTCAATCTTGGCCAGATTAGATTATTCATTCCGTAACCAAAAGACAGAAGCCAAAGGACAATCTTGAAGAATGTTGGGATTTTTTCCCCTTGTCTAGCAGCCATTTTGGCATCTGAGTAGAGAAGAAAATTATTGGTGTGGCTGTTTTTTTGGGAAAACCTCTTCTGTGTGTGAATTTCTGACTGAGTTTTGGTGAGTTCTGAATTATGATTGCTTCTGTGGGCTCTTGAGCGTGAACTGTGGAGTGGAATGGAATGTGTTATTCTGTGGGTGGTCCGGGTTTTTTTTATAGGTTTTGACTACATTTGTAAGCTTTTAAGTGCTTTTACTTGTGTGCTATAGTACCTATGTGCTGTGAGTAAGTGACTAAATTCCTGGCTGAGTGCAGAAAACATTTTGGGGTGCATGCACTTGTCCATGCTGGTGTGTGCCTGTACAGTTTTTTGTTGTGCACACAACTTTTTTGACGCATACAATCTTTTTTCTGTGCAAGCATTTTGAAATAATAATAATCCCTGTGATCACTTTCCCAGCATGATCTTTGTAACATAGGGGTTTCCAGAGATAGAACCCTCCTGTTACATATATCAGTGAAGATGCAAACAGGCACCAATATAATTAAAAGACCTTATTTATACAGTCACGTTGATATACAGATTTCATTACGCATGCTTAGGCTGCAGCCTGTGAAACCAATTAATAGAAGTTACTTAGGTAGCCACCGATTCAGCACTGAAAGGCACACTTCAAGCATACAATGAGATCGCTTTTAAAAAGAATATTTTAATCTGCAAACAATTAGCACAACATTTCCAGGAAAACATGACAGCTGCCCATACAGTCAAGCGCAGTCGAAAAATAATGTAAAACATTTGGGATATACAACATACCACAGTTAAACTATATTGAATGCTGACCACAACAGTTTATACAATGCTAAGTTTTCTGATCTAGTTAAGAGTCTCTGGCAATATTCTGAAAAGTTGCTTGAAAATGATGTTAAGGGAAGGACCAAAACTCTATGAAGATACAGCTCTGTAGTGTTTTATTTTGTTTTTTTAACTTAGCCCCTTGTGGCACATGATATTTTAGCAGAGGGAACATAAAGCACACACACAATCTTGGTAAGATAGAATGCTTTGTCAACTGCTTTTAGTCCCCTTAAATGGATGAGAAATGTGGGCTAGAAAAGCCAACTCTTCTTCTTCTTCCAAACCTTCTCACTCAAAGAGTCTTTTATTTCTGGCCTCAACTTAAAATCAGGCTTCTACTTAACAGAATTTATTTAGGCTGGGTTTGTCTTTAGTGCAGGCAGAACCCAACAGTGGCAATCTTATCCCGTATACAGTCAGCCAAGTTTCCAAATGCTGTTCTTAATGTTTTTAATATATTTTCCAGCATCAGTCTTTTTGCTAGCACAGACTTTGCAGCAGCCCTGACAGGAATGGGTGGGATTGGAGGATTTCCTGGGTCTGCCACTGTCACATCTCTGGAATGCTCTGCTGGCTGCTGCCATCACCAACAGAGCTAGAGAGCCACAGCTGTGTGGGGACTCCCATGTTTGCCAATGTCTGTTAGCAGGAGAGATGCAAATCTCCTTCCAAATCCACATCATACTTTAGGATACAAACTGTATGCTAAGTAACAGTTCCTGCAAGTTACTTGGAATCACTATTGGAAAAATCACCATAAAAAAGTAAATTCCACCAAGAGCTTTTCAGTGTATAGGAACTAGATTTCTCCCTCTCAATTTTTTCTTTTTCAAAAGACTGTGTTTCATATTCTGGGGGAGAACAACGTGCAATAAGGAAGATTTGCCTTTTTTACATATCTCTTCCCAGCCTCTTCACTCAACCTATGAACACTTGAATGCACTTTCAAAACTCAAAAGAATATAGAGCAGTGTATGAGAAAGCAGCAAGAACTCTCCACCCGGCAAAGATGGTGCTGCCTTGGAGAAGTGTTACTAAAATACCCTTTTAAAAAATGTGGTAACCATCCAAAAATGTGACTCATATGACCTAAACTAAAGTGGAAAGACTACTCGGCCACAGAACTGAGGAAACAATCTAGGAGCAGCTTACCCGTAGGCATGCGTGGAATTGGGGGAGGGCAAAGACAGGAAGGTAAAATCAGCCGACAAGCCAGACCACAATGCAGGCCTGAAGTTGAAATTCAAGACATAAAGAAAGCTGTACAATCCTGATGAAGCTTCTCCAACATACAATACTGGAAGAAAATGTGTAAACGTGTTTATTACTTAGGGACAGGTTAAATGAATAAAGCTAATCTAAAGTCCTGTTTATGCAATTACTTAAACAATTGTTGGGAATTTTATACTAGATTCATTTAATTTTGCTTATTAGATTTCAGAGTCAGGACACAAAATATTCCATATTGAGCCACAGTAATTTCACACAGTGTGCTGATGAGGGCATATCTGAAATTATGCAGAAGTCTTGCAAGCAATTTCAGCTTTCTCCTTTTTGTTCCACATACTTTTAAAGGAAGAAAATGTAAGGAAAGAGAGTAAAGGAGGGTTCTGAAACACTGCAGGCCTTTGGAGAAACCACAAAACACAAGAAATTATATATACATATATGTACACAGAAAGAAGAAGAAGAGTTGGCTTTTCTACACCGCCTTTCTCACCCAT
>MTQE01003428.1:25691203-25706906 GCA_014337955.1 Aspidoscelis marmoratus | reverse complement strand
GGGGGGGGGGGGGGGGGGGGGGGGGGGGGGGAGAACCAGAAACATAATACACTAGGTTGAGATACAGAAAACCTGGAGAAGAAACAAAGACAACATAGGCAAAATGTAATATACCGTGAAAAAGGGAGAGAAGCCAGGGGACTAAAGAAGACAAGCAGACAGGAATTCAGGAGGGACAAACCTAACCATTTTGTTCAAAGCTACTTTGCATTTTTTTAAAAGCTCCTAGATGATCTCCATATACCACATAAATACATACATAAATACTTTTTGCATAGTGTAACTTTTTTGTAAGAAACATCTGTTATAAGAAACATTCTTGTATCTTATTTTCACTAACATATTTTCCCTGTGATAATTCATTTCTTATAAGCATTTTTACTTTGATAAAAAAAATATTACTTTGGAATAATTCTTGCAATTTTGTTTGCATATTGACTTCAGAACCGTGAATTTTGTAATTTAACAAGAAGCAAGTTAAATTTCTCCATTCCCTTATAAGGAATGATTAATTTTAAATTGCTACAGAAATTGAAGGACCCATTGAGGACCCATCAGGCTCGGAGCAGGATGACCCCACTTCCACTACAGACCCCATTAGAGCCACATTTGTTTCTACCACAGCTAGGGAAATCTGGATCATATGTCACAACCTCCAGGAATAATATTACTAGACAAAGCTCATACTCTCATGCTCAAGTAGTGAAGTGGTTTCAGCCAGTTTTTCTTATTTATTTATTTACATTTCTATCTCGCTCCATACCCGAAGGCCTGGCATTTTGTATATTTTCTACAAATATAAGCTAAGGGGCCCCATTAAATACTGTATTTTCTGGTGTATAAGACTACTTTTTAACTCAGGAAAATCTTCTCAAAAGTCGGGTGTCGTCTTATACGCCGGGTGTCGTTTTCTTATATGGTGAGTATATCTCAAACTCTATATTTTAACTGGAGAGTTGGGGGTTGTCTTATACGCCCAGTTGTCTTATACGCCAGAAAATACGGTATTAGAACCATACAACTGAAATTAAAGATTGCTGGTCAAATATGAGGGAAAATAAGTACATGTTATTGACACCAACCTAGTCTGAACTCTTAGTTGCTTCTGAATATTTATACTTTTTGCATTTATGTCCCTCCTTTCTTTAAAAGAACTCAAAATAATAAGCATCATTCTTCTCTCTTATATTTTGTCACAGTAGCATGTAGGTTAGGTTGGATGGAGAGGCAACGATGAAATAACTGATATAAGGTTACTCTGTGAATTTTCATGGCTAAGTGGAGCTTTGATCCTGGACTCCCACAACGCTCTAACCACTACAACACGGCATCTCTTATTCCACACAAGTTACAGCAAATACAAGGCTTTGGGTTCATTACACATAAAGGATGACTGCCTAGTGCAAATGAACAATCTTAAACTACAGATTACACCTACAAACACTATTTGAGCTGTGATCTAATCTCAAGTGAAATTAGGAATTTTCAGGTATTTCCTTCCAGTGAATAATCAGGAGATGAGAAGTAAAGAAAACTGCTCTTTTGATACCGGCACATGTGGGGAAAATGCCTAACACAGACTTTTTTATTTGAATACACATTTCCTGTGGGCACTGTGGCTGAACATAATCAAGCCCTATTTTCGTCTTATGTGTGGAAATGGCAACAAAAGAATCTTGTTATAGGGTGAAACCATCCACTTCCTCCTTCTTTACATTTATGGCTGGAGGCTAAAATAAGTAAATCCTATGTGCTGTCTGAACATACTCTCATCAACATAATTGCAGCAACTGGTCCATTTTTAGAGTACATGACAATATTACAATAACTAGCCTCTATGTTGGTACTCTGAAAAATTACACAGGAATGTAATATTTACTACACCTATTTTGCTTGAAAGCCAAACTTCAAAGTTCATGGTGCAAATAAGTATCCAAAAGTGAATTTTGCTGCAAGTTTTTCAACATAATCTACAGGAAATGCATTCTATCTTCACCATGTACCATCTATAAGCATTTTTTCTAAAGAACGTAACAAAGGGTGTTTTTCCACATAGCACTTAATTGGTCCTTAATGGGTGCTTAATGAGTCTTCAATGGGTACTCTAGTGCTAGTGGAAATAAACCCTAGCACTAAAGTACCCATTAAGGACCCATTAACGATACATTAAGGGTCCTTAATGGGTTCTTAATGGGTCCTCAAAGGGCACTCTACTGCTAAGTGGAAAAACACCCAAACTGTCACAAATGCTTCAGAATAAAAAATATAACTTTTACCTATAGACAAATAGATAAAGACATTTTACCTATAGAATACCAATGAAACTTCTTTGCTCACAAAGATTATATAGGAACAGTCAATCACACCTTAAGGAAAAAAAATATGTCAAGATATATTCTTTGGGAGCCTGATTCTGAAAAAGCTTTTATGTTTCCTGCGATACAGTGGACACAGATTGTCCACTTGCAAACAGATTATTACAGTACCAAAAATGTCATCAATGGCTTCTGAATTGTTTCTCAACATACATCAAATGTTGATTTCCGTAAAGAACCAACAGGGTCAACAGCTTCCTTTTCCCATATGAACATTCCAACAAATGAGATCACCTTCCTAACTATTGCTCAGAACACTCCAACGTTCAGAAATAAAGTTGCGATTTCTGGAGAGATAACTTCAACAACAACATTCAAATTATAGCATAAGCTTAAATCATTACTATTTTGAGAATCAAGAAAAAATATACCCTATTTTCCTATATGTTTAAACAGGCCTTCTCTTCTCTGACACAGTTAATAGATATTTAAAATGTAGATGCTTTATCTGTTTTTTAAACTGACTTCAGGGTTTGCTTTCGATTACAGGGCAAAATTTTAAAATGGCTTTAATAAATAACCAATAGCCTACTGACGCCCACATTTGAAAAGATATCAATACAGTGATTAAGAAATAGAAGGGAATTAGTTTAATTGTGTATTAAACAAAAATTGATATGAGTAAGTTGATTCAACCATCCTTTTGCACTCAAAATGATGGTATCCCAGAATGGGAGGTTGTTCAGGAACTAACTGCTGAGACCTTGAGCAGAATAATTATTCTTTATTTCAGGTTCAAGTGCAAAATGTCCATTCTGATCATGGTCAGATTCTGGAAGCACCAGCACATTTTTCTGAACAAACACTTGTGCTTTTTAAACATACTACCATATCTGGATGAAGAAAATGAACATTTATGAAACAGTTCTTCAACTAATTGATTTTGCAGACTGTAAGCAAGCCACTTTGGGAGTCTTTTAGCTGAAAAACTGGATAAAATGTTTTGAAATGAACAGAAATACTAAATTCACTGTATAATCATGAAGAGAACATATTCAGTAAAAATTGTCCTGTGTTTTCAAAAGCTTTCACACTTACCTTTTCAAATGAAGGGGTAGCTAATGAGCCAAACAACTTCCAGACAGTGTAGGGAAAGATGGCATGAGCTTTCTCTGCTTGAACCACTTCATTTTCTAGGAAAGAAACATGATGTCCAGCCATTTTCACAAATGCCTAAAAAGTTTGAAAATAAATAAAACTGATAAAATTGCACCTCTTTCCTTTTTAGTTTCAGCAATCTCCCAGTTAGTTAAATAACATGTCAAGAAGCTCCCTCCTCTGTCAGGTTTTCCTCCAGGAACCCAAGTGTAATTCAGGGGCTGTTCACACTGGAATGGTATAATAATGCTACCCCAGTTAAGGCTAAGATGAAACACGAAAGGAGACATCTACATTTCAAGTGTTGCCCAAATGGACAACCCGTACTTGAAGTGTAGATGGCCCAGCCCGAGCAGGCCAGATTGCCATGGCAATGATTGCAGCAACGCCGGTGCAACACTGCATTGCACCTGGAAGAGTGCAATGCTAGCTGCTCCCTGTCAAGCCTTGGAGAAAATTTTACTTGTCATTCATTTTACATTTTTATCCTGCCCTATACCCGGAGGACTCTGGGCGAGTAACAACATCTAAAATCAAACATCATTTAACCTTATTAAAACAATAACAGCATCTGCCAGTGGGAAGAGAAAAGTATATCCCCATTTAACTGAAGGCCAGGGCAAAGAGGTGCGTCTTTACTGCCTTCCTAAATGTAAACAATGAAGGTGACAGACACGCCTCAAGGGGAAGACTATTCCATAGCCTAGGGGCCATAACTGCGAACGCCCTCTCCTGGGTGCCCACTCCTTTTTCTGCTGAAGGTAGTGGGACAACCAGGTGGGCCTCCTCTCCAGATCTTAAAGCATGGACAGCTTGATATGGGAGTAGATGTTCCTTCAGATATTTGGGACCCAAGTCATGTAGGGACTTATGAATTGGGCTCAGTAGCGAATTGGCAGCCAGTCCAACTATTTTAAGACCAGTGTGATGTCATCAGTATGGTAATGGCAGCAGCAGCACAGTGTGTGGACAGGCCTCCCCAGGAGGGGCTGGAACTGATCCACGAAGGTAACTGGGAACAGGTACTCTGTGAAAATGAGCCTAGACCTGTGCAAAAATGTATAGCTTTTGTTTAATTTTGATCCGATCCCCACAGTGATCACAGTGATCACTGCTAGTACAGACCAAAGAGAAAGGAGGAGATAGGTTTGCAGTCACCCTACCGTAATGAATTTCCATCATCTAGTATCAACATGGACAATTTCCATAGAGCTCTGACTATGCTCACCAGAGAGGAGCCTAATGCACAATAAAATGAAAATCCTGCCACAAAGCAATCTTCCTAGACATAGCAGCTTTCGATATCTTCAAGAGTATAAGAAAAGCCATGCTGAATAACATATGTGGCTCTCTAGTCCAATAGCCTGCTGTCAGAGATGCAAAGGAAAGCAAAACCTCTAGATCTTTCTGACTACACAGTCACACTGTCTAGAGGGAGACAGACAGTGGAAAGCTGCCATGGAAGAGGAACATTAGATGCACAAATTAATTACATGCACAGTTAAGTGACAATATCACTAAACTGGTTGATGTATTCCTTAGCAGAGCTTTGGAAATTTTAAAAGTTATTGAAATCAATATGTTTTAAATTTGGTCACTGACCTTCATCTGCCTGAAAACCAACAGCACAAATATACACCCATTTTATACAACCTAACTAGCAAAGCAATAATTGTCAACATAAATTCTTCAACAAATTCCTACATTTTCACAATAACTCAATTTTCTAATTGAAATGTGAACTGGGCTATTCTGCTGTATAATTCTAAGGTTAGGAAAAGTACTAGCCACGTCTATTAATATGTATTTGCCACTGCATCTGCACTCTGTTCAAGAAAAGACTGCCACATCTGAAAATCCTGCCAAATGGAAAAAAGAAATGTCTCTCAATTTAATAGGTGCAGTTTTGCTAGTAGTACAACCATCTGGTTCCCTCCTGAGCTTGGTTAAGATAATGGCAATTACTCACCCTAAGCAATTCCTATCTCTTCTCACTCTCTGTAAAGCCCATTGCAGGGCTTGGATTAGGGTGAGCTACAAGTTGATGATACAGTGCCACCAGAAAGCTACAGATCTGCATTGTTTCCTAATTGTCATATCCTAAGCTTTTTTAGTTACACAGATACTCCCTCAGTATTACACAGCATCAGCGCTTTATGCAAGAAATAAATTTATCCCCCAGTTATTGCAACAACACAGCTTGTTAAACTAGCAAGGTTAACTCCAAAGAGTAACACAGATGTTCTCAGAATGCAGTAGGGGTGTGCATGAATGCATTTTTTGCATTCAAATTCGAGTCGATTTGAATATTCTATTCGAATTTCCAAAATCCGGATTTTCAAAAATCAGATTTGAATTCGGATTATCCAAAACCATACATTCAAAAACCCGATTTGAATCCAAAAATCCAAATGTCAGGAACATTCGTATCCAATTTTTGAATTCGCAAACATCCTGCTTTCGTCCAGTATACATCCTATTTTAATCCCATATTATAAGTGCAAATACGTACGATATTCGTATGTGATATTTACAGATCTATTCATTCAAATATCCTGTCTGAATTAATGAAATGCATTTTGCATAATACTGTCAATGTCACTGCATGATTGCCAAGACATGTACAATCCTAAGATCACACTATACCTCTTCTCTACGCATTATATGATTTCTCAACTGTGAGACTAATGAGTCATATATTTTGACTTATAAAGCCCTAGGCAGTATGGTGACCAAGCACCCAATAGGGAAGACCATTATGTGTCAGTGAATCCATTAAGATTTTTGCAGAGTTCTTTTTCAGGCTGCAACTACTAAATGAAATGTTTGAACAGAGGCCTCTTCTGTCACAGCACTAAAGTTGCAGAACTCTCTTGCTTCCAGAGATGCAGCAAACACCTTTGACTGTCCAATTTCAATGATACTAAAAATACTCAATACTTCTATATGCAGATATTCATATCTTTCAGAATTGTTTTAAACAAATTCAGTACTTCATTTTCTTAATTTTATCACTGTTTCTTAATATTTTGTATTTTATGTTAACTACTCTGTGAATTTGGGAAAGGATGCAAGAAATTAATGAAGTACAAAGTACTTCAATAATATTATATTTCTGTAGTGCCACAACATTCCTTCTTTGCTAAAACTCTTCCACACTATGCATTTGCCCCTAAGCCTTAAAACATCTAAGAAGTTAGAATATCCATAAATATTTCATAACAACTTTGCAGATTAACCAACTCCTAGAATTTCATTTTAACCTATTAAACCCACTTAGCCTATAACTAAAAAGACTGCAAAGACTATATGTATTTAAGACTTTCACTTTGGGAGCAAGAAGTGGAGGGTAACATGCTGAACATAGAATATTTCTACAATGCCGCAAGTTTTTTCTTTCGTTTGATGACTCACATATTCCCTCCACAGCTTTTTTACACTACTTAAAACTAATTAAAATACATTTTGGCTTCACAAAGACAAAATATTAGAAGATAACATATCCACTCTTGCATGTACACAGCTGATCTTTTTAAAGAAAGTATCAGGGGTGGAAAAGTTTTTTCTAAAAAAATTTGGTAATATCAATCCATAAATGAACTCTAGTATTACCTAGGGTTAAGTTCCAGAAAAGCATCATAGAATTTAAAATTTTACCTTTTTATTTGTAAACTGCTCTGAGATAATTTAGTATAGAGCACTATAAAAATGTAACCAATGAGTAATTTTTTAAAAGAAAAATCCCAAATAATGAAGGAACTGCTGCACAAATACTTCCTAACTCCAAACTAGGAATCAGCTGTGCATCAGTATTAAACTCACAAATATGAAGATTTGTCACTTTTCTCTGATTATGAATAAAAAATGATGATACTGAATCTTCACTTGTGAGTAGACAAAACTTGAATGCTGTGTATTTCAAGTGTGGGGAGGAAACTATACTAGAAACAAACTTAAAACATAAAATACTGTAAATGCACAATAGTTTAGGCAACACTAACGATGTAAACAACAAACCTCTAATTTATCCACTCTTGTGTAGATGTTATTCATTTCTGTCACCTTGTCTTTAACTAATGGAATGACATCGTCCAAGAGTTGAGATGTACTGTTTCTAATCTGTAATGGAAAAAATGGCAATATTTCAGAAATAAGTACCAGAACAAGTTTTAGAACCAGAAACATAATCATTATATTGTCGCATTACTACGTACTTTTCCTTCAGAAAGCTCAGCTCACATGGATCTCTTGGTGATCTCTCATCCAGGTCCAACTGACTCGTACTTCGTTATCCTTAACTAGGCTACAGGTTCAAGGGTTTCCTTATTAGCTGCATGCTAATCTCAACCACATTTGACTCCCTACCCCACCCCAAATAAATGTATACATTTGGCTTTCTCACATCTATGTCAGCAAACTAATCTGTGTTTGTGAAACCTTTGGGCACACTATAGCAGATGATCATCTACTTTCACACCACTTAAAGAAACTGCACCATGTTAAAAGGCATAAGAACATAAAAGCCCTACTGGTTCAGGCCACAGCCCACGTAGTCCAGCACCCCCTCTCATACAGTGGGCCACCAATTGTATTCTTAAGTCAAAGGCAGAACCAACATCTGCTCTCAACTCCCTGCAATGGCTTTTAGACATCCATTCTAGTCACCAATGGGACTTATTATGAGATCTACTCAATTCTAGAAGTAATTGGGACCTACTCCACGAACTACTCTTTACTGCTATACTCTTAACTGCTGTACAGAAGATGTAACTAGTCACCTGGAGAAACTGTCTCTCCTGTACAACATGTCTTCTTTTCCATATGGTAACCCTATTATGGAATTATTTTTTTATTTAAAACACTTTTATACCACTACTTATTCTAAAATCTCCAAGTGGCTCACAGATGAAATGATCAGAGAAACTTACCAATACCCTGGCAGTGAATCCTTTAAAAAGATAGCTATGATTGCATATGCTCTAGATAATGAACACTAAATCAAATTGTTGGATTTTAAGGTGTTTTAGAAATGTGTTGGTTTGATATTGACAGACTAACGAGGTTACCCTTCTGGATAATATTTTCAAAGTTATTCATCAGAAAACAAAAGTAGCATATGCAATTGCCCATGAGTTTACCACTTAGGATTCCTTGTTAATGCCAAAATAAGAAACTCAAAAGGTCATTCAGTTAGCCTTATATACAACATAGACAAAACAAGGAAGGTAGTTATCAAATGAAGAATGCTGAATGCAAACTCTATAAAATAACAAGGTTAAAGTAGGCATCTTCCTCTGAATGCAAGAATTCTGAAATTCTACATCAACAGAGCTTCTAAAAGAGAATTAACAAAGTACAATATATGCAAATATTCCTTTTGACCTAACAGGATCATTACTTAAACACTGACTGCCCTAGAAAAACTGCAAGCAAGGTAAACAATAGATAAACTTAACTAACCATAATGCATCTAGTCTTCCTCATACCTGAGGTCAGAGTTTTGAAGCCTTGAAGATAATTATCATGAACTTTCATCACCCAAACAAAAGTCCAAATCATTTCACAATGACCAACTTACATACTTCTCTCTACAACATTCAAGATAAAAATGTGCTACAAATTCTTTCCTATTTCACCTCCTTGTGCACCATTGCTAAAGAAGCATCTATATCCTTCACAGAAAGGGCTATAGAAGAAAAATGTACTACAAATATCTCTGTTGATTCAATCCAAAAATTACATTTTAACAGCACATCTAAAAATCAAAAGTGCAAAATCAATACAGCTGTTAACGCATATAGTTCCCAGGGAGCAAGAACTGTCTAGTCCTTTCCTGTCAGCATATTTTCACTGGACAGTTTAATGTTTACTTCTACAGAATGTATGTGAACTCCTATAAACAACTGAAGGCACATAATCTAGTGCAGCTTCATGGGTACACAATGGCCTCTTTTGCATTTAAAACTAACCATGAATTGCTCAGTAAGAACAAGCTGCAGTGAGCTTCAAGTGTGCCTGCTCTACTCTTCCACTCCAGCCAGGCTGCAAAGATGAGACTGGAACCTTACTTTCCGCCTTGAACAATGGTGGTAGTCATCTGGAAAACCCAAGGCTTGCTCATATATAATGCTAAACCACCAGGAAAGGAAAAACTGATATCAAACACACTGAGTTTCCATAGCACAATGGGTATACATGAAGTTGGACCAGAGGATAAAATAGCCTAGCGTCCTTAATCTGGTTTCACAGATTGAAGAAAACAATTCTTAAAGAGCAACTGTGTCTACAGATACAGTGGTACCTTGACATACGAGTTTAATTCGTTCCGTAACCTTGCTCTTATGTCAAATCGCTCGTATCTCAAAGCAATTTTCCCATTAATCCATTCCAGCTCCCAAAACACCACCTCAGTCGTTTTTGTTATGTACTGTACTGTATTTACATACTCGTATCTCAAATCTTGCTCTCATCTCAAAGCAAAATATCACTCGCTCGGCGGCTTGTATCTCAAAACACTTGTATGTCAGGGCACTTGTATGTCGAGGTACCACTGTATTAGCAACTGTAGCCTGTTCAAGCAGGAAATCAACAGAAACTTTAATAACTATCAAGTGTGATTCAGCCTCTGCTAAACATAACCAAGGCCTCCTATAGTGGCATCAAGCTTTAAAACTTATATGCATTTCTTGGGGAGTAGGGGTCAAAGTTGTCCAATGTGACTTTTTAAGTTTGGTGTAATAAAAATAATGTAAAAAGTAAAAAGTATCCTTACATTGAAGGAAAATATACTACATAAGAACATATGAACATAAGAGAAGCCCTGCTGGATCAGGCCACAGCCCATCTAGTCCAGCATCCTGTCGCGCACAGTGGCCCACCAAATGCTCATGGGCATCTCAAGCAGAGACAAGGGCAAACCTTCTCCTGCTCTCGAGTCCCAGCAGATGGCCTTAGAAGCGCCCCAGTTCCTCCCCCCCCCCTCAGCCTGAAGGATGCACCTAGGCATTCGTTCTAGTAGCCATTGATACATCTGTCATCTATACATTTGTCTAACCCTACCTTAAAGCCATCCAGACTGGTAGCTGTCACCACCTCATCCGGCAGCACATTCCATAAGCCGATGACCCTCTGGGTGAAGAAATACTTCCCCCTGTCAGACCTTACTCTCCTACCCATCAGCTTCATAGAGTGCCCCCTGGTTCTAGTGTTGTGCGATAGAGAAAAGAAATTTTCTCTATCCACCCTTTCTATACCGTGCATAATTTTATATACTTCATACTAATACATACAAGATTCATTTAAAAAAATCAGTGTTTAATAACTGTGACAAATAATCCTGTCCATAAGGTGGTAATCAAACATGAGACAAATTCATGAATAGCATTTTATTGACTTGTTTCCCTTCCTTGATGTCAACAAACAGAATAATGTGGTTTAGTCTTGGTTCATTTTTATGTGCAAAAACTTAGAATAAATCAGAAAGACGGCATGAATTTTTATTAGCCACAGATATCATTTCATATGTTGCTGCCACTACAGGCGCAAAGCAGCAAAACTACAATATCAGCAAACCAAAACCAGCTCTTCGATGCTATTAGATTCAGTCAGGTTGCACAAATTAGTCTTCTTAGGTAAAGGAAAGACAAAACAAACATGCTTAAAATGTTACGGTGCGTTCCCAAGGAATAAAAAGTCAGATGAAAATCTTCTTTTGCCTCGGAGTGGCCCCATGCACGGCTTTAATCCAGGCTTCCA
This sequence comes from Aspidoscelis marmoratus, assembly GCA_014337955.1. Classification (NCBI taxonomy): domain Eukaryota; kingdom Metazoa; phylum Chordata; class Lepidosauria; order Squamata; family Teiidae; genus Aspidoscelis; species Aspidoscelis marmoratus. The sequence continues at coordinate 25,695,678 of MTQE01003428.1, read as the reverse complement.
GTGTCGCTAATGGGGAAAACGCGCTTTAAAAAAACAGCCGTTTAAAGCAGACTACATCCGTACTTTCCGGGAAGATGCGGGTTTTCAGCGCAGCATTTTCCGTGGAGACGCTCCGTGGCAAAAGGGGAGGGGCTTCTCTCCCAGACTGGAATTGCCAGCTGGAGAGATCTCTCTCTCTCTCTCTCTCTTTTGCCTCTCATCCACAGCCAGCCCAATCGCCTCTTTCTCGAACTGCACTTTACAGGCAGTCAAAGCAGAGCCTCCTGAAGGATGAATTTGCTCAGGGGGTGAAGAGTGGGGGAGAGATTGGGGAAGGCGGGAGGGGGATGGGCGAGGACTTCCTCTGTGCAACCCCCCCCCTCCGAATTTGCAATATCGCCTTTCAATGCTTGGCACCGCGGACGCCAACTTTGCATGGTTTGTGGTGCCTCCCCGCCAGGACCTTCCTGGCAAGGAGGCACCCAATGAACAGAGAACTTGTAAATTATTTTTCTTTTGGACTTGTAAATGATCGCACGATTGCTGGATGGGGGGAGGCGTTTCAGCAGCTGGAGATCTTGTAAATAGCGCTGGCTGCAGCCCGGCTGCCTTCGCAAGCAGGGGAGACGAACAGAGAACTTGTAAATTTTTCTTTTGGACTTGTGAATGAGCGCACGATCGCAGAGCACCCAATCAAACAGCGAGGGGCGGGGAGAAAAAGATGCAGGTAAACAAAACACGCTGCCTTGCGGACGGTCTGTGCATTTTAAATACGTGTTTTGCTGAACCCCATGGGAACACTTAATTCCGAATTGAACGCGCTTTTCTTAAATCCACTTCAGTAGAGGGGCAATAGAGAGGCAAATAAGTACCACGGGAACGCACCCTTAATGTTTGCTGTAAAAGAATGGAGGGCAAATCTCATGAAAGCATTAAATGTTTACTAAAACATTGGCTAGATTTGCATGGTGCTGTTATGGCACTTTGAATACATAATGAGGGTGCAGTGTCTGCACAACTCTGCTCCCTTCTTAAGTACAGTCGGACCCTCGGACCCACTGATCCAGTAACTGCAGTTTCTGTTTTCCACGGTAACAAGATCAGCTCACCACCACCACCACGCAATCTATCAGGACTACCTAAAACTCCTCTGAGGCTTGGGACAGGCAGGAAATCACTCGAAATTGCGCCAGATTTCCCATAATTCCTCTGAAATCCCATGAGATTTCATAAGAATTATTGGAAACTGAGTGCAATTTCCCCATGTTTCAAATATCCACGATTTTCAGTAACCACGGTAGGACGTGGAACCAATTCCCTGCAGATACAGGGATCCACCTGTGCTGTCTCCACAGATGTCATGCTGTCTTCTTTGGCATGTTGCCATAAGCACCATCACAACGTCCCCTTGCTGACTCTTAAACTGTTGATTAGGATTCGAATTAATGATGGACCAAAACACCAGTCTTTTTATCAGGTGTAGTGGGCAACCAACAAATAGTAACAGCAGAAGCAATTATTTATTTAGTAGCTGCAGAGTTACAAATTAGTGGTAGCAGCAAACTCCAACCAAGAGGTTGAGAGTTCCAAGGTTGAATGAGGGTTCAAACCCAAGGACTTCTTTGTCCAGGTCTTACATTCTAGCCACCATTCCATGCTGGCTCTCCGAGGTTAGTGGATCTCATACAACAAACTGAAGAACTTAGTTGATAGGAACCATTAGAGCAGTGGTTCTCAACTTCCCTAATGCCATGACCCCTTAATGCAGTTCCTCATGTTGTGGAGACCCCTAACCACGGGGGCCGGGCAGCTCGGGTGAGGATGGGGCGGGAAGGTGGGATACTCATCGCGACCCCTCTGAAAGGGTAGTTTGACCCCCAAAGGGGTCGCGACCCACAGGTTGAGAACCACTGCATTAGGGGAAGGTCAGAGATGGCAGAAGGTTAATAACAATGAACAGGGCTGTGATCAGATGGTGATAAAAGCACCTCTGAGGTGGCTCAAATAAGTCTTTGAGATGGGATTGTTCACACACCAGGTTGCCCCTCACCCGTCTCATGAACATTCTGTGCTAGAAAAGGGGAGGGCCACACAATGTTGTCTCTAAGGTGCCCCTAAGGTATCCTTTTTGCTGTGTTTGAACACAGACCAGGATGCAAAGACACCACTCCAACATGCAATGTACATATGAAAAAAAATTACTTATGACCTTCTTCAGAAGAGCTGCCACCATATAAATTCTCCAGACCAAGTTAATATTCACATCATTTTCTTGTTAAGCATTTGTCTCACTCTTACATTTGATGGATGCAGAGGCAAGGCTGCTCAACTTTTAATGCTGTACAAAGTAGCATTTCCTTTTTTGAAATTTTGTTTTTCTACACAATTATTTATTTTATTTATTTACTATTTGTATTTCTATCCTGCCCTAAACTTGAAGGTCTCAGGGTGGGTGTCATTTAAAATCAGACATATATCAAAACAGAAACAGTATGTATTAAAACAGTGACAGTGTCTGTAAAGTGGTTAGAGACAATATATTCCCATTTAACCAAAGGCCAGGGGGCAAAGAGGTGCGTCTTCACCACCTTCCTAAACATATACAGTGAAGGAGCCTGATGCACTATAAGGGGGAGACTATTCCATAACCATAGTACTGAGATGAGGTACTGCTTATAAGAACCTTATTAAAAAACACTATTTTGTACCTACACTACAGAAAGAAGTTGCACTATTATGAATACTGCGATAAGAAAGCACTGAAACTTCTGGGGGGAAAAAGTGATATTTTCCATCAACTAAGATCTACAAGATTATTTTGTGAGTACCTTTTACCAAAATGGCCTTGGGCAGTTACGAGCTGAACATCATTAGACTTTATCCTCTGTGGAAATCCAGACAGGGAACGCACAGAAGTGGGGGAAGCTAATGTTAACCTTAGTACAATGTTTAAACAGTCGAAGCCAGAAAGCCACAAGTAGATGCAGACTCCTTGACGTTCATGCGTATATATGGAGCACAGGAAATTTACAAGCAGAAAGAACTAGTCTAGGCCCTTAAATATAAGTGCACCAGAGTGCCACCTTGTGGCTCAACCATTGCTCTTCCTTGTAATAAAAACCATTTCAGGAGAGGTAGTTATCAAGATGGCTGCCTCAGGAACTGAGAGAGTGTGAGTGTATGTGAGTTCACTCTCTGCCTCCCTCCCTCCCTCCCTCCACCAAGCTGACTGCTGCTTTGCCCGAGCTGCATGGTTTTTAAAGCACTCACAAGATGGCCTCCACAGAAACCTAACACTCAGAAAGCAGTTACACTCTCCAAGGTCTATAAGCTCCAAGCTAAGCACGTACCATATCAGTTATAGTACAGAACTCATCCAGTCTTATAAGCATCTCTTCTATACATTCTTCTACTTCTTGTGCCTGAAAACAAAAGACAAACAGTTATAGATAGGAAAAGGAGGCAACTACCTTCTAACAGCAAACATTAACCGTGTAGCAGAATTGAAGTTTGAAAAGCAAAAAAACTTCCTTGATATTTTCCAGTAAAAGATATACGTATATAGCTTACACAAGATTAAGGGATTTAATATCTTTGCAAACCAAGTAATTGTCTCATTCTTTCAGATGATCGCCTTCAAACATAAACCTCTTCAGCCATGTCTACTTCAAAAGGTTCTAATAAAATAATTATAATAAATGCAGAATTCACTCACAGGTTATATTCAAAAAGGCACAACGTGTAAATTAGGAATGGAACACAAAATATCCATCCCTTTAACAGTGGCTATCCGATTTGAATAAAACAAATACAGTGCAAGATCAGTGCAACAAATAAAATTTGTATGTGAAATTTTAATTTAATTTTGACTTCTTTCTGAGTAGATATTTAAAAGAAAGCTCTCAAGCCTTCCATCATAAAAATTTCAAAAGTATTAGCACCTTTCTGAAGACATTTTGTGAGAAGGCTTTCTACTTACAAACCCCCCACATCTCTTCTCTGTTCTCGCATATGTTACCGTATATACTTATAAGACAGTTAAATTTTCTACAAAACATGGAGTACACAGAACATAATTTCAGATATAATAGAATCAGTAGCCCAAAGACAACCAGATACTCTATTCAAACTCAATGTGACCTTCAGGCAAACAGAGAGATAGAAAGAAATTCCCTAACAAAACAAGCACTGTGTCCACCTCTGAATTGTGTTAAGGCCATGCAGATATTATGTGCAGGAGGAAATCATGAATTTCATTAGAAGGCAACAGCATTTATTACTTCAGTCTTGTTTAGATTCAGTCTACCACACTTGAGAAACAATAAACTATTTCAATGTATATTTAAGCTTCCTAACTTAACCCCTATAAACTATAGCCTGACTAGAGTAATTGATCGGAATCTTCCCTACTGGATTTAACTACGAACCCTGACTGATTGTAATCATGGGTGTTTTTCCACTGACCTCCCTTAATCCGGATCTAAGATGATCCAGAT
>MTQE01003428.1:25674250-25689884 GCA_014337955.1 Aspidoscelis marmoratus | reverse complement strand
ATGTATGTATGTATGTATGTATATATATATATATATATGTATGTATGTATGTATGTATGTATATACATATCAAATATAATCAACAACTTAAATTCAAAAATATATAGCATATTATAACAAATAACATATTATATCATAGTTTAAAAAAAACTGGCTGAAGGCTGGCTAGTCTTCCTCTCTCATCCATTCCCTCAGTTATACTAGCAGCAGGGCAGGTAGATGCAAAATGCTCTCAAGCCGACTTGGAAGGTGGCTGGAGGCTGACTCATTTTGCTGATATGAAGAGTACAAGTTATGGAAATACTGTGGACAGTCAAGGGTTGCACAACTGAGAAAAAAAAGGTTGGGAACTACTGGTTTAAACTAAGCTGCTTAATTATATATCTGAATATGGGAAACTACAGTTTGAACGATTTGTTAATACAGCTGGACCCTTGTATCAGCAGGGGATTGGTTTCATGTCCTACCGCGGTTACTGAAAACCACAGATATTTGAAACGTGGGGAACTGCACTCAGTTTCCCATAATTCCTCTGAAACCTCAAAGGATTTCAGAGGAATTATGGGAAATGTGACACCATTTTGGGTAGTTTCCTGCCTGTCCGTGGCCTTGGCGGATTTTTAGGTAGGCCTGATTGTGCCTGTGGAGGGTGGGAGGAGGTGATCCAATCACCGCAGAAAACGAAAACTGCTGTTACCGAATCAGTGGATGTGGGGGTCTGACTACACCAAAACTGCAAACTATCGATGTCATTTCAATAAACCAGAGATTGTATTTTGGTGGTGCCAAAACTATGAAGTGTTAGAGCAGTATATAAATTATATAAAATATATATTCCTAAGGTGTTATTCAGTCACTTTCAAGCAAGAAGCAGATGTTCCCAGTTTTCTCATGATCAAAGAAATAAAATGGGCACTGTTTTAGTTTGTTTGAATTTAATTAACTTCACAGCAGTCAACTTGTTTGAAAAATTAAAATATATAAAAGGAAAGTTAAAATATAATATTTAGGAAATGCAAAAATGCAATAATTAAACTGCAAAAAATTAAAAACTCAAAGGATCTGTTGAGCAGGAAATGCTGCGGAGAACAAATGTGTTTTTAATTGTTTTCTAAAACAGAATATGGAGGAGGCTTGCCCCAGATTCACCTCTGCTGATTCATGTACTGAAACACTCAATACCCAGTGCTAATCAAAATATTTAGGCTGGGGACAATATTTACAAACCCTTTGAAGGTCTCCTGCGAACAGAGACAATGAGCTTTAAAAAAAATCTCAGGTCAGATAGAAACAGCAAAACCAACAAAGCAGCTTGGAAAAAAGCTCAAGTGTAGCAATTTCACTTTAAGAAAACCACCACCCTAGTCCACCTGCAACTACCACCAGTCTGTACCATGCCATCTGACCTATCTCCCATATTTCAGCTACTCTGTAAAAGCTCCTCTTAGGTTTCAAAGGTAGTAGCATATCTACCACTACTGACACTAAGGCCCTTTCCGCGTGGAATCTTAATCTGTATAAAGGGTCTGTGCTAGTACACATGGAGGCCTTCACATCTGTACATGGATGCAGATATAGACGGCCCCTTGCCTGCTGGTCTGGCTCTGTGTGCATGAGACAGAGCAAGATCCGGATAAAGGAAGGCCTTAAATCTAGATCTCTGGAGATCTCTTTAAGCAGGTCCATAAGAGGAACCAGAACAGCCTGTGATTCAGTGATGTGCCATAGTTTATTTACAGGAAGGAAAAGAGGTTGAACTTGTGCAACCGTAAGATGCTCCTGCCTCACGCAGTCACTTATACCATGCCCGCTATCTGTCCTAGGATCCAAATAAATGCTTTTTCAAAAGCATGATATAAAGAGACCTTTGAGAACACATTTGCAGCACGCTGTACTGCTGCTGTCCTAGTATGTGTAGGGGCACAGAGGTACCATTTGATTTTTTTTAAAAAAATCTGATTTGAATGTCTGATTTGTGTGTGGCGGGGGACCCTGAAACCTCACATCTAGAGAAAAGGTGGTGGTATGCCTAGAATGGCACTCTGGGGGTGGGGGCAGGAATTGCAGATGATTCAGCAACAGAATCAGTAACAGAAGCAAGAAGCAAAAAGTAAGGATTATAGAAGGTAACAAAATATTCACCCACAACAGTCTTCATGTTCTGAATTGGTGACTTCATGCTTTTGCAAAAAGAAGACACTTTCCTTTATTTCAAAAGTCCAGCTAGACCTAATGAGTTGAAAGGTAAAAAAAAAAAAGAGAGATAGAAATAAATATGTCTTTGGCTTCAAAAGCTACTTGGCAGTATGGATCATATCAAGCTATGTAACTTTGATGATGTTTGCATATTATAGAGACTTGCCACAGTGCTTGGACTAAAATGTTGGAGCCACAGTAAGCGCCTAGTGCCCTTCCCTCCTCTAGGTATTAGAAATGTGGCTACTCTTGGCTGGGAGGAGGAAGTTGTTCAGGGCTGGCTTGTTATCCTTGCTTGCTTTAACTGGTCACATGATGCAACCTGCAATTATCAGCTACCAGGCTAAGGGTAGGAGACAGAGGTGCAATTCTGTAGAGTGCTCCTCATGAAAGGATATATTTGCTTCTTTTTCTTTATTTTATTGGTACTCTGTAGTTCCGTTTTAATTTTATAACGTATTTTGTATTTATAATATATTACTCTGTACTGTATTTTTCCTGTTTGTTGTAAAATGCTTTGAGAATTTCTTTTGGAAAGGCAGTATACAAATAAAATGGAAATAAGAAGGGGGAAAAAACTATTGCTTTTCACACAATTGGCTATTAACATAAATAAAATAATGGTACCACATGGCACTGCATATTGAATTACCTGGCAATGGCCTTCTCTTTAGAATAGAAGTTATATTTAAAACAGGTCATCGGAAACCTGAGCCAGAAATTTCTTTCTTGCAGCATTTTCCACTAATTGCTTAATATTCAGCATGCTAAGCAAGATGAACGGTTCATTTTTAGCCAAAAAGGCAGAGGAATATGGGATCAGATCATTAACATAAGGTGGCTAATGGGAAGAGGAAGAAAAAAATAAGGAGGAGGGTTACCTTTGCTTTTAGATATGCGCACAAATGTATTCATATGATAGTATAAAATGTACAATCCCTCCCAAGAGGTCCAGGAGCGTTGGGTTCTATCCCTTGCAAGCGTGAACTTCTATGACAGTGAAGGAAGGGAGGGAAAAGGGGACAGGAAGATGAAAGCAGCCCTAATAAATGGTAGAATTCAAGTCTCTGTTGATCTCCTTTCCCTCACTTCCCTTCCAGCATCTTTTGCAGCCAGGAGGGGCTGGGGCCATGCAGGGCTGATGATGATGTTACCAAATGCCTTCAAGAGATGCTGCTGCTACCATGTCTATCCCTGGGCCCTGGCTTGCCAGGGATCAGGGAAAGATGTGTCGGTGGGATTACTGTGAATTATATATTGTTCAAACCTCTCCCAACCAGTGAATTAGAATCCTAGAACTGAACTGTACGTTAATAAAAAATCACCATCATTGTAGAAAACCATAACTTTATACATGCAAAATCTTAAGATTCAATCATAATGTAAGCTTGGTTTCTATGGAAACCTATCAGCACATTTGTGCACATCCACATTTTTTAGTATCACACAACCTTAAAGGCAGAGTTTTAAAAAAGTTTAACTTGACACTTTTAAATGAGAAACCAGACTGCCTGTTGTCAACCACGATTTACGAATTCTGTAAATGCAACTGCAAAGGAATATTTTTACAAAACAACATACAAATGGTATCCTACACCACAATTTTCTCACTACGTAAGAGACTGGAAAAGTAAAATAACAAGTGGACTGCCACTTCATAAAAAAACTGAAGAAATTGAAAAATATAAATTAAAATTAGATCCTAGATTTAATATTTGTGGCCAGTATCTAAGTATCAACTTATACACTAACAGCAAAATACTTGCAAAACAGTCTAGTGCCATCTCTTACTAAGTGCAAAAATACAAATTGATACAGCATAATAATCTATGAAATAACTTCAAATGTACATATTTACAAGGAGTATGGAAAGCCATGGTTTCCATGGAATACATTTATCAATCATATGAAAAACGTTTGATACAAGGATGTAACTCAAACTATGGCTACGTTCCGACTGGTCAAAGGAGTCTGGGTTTTAAGCCAGATTTTTTTGTGCAGAGGACTCCTTACAGTCGGCCTGACTGCATCGGGGCGCTGTTTCCCCACCCCCCAGCTCCGTTTCTGTCTTTCGTCATCATTCTGCTGCTTGCCTTCTCCATCGTTCTCTGACAGATGAAGGAATGGGGCAGAGGGAAGGAGCAGGAGATGACAAAAGATGGAGGAACGGGGCAGGGGAAAATGGCAGGTGACTGACAAACGGTGAAATGGTTGGGGTGGTGGTAGGCAAATGGCAGAGGGGCACAGAATGGGGTGGAGGAGATCAGCATGGCGGTGTTCCCATTACATAAAGATTCAGATTTTAGCAGGATTCCGCAGTGATTCCTGTTAAAATCCGAACAGTCATTGACATGTGGCCTCACCCCTCCAGTCTTCTAAAAACCCTGGGAGGCAGCCAGGACCAAGGGAAGGGACATGGGAGTGCCACTAGTCTGCTATGACAGATATAGCACTAAGCCGATCCATATGTGAAGCCCTTTTCCGTGGCTGCTCCCAAGCTTTGGAACTCTCTCCACATGGAGGCCAGGATGGCCCCATCTCTTCCTGCCTTCCATAAGCAGGTAAAAACATTTTTATTTCAGAAGGCCTTTTAAACTTAATAGTTGAGTTTTTAGGTGTTTCCTTTTTTTGTTGTTTTTTAATATTTTTAAAATCTGATATTATTTTACTTGCATTTATGTATGGGTAGTTTTTAATCTTTGTATCTCATTGTTGTCTACCCTTGTACGCTGCCTTGAGTCCCTTTTGGGGAAAAAGGCGGGATATAAATTAATAAAATAAAGTTAAATAAATAAATAAATAAATAAATACGCAATCTGTCACACATGTACCACCAATGGCATCAGGTCACTGACAACATGGGGGTACACTCAGAGCTCTGGGTCAGCCCCCATCTGGGTCAACATCCAAGGACCAGTAACAAGCTGAGTCCTTAGCTGAGGTGGACAAAACCACAGGTATTGCTGCTGTGCACCATCAGCATCTAATCCCTACATCTTAGTCAGACAGACAGCCTTGTCCCACATATCTTCCTTTCGATCACAGTCAGATAGTCAAAAGCTAGACTAGTCAGTGTAATAGGTTATCTGTCTCTTTTGTTTAGTGGAAAATTCATCAAATATTCAACGTGAAATTGAACTCACCCACACTTGTGGGGGGTTCCATTTGCATGAATGCAAAATACAACATTCATTTTGATGCAAAGCAATAAATAAATAGTGCACATCCCTAATAAAGAATCAACATACAAATATCAGCTCACCAATACATAAAGCTGAATTTCACAGAATGCTGCAATTCAGTCACATGCCTGTGTAGATATGCTGCCCTTCAACCTAGACAGGTCCAGGTTGCCTTCAAGCTTACAATAAAAAAAAATATGTACAACCTGAAAGAAGTGCAGCCCAATTACTGAAGAGGCTAACCATGACATAGTTGCTTCTGTCCCTCATGTGTAAGGGTCAGAAGGTGCAATTCAATGGCTAGTCTGTTCCCACCAGCAAGTATGGAAATAACTATAAAGAATGGGAAATATTGATACAAGACCAATTATAACAATGTGCAGAGACATCCTACAGAAGCAGGTGGTTGTAGGGACCCAGTCTTTCTCTGGAAGTAGAAAATAGCAAACCACTTCTATATCTCTGCCAAGAAAACTGCATGGTGGTACCCATGATGATTTCCATGCAATTAACCAAGAGTTTGTCATGATTCAGCAGTACTTAATTTGAATTGTGTACAGGACATTTAACCAGGAAAAAAGTTCTAAGCCTGTAATCAGAGTCAAAGTGGCATTCTAGCTGGAGTATCATGACTCAAAGATGTGACGCCCCAACTCAGATCCTCAAACACACATAAAGCTCAGTGGGGGCCTAGTCACAATTACTGAGAAATGCTTCTCAAAAACCCTTCTTGATAGAACTATAAATTATAAATATAAATTAGACATAAATTATGTGAAGAGGGTTTTTCAGAACCACAAAAACCATGCATATTGCATATACAGCAACAGATTAAATGTGATTTAATCAGTACTGTTTGCACTGCCAAGCACCAATGGCAGTGTTCATGTCATTCACACAAGCCATGAATAAGACCACTTTCTCTCAGTCTTATATAATGTAAAACAGGGCAAATGTAAGGATAAAATAAATGTAAGCAAGCAGAGATAGCAATGTATGGCACATTTATTTATTATTTCTTTAATTTGCATCCCAACCTGTATCCAAAGGTCGTAGAGCGAGTCACAGCATATAATAAAAATACAAAGCATTCCCACCTTGGCAGGACTACATTCGTGCAAAGGTATGTTTTACCCGGAAGCCAAAAACCATTTAAAAATTGGCATCGGGTGTACCTCTGCTCGGAGGCTATTCCAAAACTTCTGAGGATAACAGAACTTCAGGTGTCCTCTATCTCACCTTTTCAAATTAGGTCAAAATACAATAAAAGATAGAGCAGGCTATGAAGCAAACAGCCCAAAACTACTTGGAAAGCTAAACAGTTGAAAAGGCGTTGAACCAGGCTTCTTGCATCCAAATCTACAACATCAACCTCTTCCATAACCAAAACAGTAGCTGTCTTGATTTAAATAAATTTGTTGCATCCTGGAAGTTCTCAGAGATAAATCTTTCTGCCAGAAGGCTACAAAGCATCATCTGCATGCCCTGCACAGATATTACCTAGCTTGGTGGTGAAATATCTGTACAAAGGAGATTCAGCAGTATATTGTAGGTTTACATCCCTATTGGATTCTGGGGAGGATGGAAGCTTAAGGCTCTTTGTCTATTCCTGCATTTTAGTTCAAGTGGTTTGTTTTTGTTTTTGTAGCAACTGTGAAAAATCAGTGACGTTTCTGAGGGCCAGAAAAAACTACTTGGAGGCTCATTGAACAGACCTAGGACGAGCTAGTTCAGTTTATGTGGATTTGCACTTTGTCCTAGAAAATGTGGTTTACGCGCTGCATAAACCTTATTTGTCCCCAACTCATTCAGCTCAGTCAGCGTCAAAGTCAAAGATAAAGGAATCAATGTAATGTAATGAGATCACAAAATTAGTATACAGTCTCACCGACAAAAATAAGGAAGTAAGTCCTTAACGAATTCTGCATTCTGTTCAACAGAGATGCAAACAGTGAGCCCCCAGTTCATCATTTCTCTCTGAGAGGCTCTGAAGGTAAAATGTCCACATTTGCAAACATCTTGCAGTTCATAAGAGGACTAGTTTTAAGTAACTCTAAAATAATGACGGGAATGCACTGGGCACATCTTTTATTTGGAGCAGGAAGGGGAGAGATAGATAAATAGATTTAATCTGGATGTAAACCACAGTTGTTTGCAGATTATGTACTTCAGATTATAAATGTCTATGTTATTCTATTATTTAAAGCCAAAAATCTACTCACAGAAAAAAAATTAATTTTTTTAAATTATTGAACTATATTAAATTTTAAAAAGAAAAAGCATTACATATTAGACTTGAAATATATGAGCAAAATCAGTGTACTTCTCTGCATAGTATTATCTAGAGCCCAATGACCAGTTCACAAAAGCTATACCATCATATCCTGAGCTGATATGGGCAGAGTCTGGCAAAGAACTGGTGGGACCATAAATCAGAAAAAGTGGCTAGAAATGAACAAGCCAAACTACTGTGGAACTTCTGACTTCAGACTGATCAAACACTGAAACATAACACGCCAGACATCACAATCGTGGCAAAAGACAAAGTATTCATCACTGACATTGCTATTCCAGGCGACAGCAGAATTGATGAAAAACAGAAAAACTTACTAGATATGAAGACCTGAAAACAGAACTGCAGCAACTCTGGCATAAACCAGCAAAGCTTGTCCCAGTGATCCACGGCACACTGGGGGCAGTGTCGAAAGATCTTAGTGGGCACTTGAAAAGTATTGGCATCAACAAAGAAAGCCGCTTTGCTGGGATCTGCTCGTATCATTCACCAATACATCACTCAGTCCTAGGCACTTGGGAAGGCCCCAACTAGTGATAACAATTACCAAAACCAGCATAAATATATTTTGCTGTGTGTTACTGTTGTCTTATGTCAATAATAATAACAACAACAAGAATAATTTGAAAAACTGATTTCAGGGCTGGCTTTAGAGCAATGCAGGTGATGCTGCCAAAGTCATGGGTGCATGGAGTGTCTCACCCTCCATCTCTCCCAACCTATCTACAGGCCACATGTTGTGCATTGTCGCAATAATCTCACGACCCTGAGCAGTAGCTAAGTGAGTACATGGCTTGCCCAGCTCAGACTCTCTAGGTGCCATCCGGTTCATAGCCTTTCTGCTACACTGCACTGCATCACATCTAGCACCCCACTTTAGATCATGCCCACCACACACTGTCCTTCCCACTCCTCTGCCCCACTGGATCAAGGGCCACCACCTGTCTTCAATCTCCTGTACTATCAAAGCTGGGCCCGACTGTGCTTTTCACGTGGGCATTCCCTTAACTTCTTCCATACAGGGCAAATGCAGTATGACAGAGAAACGTTCAACTTTATGAAACGAGAACAATTCCAAACTCCAAATAGTGTATAAAAAAATTCAAACTACAGTTTAAGAAAACTCTGAAATTCATAAACATCAGGTCCAAAAATTATGACCTAGTTGGAATCAGGCTTGCTTCCAAAGCGAGAGGATTCTGTAAACAACAAGCAGCTATGGGAAATGGTCGTTTTCTCTTCTTCCTAAAGATCCCTGAAGATTGCTACTGTCTTGCAGATTCATACAGAAAAAAGCAAACTGCCAATTTAAATAATCACAAGCAGTACAACACGACAACAATGTGACCAGTCATGTTCTTTCCACATTAACTAGTCAAAAGACAGATTTTTCTGAGCTGGGTCAGGTCAAAAGAAAACAGAGCTTCCCACTTTGCATGTATGTTCTATCACTCTCAAAGTGGACTGAAGCTGAATTGAACCTTAGCTGTGAATGCAGCTTATATGTGATATTTTATGAAAAAGATAGCAACAGGTTTCAAACCTGCCAGTTGTCCCCTTTACACATGGGACAAACAAGACCTGCTTTGTTCACACCTGAGTTTTAACCCAGCTTCAGTCCACCTTCAGAATTAAAGAACATATCAGCAAAGTAAACATTCATTTTCTTTCTTCGTTATCTACCTCAAAGGTGGATTTTTTGAGCCTGTCACTTTGCTGATAGGTTTTCTCATTCTGAAAGTGGACTGAAGTTCGATTGAAATGTAGGTGTGAAAGCAGCCCGTATCTGAGCAGAAGAATCAAAAGTCAACAGGATGGAGTGGCTAATTTTTTCATTCTGCATTCAACTAGCCAACGCTCCTGAGGGCCTCCTGATCAAGATCCTCTGAAGATGGATATTGTAACCATACCTGAAAGCTTAAGTTTAAAACAGAACTACAGAACACAGCATAGCATAGCATTCTTCAGACTGTGACAAGTGAAACTTCTGCTCTTGTTTAGTTAAATATTTGAATGCTGGTTCACATATTAAAAAATCTGAAATAGCTGATGTGAAAAAAGCTCAAATTTCAGTTAAAGTCATTATTAACAAGAGCAAGTATGAGCAGCAACTGCATTCACACTGGGAAAGTCTTGAGGAAAAGATGTCTTCAACAGGTGCTTCAATGATATGAACAGGCACCTCACAAATGACACCACATACCAATGTTTCTTTTCCGAAAGAACAACTAGTCTCCATCACCATGTACTGCCAAAACATATCCTGCTACTGCTGTTTACATATAGGGTGTTTTCTCACTGTCACTAAAAGTACCCATTAAGTATCCATTAATGAGTACGTAATGGCATTTTTGTACCCATTAGTGGGTACTTCTAGTGACAGTGGAAAAACACCCATAGTCAGATTTTGTACTTTATGACAATGAAGAATGGATGAATTGCAGGGTCTGGCCTTACCATAAGACGGATGACCAAAGTGGAATAAAGAAATCCCACTGTGGGGCCTGAAATAAAACTGCTGAACTGAAATTCACTGCAAAATTCATTATTACAGGTATAACTAGAGACAATTTATGGATATTTAGAATTCCAATAAGTAGAAAGCAGAGGGCAACAGTTTAATCCTTCACATCTTCTCAGAAGAGAGGACAGCAGACCACTTCTGGATTTGCTCACGTCATCTGCTCTTACCTTATCCTGGAAAGATGCCAGAGATCCAACCTGGATACACAGTTTCTCAAACTGTGGTCCTCCAAATGCGATCCCAGATCAGGAACACCTGGAGAGCCATAAACTGAGTACCCAGGACCCATCTAACCACTTTTGAACAGCACATGCAAGGTCTTCTCATAAATTTATCTCTTCAAATATGTTTACAGTGTGTAGAACGGCACCCTTGTCAAGCCTCTTGCAGGGAAAGCACTTGAGTACTGCTGGTTTGTTTTGATGACACAGTTTTATTTTAAAGTAGGGCTGCATTCACACAGCAAAGTTTAAATCCAGTTCCAGTCCACTTTGAGAGCAAGGGAACACTTCAGTAAAGTGACTAGTCGTTTTCTTTCCACGTTTTCTAACTCTGAGGTGGCTTTTGTGAGTAAGTCAATACCTAAGGAAAACACCCTGCCATGTTGCTGACAGCTTCTTTCACTCTCAAAGTCGACTGAAGCTGGATTAAAACTTAGGTGTGGACATGGCTCTATTTGTATCCAATTGCACCTTCCTTTGATTGTTGGCACCCCCCTTAATTAAGTCCTCTTTAGCCAAGGAGATCCGGTGGAGACTGTGCAAAAGTACCATACGGGAAGCCCACCTACTTTTGCTAGGCCCCCATTTAGCAGCAGCAGCACCACAGGAAGGAAGAAACGAAGAGCTTGGCAGAAACGAAGCCCTGAGCTGCTGCTGCTGCTCCTCCCTGTGAGCTTAACGTCCTCCCGCATCTCCTGTCCAGACAGCTCCCAAAAGGCTTCCTCTCCCCAAAGGAGAGAGGCAGAGGCCTTCCCCTCCGCTTGGGAAAGCGAGCGAGGGACGCGCATCCCAGCCTCTTTCCATCCACACGCGTTTTGAAGCTCCTCCTCCCAGTCCCCACAACCGTGGCGCGCGCGCACATGCACATGCACACACGCTGCCGCCTCGCAGCCCCTCCACGGCCCCTCCTTCCAGGTTCTCCCACCCGAGCGAGCCATGCAAAGACCCTCACGGTGCCGCCCCACCAGCACCAAAATGGCGGGAAAGGAAGGAAGGAGGGAGCCCTTTCCCCCCTCCCGCTCCCTCTCACACATACACTGCCGCTGTTGCCACGCGACGCTGTCCGAACCCACCCCGGCCACCAGCCATAGATAGAGATACCCGCCTACCTACCTCCTCCCCCGCCGCCGAAGCCGGGCTGGTGCTGCCGAGGGCGGCCTCGCGCTCCTCTCCTGCTGGCACCGCCCCGTTAGTTACGCCCGCGGCGGCTGCAGCTGTTGTAGCCGCCGCTGCCGCCTCCTCACCGGCCAACCCAGAGCGGCGCATCGGTGAGGCGAGGAGGGACTGGGAGGCAGCCGCCGCCACTGCTGCTGCTGCTGCTGCTTCCTTGGCAGCGCCGGCACTCATGGCAGTTCCGCCGGTGCCCGCCCGCTCGCCGGCTGCCTGGCCTCCAAAGCCTTGGTGGCGACGCTTCAGCAGGCCCGCCCAGGCAGGCGGGCAGGCAGAGGGGGCTCGGGACTTAGCGCCGGCAGCCGCCGGATTGGATGCTGCAGAAGCAGCCCTGCTTGTGCTGGACGGAGCTTCCCGAGGTGAGGGCGCCATCTAGTGCGTGCGCTTCGGAACTGCGACGACGCCTGGGCGTCTTTAGGGAGCGAGCGAGGCCGGTGGCGAGGAAAAGTCAGTTAACTCGAGCTGCGTTATTCCGGCTTCAGTCCACTTTCAGAGTGAGAGGACACGTCGACACCACTTATTCCAGCTTCGGGCCACTTTCACAGTGAGAAAACACGTCGACACCACTTATTCCAGCTTCAGTCCACTTTGAGAGTAAGAGGACACGTCAGCAAAGTACAGGGTCATTTTCTCTCCACATGATCTAACCCAAAAGTAGATTTTTTGTTTTGAGCTAGATAATTCTGAGAGAAATCAGTTTGTTACTTTGCTAACATGTTTTCTCTCTCTCTGAAAGTGGACTGAAACTGGATTAAAACGTTAGTGTGAACACAACCTAAGGCTGCGATGATCAGGCGGGGGGGGGAGCATCTCTGAGGCGACTTAGAGAAGATTTGGGCTGTGTTCATGCCTAAGTCTTAATTCAACTTCAGTCCGCTTTCAGGATGGAAGAACACATCAGCAAAGTGGGCAGTCATTTTCTTTCTGCATTGATGAACTCAAAAGATGGATCTTCTGAGTTAGACAATGGGTGTTTTTCCACTTAGCACTAGAGTACCCTTTAAGGACCCTTAATGGGTCCTTTAGTGCTAAGTGGAAAAACACCCAGTGCTGAAAGAAATCAGCTTGTCACTTTGCTGGTGTGGTCTCTCATTCAGAAAGTGGCCTGAAGTCGGATTAAAACTTAGCTGTGAACACAGCTTGGAAATGGGATTGTTCACGCAGCAGTCTGGCCCTCCCTTATTGTTCTGTGCTAGAAAAGGTGAGTTAACAGTGTAGTTAACAGTGTAGAGTGGCGAAAGTAAGTTTGCATTTATTTTATTTTTAAAAAATAGGGTCTACTTCAGTGGGTCCTTGTTTGGGTTTTCACCAGCCCTTTTTTATTTATTTTATTTATTTATTTACATTTCTATCCCGTCCCATACTCGAAGGTCTCTGGGCGGGTAACAACAGATTAAAACAAATTCAAACAGGATACAAATTCAAACAGATACAGATTAAAATGAAATACGGATTAAAAGCAGGATGCACGGTTAAAACACCTTAAAAATTCAACAAATTAAAACCAGGCATTCCCTAGGACGTTAATAATGGTATCATTATAACTGGGGAGGGAGAATAGAGCCTCACCCAAAGGCCAAGGCAAAAAGATAAGTCTCCTTTGTTCGATTGAAATGCAGATGTTTAGTTTCTTGATTTAAGTTTTTATCCTGCCCTATACCCAAGGTAAAATGGACACATTAACAGTGTGTGAAAGTGGGGATGGGAAACTGTTTCCTTAGCTAAAATGTGTCTCTCACCCATCTTCCGAACATGCAAAGTGAAGGTGCCATTGCATCTCAAAAGGGTGACTATTCCATAGTCCGAAGGCCACCATTGAGAAAGCTCTTTCTCTGGTGCCCACCTCTTCAGCTACTGAAAGTAGTGGTACAACCAGGATGACTTCCCTGCAGATCTTAAGATACTGGAATGTCAATATAGGGGAATGCATTCCTTTTAACATTTGTTCTTCAATTTGTAGTGCAATTTACTGATTACATCATCTGGAGTTTGTGTCCTTTTTATTTGTTCAATTGCTTCTGATAGCTAAGCTAACTTGAGGTTATTTTACCCATTGAATGACTTCTCAACTGAATTTAATGGTAAAAATTATGTCCCTACCTTGATTTAACATGCTCACAGAGAGAGAGAGAAAGACACATTCAATCAGCGATTAACTGAGCTGCAGAATTTGGCCAGATTCCTGAAAGACTGGGATATTATTCTGGGAAGCACTGTTGTAGTTTGGGGTGTAAAGTTACAGTCCTGGCAGATGAATGAGTGGAAAATAGTTTGGAGGGAGCACCAGTGCCGGTCCACAGATCAAGGGTGGTGAAGTGGCGTAAGGGTCCACATGGCAGCCTCACATTCAGTCCACCACATTGATCTGGCCTGCAACAAATCAAAATCAAAATGAGGCATCTGGTGGGAGCCTTGGCCCATTGCCATTGCAATAACGTTCTTAAGATGATTTCTGAGCTGTGGCAGCTTCCCTTTCCTGCTTGGTGGAGTCATCCTCGGTGGAAGCGGCCAGGATGAGACCAGGGGGAAGTCTGCACTTTGCTTCCCATCTTTGGGAAACCAGACACAAACTTGCTCATGTGTGTACTAAGCATTTGCCCTTGTTCCCTTACATCCAGACACCTGCCTCAAGTACAGATGGTGTGTGGGCGCTGTCATCTTACCAATGTGTAATGCCATCTCTGGGGCAACTGTGACACACCAGCATGTTGGTGCAGTGCCAAGTGCAGAAAGGCCGCAGAAGTAGCTGACCTACAGTTAGCCTCAGTAGCCCCCAGGATGTACCAACTACTGCTCGTTGCCCCCCAGGTGTGGCCCAGTTACAGCTGCCAGCACATGTGGTCATCTGGAGGGTCACAGGTTTGTGATCCTTGTCATAAAGGTCTGTCTGGCTCACCCACCTAGGTGGAAAGTCACATTACAACCAGTGGGCTGACTGTATGTTAGGTGATGAGAAAAATGTAGGAATTGGATATAAAGCATAGCCACTTGCACTGGTATGGGTTTATTTTTTTTAAAGTAGGGCTTCTCTGTGGCTGAAAAACATGGATCCTCATGATTCTCACAAGGTATAATTTCTGTACATCATTAAGTAATTTGCTTCCTATGCATTATAGCATCAAAATCTTCAACCTACAACCACTCTTGGCAGAAAAACCTGGAAATAAAGCACAGATCCTCACTGAACATGGAGTTTCACATCAATCTACAGGACCTATCTGTAACTATAGATATAGCCTAGGATTGAAATGCGATTTTCAGAGACTTGTTTGTAAAAATGGGAATAATTTCTGCACCAGGTCTTTATTTTTATGGTATGGTGTTTTTGGAAAATGCAGTGTGGATGAAGAGGGGGCTTTTCCTTTGAAAGTGGAAACTATTGTCTTTTTCGTTTTGATTTACCATAAATGCACTTGTCTTTCAGCCTCATCTGAACTCTAGAGCACCTGGATATTTCAAGTTTAAAAATAATGCAATATGATATAGAAAACAGACCCAGCTGAAACAACTTGAAACAGTGGAGGCGGGGGGGGGAGCCTTTCACACTTTCTGAGATTGTCCTTTAGATCTGACTAATTTACATAATATGCAGCTTGGGAATTGCTATCTTCTGTGGCCAAGTCTTTTTGATGTTTTATTGAATATTATGATCTGCCCTGAGATCTTCAGATGAAAGGCAAGATATGAATAGTCTGAAGTAATTAAATAATAAATCTTGTTTTTTGCTTCCAGAGCTTTTGGTGGAGTGGCCTATGGTTACTAGATGTTATTCTTTTGCAGAAGATAACAGCATAGTGTTCTTACCTAGGGCTGGCTAAATTGTGGCCCTCCAGATGTTGCTAAAACTCACCTCCCATAATTCCTTGTCATCAATTTGATTGGCTACGGTTTGTGGGAGTGGTGAGATAATTTGACTCTCCCTGAAATCTAATAAAGACTTATGAAGAAGAAGAGTTGGCTTTTTTACCCTGCTTTTCTCACCCATTTAAGGGGACCCATTTAACAAGTCACTGGGACCAGATGGTATTCATCCAAGAGTCCTTAAGGA
>MTQE01003428.1:25640563-25672342 GCA_014337955.1 Aspidoscelis marmoratus | reverse complement strand
TTCCCAGATAAGAGTCCAGCTCCCTAACCACTTGACCAAACTGGCTCACAATGATGATTAATTGCTATCTGAAAATTCTGGCTTTTTGTTATTTCTCCTACATCTTCTTCCCTCTGGCTGCCACCAGAAGATCCTTCTTGCATGACAGAGATAGAGTAAAGAGGTGCATGAAATTAAACCTTGGTGTTAGAACAACTGTGATCTGGAATCCATACTGCTCAGGTAGTTCACTGAGCTGGTTAGTTGGTATAACTGCCTTTCATGAATTTGTCCAACTGCTTCTTAGAACCACCCAGGCTCCATAGTCTAATAACCTGCTGGGTGAAAAAATAAATCCTCTTGTTAGTTCCAACTCTCCTGCCCATCAGCTTCATAGAGTGCCCACCTGGTTCCAGTGTTGGGGAACAGAGAAGATATTTTTCTTTATCCACTTTTTTCACACTATGCATGATTTTATTTACTTCAGTCAGGTCCCCTCTTAAACACCGTCTTTCAAGGCTGAATAGTCCTAGATGTTACAACCTGATCTCATAAGGGAGGTATTGCAACATCATAAGGGGAGAAGAAAGATTTGAGCCCAATGAATTGTTCACCTCAAACACCAACATTTAAGTGGGGTTCAGATCAGTAGCAAAACTCACAAGCCTGAAATATTTGCGGTGAACCAGTTTGTTACAAACACTGTTTGGTACCTCCATAGAATTGAGGAGAAAGAGGAACCTGAAGACCTTCCCCATCACCTCCCAGCATTGGCCTCACTATCTTCCAACTACATTTAACAGAGAGCAAGTATTTATTCTGTTTTTGTTGTGTAAACAACTCTGAAACTTCCAGATGAAGAATATTATACAAAATAAAAATAAATCCACCTCCTGAAGTATTCTGAGAAGCTTCAAAGTCTGATCACTCAGTGTGAGAGCCAGTTTGGTCTTATGGTTAAGAGTGCTGGGCTCATCTCTCATACTCAGTGCGTTTGATTCTGCACTTCTCCACAAAGACACCTGTGTGACCTTGGGCTAGTCTTAACAGCTCTCTTTCTGAGCTCCCACAGCCCCACCTACCTCACTGGGTGTTTGTTGTGAGGAAAAGAACAGAAAGCTTTGTCAGCTGCTATGAATCCCCTTAAATGGGTAAGAAAAGCAGAGTAAAAAGCCAACTCTTCTTCATCAGCATTCCTTAACCTGGTAACTCAAATCAGCCCCACTGTTCCAGTTAGCAGCCAAATGGCCTCAGCAGTTAGATGAAAGCTGCTGCAGCAAAGTCTTTCAAGTAAAGTTATACCTAATGAGAGCATTCATCTTTTTCACGCCAGCAATGTTCACTCATGTCAACATCATCTTCACCTCCTGCAGAAGGACAGAGATCTGGCAGCTTTTTGTAGCTTGGTGCAGAAAATGGCCTACTCAGTAATAAAGAATATAATTGGGTATTACAAGAAAGATATCTTATGATGAGGTTTAAAACTGTCTACATCAAAGTGATTACATTCTTAAGATTAACAAAAAGTTGCCTCAGTGTGTTTGAGCTTCTTCTTTAAAAGGATTTATACAGATGAACATTTTAATAATCAGTCACAACTCCTGGAGCTGAATAGAGTACTGGACATATTCAGTAGCACACTCAGAAAAAAGAAAAGGAAAACTTTATTTATAAAAGGATGGTAGTCATGTGCTGAACTGGTTTGGTTAGTCTGCAGCAAACTGGAATGTTCTAAGGGTTCAAATGCAAACTAAATCACCCTGCTGCTTCAAAAAGACTGCTTCAAATAATAGGCTGGCGAGCCTCTGCTCAAGAAGTAGTCAGCTGAGTGACCTTGGGCTAGCCACAGCTCTCTTTCTGAAACTATCACAGCCCCACCTACCTCACTAGGGTGTCTGTTGTGGGGAGAAGAACAGAAGGTTTGTCAGCCACTTTGAGTCCCCTTAAAGAGTGAGAAAAGTGGGGCATAAAAGCCAACTCTTCTTTTTCTCATAAACTATTAAAAAAGTAACAAAGCAAAATTTAAAAGTAGGTGTGGGTTTCCAGCAGCTCAGGGGAGGGGGCTAACAAAGAATTCACCCTTAGACTTTGATGTAATAAAACCATGAGAAACCAGGGTTTCTCCTCTAGTACATCCAAGTCCAGTTTGCCATCCTTGTCCTACGGAAAAAGGTGGTGGAAAATCACCACATACATACTCCCCCCTGCACCCTATCTTCCACGTCTGTTTTTCTTTTCATTTTGAAAATGGGGTTAATATTTGCCCTCTTCCAACTGTCAGTAATATCTCAAAGGTAACAAACAGGGGTTCTGACAGGTAAAAGACAAGGTAAAAAACAAAATGATGGCTTAAGTAAATTGTCTTCTAGGCAATGGGCAGACACCTGGCCATCTTTTTTTAAATACTCCAGACACTTTCTAACAGACAAGCCTTCTAGCTTGTAGTGCCAACCTTCTTTACCTTGAAGAACTCAAGGAAAAGTGCAACCATTATAGAACTATCTTCCCCTAATTTGTTGTTAAACAGCCTCTCTCTTTATTACATCTCAGGCCATTTCCGCACTTGGCCTTATTCTGGAATATATCTCAGGATCAGGGTCTCTTATCTGCAGGCTACAGCAGGTCCTAGTGAGACTTGCCATAGCCTGTATTAGCATGTTGACAAGAGACCCCTATCCTGAGATATATCCCAGAATAAGGCCAAGTGCGGAAGCAGCCTCACAGTACACAGTATGCTGGACTCTGCAATCATTTATCCAGACTTTCTTTCTTGCTACCACAGGATGGCAGTAGTTTGGAACCTTCTGCTGATGACTGTACCCAAAAGCTCCATACCTGCCCAAATGGATGTGAACTGGGGCAATCTGCACTTTATAATTTAAAATATAGTTTAGCTCGTAAGCACAAAAAGAAAGAGTGTTTTCACACTTACCTGATTAGGCTGCTGTGAACTAGGGATGGTAAAGTTCTGGTAATGGTGGACCATTCGCACTTGTCATGAGGAAAGCTTACCCAAAGCATCCATTTACCAGCCAGAAGTGTGAATAGTCCTCCTGTTTACCAGCCCAGGCTGCTGCACCTGAAGCCGGAAGCTCCACCTCCTCACTGCCGTGATTGGCTGTTCCGTGACATGTTTGGATGCCATTGCAGAGGGATGTGTTCGAGCACAGGGACATATTGCGGCCGATCACATCAGTGGCCTTGATTGAATGCCCCTCTAGTGATTCTATGACCAGATGCCACTCCCGGGGATCCGAAGTCTGGTCATGTCAGAGGCCAGTGATCGATCACGGCTGCCACTGCCGCCCACAGGGAACAAGAAGAAGAGGCAATGGTTGTGCCGCTGGACACTTCAGGTAAGTTTTTAGTCAACATTAGTAAAGATGTGGAGCACGATTTAGTGCTCTACACCTAATCAACAATTAGTGGACTTCTTGGGAGGCAGGTCACACTTGGAGTTGTAACAGCCTACTCAGAGTGTGGGTGCTTTTCACCAGAACTTCACTAATCGTTGACTACTGGCCGAAGTGCAAATAGGCCCAGAAAGAAACTTTGTAACTGTCACTTAAGTGGCCAGATTTCCCTTAATAATGTTCATGGTTTGAGACCATGATGTGAGACTATGACTATGCTCACATCTACATTTTAATCTAGCTTCAGTCCACTTTCACAGTGAGATAATATATTGGTAAAATGACAACCTGTTTGGTTTTGGTTTATTTAACTCAGAAAATCCACCTTTGAGTTAGAAAACATGTTCTTCCACCCTGAAAGTGACCTGGAGTAAAATGAAGGAAGGATATATTTTATAGTTGTGCATAAAATAGACATGTTTTCTAATGGAAGAAAAAATAACTGAAGTATATCTGTACCTGATGCATCCATCAACCTCCCTAGGAATCCTGTGTGCAGTTTATGCTTAGCACAATGCCAGTTGAAGGAACATTATCTTGTAGTAATTTGTTAATGTATATCTAAAGAACTGGTATAAAAATTATGGAAATTTCTGGTGAGTGAATTTATTATTGAACAAAAATATGATAAATTAACAACCAGAACACAGTACAGAAATAAAAGGATAAGGATGGTTCTAATATAAAAGAAAAGCAACTATAAGAACTTTGCTTAGTATGTGATATGAGTCATTTATTTCAAATATCTAAAGGAATGCTTCCTCCCATGTAGACCTGCCCATGTCTTAAGGTCTGCTAGTGGGGCCCTCTTGGTGAGGTCACACGGGAGCAGTTAAGGGAACGGGAACACACGGAAGGGGTAGCTCCCAGGGTTTGTAACACTGTCCCCTCTGAGATGCATTAGGCACCCTCATTGTATACATTCAGATTGCTGGTGAAGACACTCCTTTTTACTCTGGACTTCACCTGTGGGAACTTGTTGGAGATTTCTGTCATGTCTATATAAATAAAAAAAATTAAAAAGTAGCAAAAAGACATATTCATAGTAGATCCACTTCATGCTGTGCACAGGCTGATATCTCTTCCCATAGGCTAATGCTGGAAATAATTAAGCATCACTTACATAGGCAGACATTAGGGAATTTGGGATTATATTACTCATGATTGCGTTTTAGGCCATAGTCACACCTTCACTTGAAACCTTCTTCAGTCAGTCCTTCTTCAAGTCTGACTGCTCACACCTTTTCATTTCTATCTGTTTTATGTGTAGACTTTCCACTTCCTGAATGGAAAGTCCACAAATAAAATGGATAGAAATGAAAAGGTGTGAGCAGTCAGGCCTGAAGATAGGGTGAAGAAGGTTTCAAGTGATGGTGTGACCATGGTCTAAGTCTGGCCACACCCAAGACTCTGATAATCCTTCCTCTGTTTGGGTTGCTATGCTCACACCTTCTGTTCCCATCCTGAGACCCCTTTAGGAGACTTTCTTAGAGCTCCACCGCTCTCCACCATCACAACACCACCTGTGCTTTGATAGGATAAAAGTTCTGTGACTCAACAGTGTGTCAAAAGGGAAGTGTGTAAAAAACATTGGGCAAAGGGGAAGGCAAGTCCATGCAGAATCCACCCACTATAGTACAGTCCAGGCCCCTTTAATCCTCTTCCCTGATCACAGCCAAAGAATGCAAACAGATTAAAACTCTATAACAGCTTGAGGATTCAGGAAAGTACAATTGAAGAAAGGAAAGTCCACAAATAAAACAAATTGAACTAAAAAGGTGTGAATGGTGGGGTCCAAAGACGGACTGAAGAAGGAAGGATTAAATTGAAGGTGTGACCACAACCTTAGTTAAGAAGTTGCTGCCATTTATTGACCCTTGAAGGTTAACGTTTCACTACTCACTGACTTAAAGGACGTTTAAGGATAAACATATCATTTAGTAAATATAAAATACTCTCTTCCCTTTCACTGGCTGTTTTCCAGTAATGTTTAACTGCATTTCTCCTAAACTTATTATTTACTTCCTGCAGGCCATGAGAAGTTTGGCTGCCTAGCTGATATTTTAATTTAAGCAACGACTGATTGTGGAAATTACTCCACCCTGGCTAATTTGTTTTTCTCTGAGGAAGAGAATAAGGTGCTTATAATGTGGATAGTTGATTGCGGTCTCATTGTCCTTGCCAGCTGGACCACAAAAGGTATGCTCTCACACTTCTAAATCATGTAGCAGCCTGATGCCATCATGCCACCCGAGGCCCTGTTGATTAGACTGAGATTTAAGAAAATAGTGGGTTGAATGGAAATCTAGTTTCAGGAGCAAATGCTTGCAGCTGTATTGCCGAATGTTGCAACTCAAACACATTTTAAGTAGCAGTAACATTAGTTTCATCTCTCAATAGGGTTACTTTAATATGTCGCTGAACCTATGCTGTAGCTATTTTTTATTGTTGCTGTTGGGTACCACCAAATAGCAGCCGACTCCTGGTGGACTGCATGGGTAGTTTTCAAGTACAGATGTTATTTGCCAATGTCAACCTCTGGAGAGAGGCTGGGGATGAACCAGTGACCTCCTGCTTTCCAGGCACTTTGCTCAGCCACTGAACTGCAGCCATTGCTGTATCCATGAATAACAATTAGCAAAGGTACAATGGCTAAATGGCCACCTCAGTAGCTTTCCTCCTTCCCATCATATGTAAGATGATTATGGAAATGTGCCAAGGCAGCACCTTGCCCATAACACCCTAAATTGCCAGAGAGAGTCTCACAGAGGACCGGCATGCACAAAACCAAATCCCACCATTTGATTTGATGCAAATCAATTGGAGGAATATTCAGCTTTGTGGGAATCCTTTCCCCATGAACGTGGGGGGCTACAAGTGCGAACATCCAAAGAATGTTCGCATGTGAAGGGAACCCCCACCCCTCCCTTTGCACCCGACCTTGCCTCCCCACTCAGCAGATGCTGCTACCACTGCACGCTCCTCTGAGGCGCAAGTAGGCCTTCCAGAGGCACGTGCGCACCTCCCTAATCTGGGAAGGTGCACACATGGCCTGCTTGCACCTTGGAGGAGTGTGGGAATGGCAGCAGAGGCCATGGCCGCATTTGGGCAGAAGGGAGCCCTGCCGGGGAGGTCAGGGTGAGCAGATCTGGCTTTCATCAAAACTTCATCAAAGCTCTGATGGAGACCAGATCCCTTCGATTCATGGACAAATTGAGGCCTATAAATGTAGGCTCCTTTTGATTCACCCACATAAATTTGTACAAATTTTGAAATGCGCAAATATTCAAGCACATCTCTATCACAGTGTATCGCTATAGGCAATGTACCACCTTTTTCATGCACTGAGAATGCTTGAGAATGCGGCATCTAGTATTTTAAAACTGTACCTTACCTTTTCCAATTAAACATGGGTTTTTGCAGAATGCTTGCCAGTGATGTGAAAAAAGGGATGATATGGGAAGCCAAGCATATAATTACAGACTGAGTAAAATGACAGACAACCACATTCCACAGTGGAAGGAATATTTCATCTCAGAAATATCCTGCCAGGAGCTTGTACCGTTCTCAGCTTGTATGTTGAAAGCATTAAAAGGAATCCAAAGGGGCGAGTTTTTGTTTTTGTTTTAAGTTATCTATCAACAGCAGCCAGGTGCTGGGCACATTTACCATTCTTCAGAGCACACACTGCCTTGTTGTCGGTCTTGGAGTCCCTCCTTATTTTGCAATGAAAAGTGTATTTTAATTTTAAAATCCTAGAAATTCTGGGGCTGCCTGGCATAGAACTGAAGGGGTTTCAGCTATTGTTTTCATTTGCACGACAAAGCCAGACGTGGTATAGGGATTAAAGTCCCAAACCGACGCTATAGGTTGTTGATACTAATAGTTGGGATGAGGTTTGGGTCTTCAACTCTTGAGAAGAAAGGAAAATTATGGGCAGTGTGGATTTCCCCACTTTTTCCTCTCCAGTTTCTTTCCTATTACAGCCAGCCTTATTGTAGACGAGATTCTCACAATTCTTAAGTGTTTTTTCATTGGACTACATTATCTTTAAAAACATATATATATATTTATTGACTTCAACATATTACAATCCAACAAAGAACTATGACAATATTACAGTTTGAATAACAATATTGCAATTTGAACATTAGACTAGTTTTAAAAAAATGAAAATATCATACAAGAAATCATATTAAAAATAATAATTTTAGGGGAAAAAAAACTAAAACTAATAGATCAGCCAGTCACAGGCAATCAAGGACAAAAAAAAGGGCCAAATAAAACAAAGTGGAGGCCAGAAGGCCTCACCTACACCTGGTCAACCATCCTAAAATGTAGTCCTGTTTTTACAAGACTGACATGGACTCAGACTGGCCTGAAATTCCATGCAATCTTACGCTTCCTCATGTGTGAGCAGGGGATGATCTAAAGGAGGCAAAACTGTGCCATGGTGGGTGGTGCCCAGTATTTCCTTTCGGCCAATGACATGTGCAGAGTTCATGAGACATTTCCCGTTCAGCCAATCAGCATATGCGGAGTTTGTTAGGCATCTCCCCCTCTCCCCAGTTTATGTGTTTGATTCCTCTTTTTAGTATTTTTAAACAAATTTATTTTTATTATTTTTTAAAAAAATAATTGCAAGGAGAAGAAAAGCACGTCAAGGAAGAAGAGTTTTTGTGGAGGTGGGGGAGCAGGCTTTAAAAAGAACTGCAAACACACACCCTCACCTCCCTTGAGTGACATGAACTGCATCCAATCAGAAACACCTCCCTTGAGTGACATGAATGATCGATGTGATGTAGCAAAAGGGATGGAAAGCCAAGAGATCCATGGAGGAACCCCAGGCCGTTCTCTGCAGAAATGTGTCGCCAACGTGGCCCAAGGCAGGGATGGCCTCAGGACAACCGATATTGATCCACGTCTGACGAACACTGGTACAACCTCAATTTCAACTCATGAATAGACCCTCACCTGAATAGACCTTCAGACTCGTCTGACCAGGGCAAAGCAGAACAGAGGGCCTGACTGAAGTATATAAATTCATACACAGTGTGGTAGGCCAAGAATTTTTTTTTCCTGTATCACACCACACTAGAAACAGGGGGACTTTATGGAACCATTGAGCAGCACAGTCAGGAGTAGTAAAAAATTGTTTTCATGCAATGGGTCGTTGGTCTATGGAGTTCATTACCTGAAGTGATGGTGATGGCTAATAGCTGCATGGCTTTCCTGCTCAAGGGTTTCATAAAGGTTGAGACTCATATATGTTACTGTCTAAAAACTTTGGTAATGAAAGGGGCATGAAACGGGATTGTCCCCAACACTTTTTGTTTTCATTATGGCATACTTAGCCAGAAGAATTAAGCCTGACCAAAATACCAATTATTTTATATTTGTACCAAGTACAAAATCAAATACAATACCAGCATTAAGGACAGCATTAGATCTATTTCATAAAGCCTCAGGTCTAAAGGTAAACCTTACTAAATCCCAAGCTTATTATAGCAACATCCCGCCTAATACTATATTAAACATCCATGGGTTTACAGGCATTAAAACAAGGTGTAAAAGCTTTAGATACCTGGTGTTTTTATATTTCAGAATCTGCTCAAAACAATAAAATGCAATTATGGACAGTTATGGCTTAATACCAAGGAAGACTTAGTGGATTATTAGTAGGTAAGAACACAGAACTAAAAATGATTACTCCAAACTTTTTATTATTCATCCAAATTATACCTTTCCATCTACCAACTCATAAGCAACTGGGATACAGAATTTCCAAAACATTGATTTCTAGGCATTTTATTACAGTAGATGGTTCAGCCATCTGCCCGTTATTCGTTACACACACAAAGGTGTTGGCATAAATTCCCATGTATTACAAGAAACTATACAGAGCCCGCAAACTTATTTTGAAAAAGTTTTAAATATTGTATTTTTGTTATTGCAGGATCAAGCTTCAATCATTCATAGTATGTTAACTAATCACATTCCAGAACAATAGAAATGCTCTTTAAAATGTCTGGGAGACAGACTTAAGACTTCCATTTAAAGATAAGGACTGACAAAGATTATGGTCAGGTTTCCATGTAAGAAGCTACCCGCATACCAGAGAAACATTCTTGGGTGTTAATTCATTTGTCTTCTATTATTTAAAATATCTACACAATTTTTGCTGTAATGCTGGCATGGTAGTTGGGGCTCTGGATCATATATTTACGTTTGGGAATTGGTTGAGAATGAAGACAGAAAAATACTAAAGACTGTGTTCACACCTAAGTTTTGATTTGGCTTCAGTCCACTTTCAGAATAAAAGAACTTACCAGCAAAGAGAACGGTCATTTTCTTTCCACATTTTCTAATGCAAAGGCGGATCTTCTGAGTTAGACAACTCTAAAAGAAAACAGCTTGTCATTTATAGTGTGTTCTCGTATTCTTGAAGGTGGTCTCAAGCTGGATTAAAACTTAAGTGTGAATGCAGCCATTGAGTGCTATTTTATTGAACTTTGCTGATTATATCTATTTAGAGACCTCAGTGGAATGGTACAAAGCAGAATGTTATTGAATTATGTTGATGGCTGCAAAACAAGTAATTGCCCAAAGCTGGAAAACTCAGAATATCTTAACAGTAATTCACATCTTCATCTTAAACCTACTTCAGTCCACACCTTTAAATTTCTAGTTATTTGTGGACTTTCCATCCTTCATTTGGACTTTCCTGAATGGAATGTCCACAAATAAAACAGACAGAAATGAAAAGGCATTGGCAGTTTTGAAGATGGACTGAACAAGGTTTATAGTGAATGTGTGACTGCAGCCCAAATGTTTAATTTTGTTCAGTTTGGGAGATATTAGCAAATATTTATGTTACTCTTCATTTGTATGTAATTTTCCTCAATAAAACTTAAATAATACTTTTCTTTTTTTAAAGAAAGGGTTAGACAAATTCAGAGAGGCCAGATGCACAAATAACCAAAGGGGATCTAACAATTATCATACAGTAACAATGATCTCCCAAGGACTAAACATATAAAAGTAAATAATTATTTCTGTTTCTGTTGGGGATTATTATGAGGAATAAATTTATGTGTTAGAAATAGAATGAAGTGATATGGTAAATGATATTTGTTGTATTTATTCAGTACTGCAATAGAACATTTTTAGAAAAAGGTGTGCAAATGACTGCAAAAATGGATGCCTAGATATTATGGTTGGAGAGGCAGGCAGGATGCCTCTAAAGGCCATTTGCAGGGAGCATTTTTATCTCATTGTCTACATGTGAATGTTTGGATGCAAATGGTGGGCCACTGCACCAGGTAGGGTGCTGGACTAGATGGGCTGTAGCCTGATCCAACAGAGTTCCTCTTATGTCCAGCGACAGTTGGGTGGAGCCTGATTGATAGGCCAGCCCCAAAGGTGACCATGGCACAACCATCTGTGTTGAGTCTCTTCCATTTCAGTTGATCCTCAGCAGTAGCCCTAAGATCACAAGTGCTAGAATAAAGATATTAGGAGTGGGGGAAAGCCATGGAGGAAGAGAGTAATTTATACAATGTAAACACTTTCAAGATTAAGGTATGCTCCAGTGGTTTCAGTTTGACAGCTGCTGCTTCCCATCCAATTACACAGACATTCTTTTCAGCAAAGCTGCTGGAATTTCAGCTATGAGTAAGAGTAGACAGGCAAAAACGGTGGTGGATTGCAGAACTGCAGTTATGTGATTGTTTCTAAAAAAAAACCTGATGATCAAGTCACTGTGCAGTGCAGGTGAAAGGCCAACCTGTGTTCATGTGAAAAATAAGCAATGGGTGCAAAGTGCACGCCCTTTGTTATACAAGCTGGGCATATGACAATCTAATATGCCAAACGTAAAGTGGCAATTCAAGTACTAGGTGCAACAGGAAACACAGGGGGCTATGATGTGCACACAAACAGATGTTGCAACTTCTAAGCAGGTCTGATCAACAGCATGAGAAGACTTCAAGCAATTTATCTTTATTCACATCTAGGCTAGTATTAGCCAGTTTGCTATTTACTGAAGCCAAAGAACCAAACTACAGAAACAATAGGGGGAAATGAGTATCTTCTCTTTTTACCTAAGGCCACACTCACACCTTTGCTTTAAACCTTTCTGCTTTATTTGTGGACTTTCTACCCTCCATTTGGACTTTCCACTTTGGAAAAATGAAAAGGTGTGAACATGGCAACCAGTAGATGACTGAAGGTTTAAAGTGAAGGTATGCCCACAGATCTCTAGTCTGAAAGAGCTTTTCTCCACAGTAAATTAACTTTAGAATTACTATTGGTGTTTTGCTTTTCCTGCCCACAAATGTGCTTTATTACTGATTGGCTGAAGAGGTTTGCTATTTTATTTGAGCAGTCTCCTGCTGTGAGAAGCCATGGCAAGGAAACAGTGTGAACAGTCTTGTAGCTTACAACTCTTGCCACTTAAGATTTGGTGTATACAGTGTGCCAAATGTTTACATAAAGCTTATGTTGACGTAACCAACAGTTCTGTCACATTAACACTTAAATTTGGACAGGATGATGGAAGCATTTGTATTTTGTTCCACTATACCTATAATACAGCAAAACCAAACAACTTGCTGCCAATTGTTGCTGTTCTGAACAGTCACTTCATTTTCAACTGTATTTAAAAATAGGTAAGACCTATTAAAAAGGAAGACCTTGCTTTTCCTCCTTTTTCAGAAAAACTGAATTGTTCAGGAACTGATCAAGAGACTCAGATGCATAAGGAAAATCCACAAGCGGGACACAAGCAACAGTGTCTAGCTCTTAGCCCCCAGTGGCATGTATAAAGTTCAACGCATAGTTGTTCTATCATTTTGTCTAGTGTGAATTGTAATTTAATTGCATTGTGTGTTATGCGTGTGAAATATTTCATCTGTGTTGGATCTTTCATCTTTGGATGATCCCAAGTTCTAGTACAGAGTAGTCCTTTGAAAAGCATGATTTTGGGTTTACATGGTTAGTAAGATATGATTTTGCTTGCTTGATGAAATCCTGGACACTTTCAAAAATGAAACTGGGTTTCTGCAGTGCTTATATGAGCCATAAAGTAGCGATTATATCACAAAGAAGGGAAAAATCTATTTTATTCTCTCAGTATTTGGTATTTTGTAAATCTAAAATTATGGAATATTTTAGATAGTCATTTTGGCTATTGAACGACTTTTCTTGCCATTTTATTTGGATACATCATATGCTCCAGGATAGGAATGCACCGTAGATGCATAAATGCAGCACTACGAGGTCCTTTTGTTTATGACTTAATTTGCACTGACTGAATATCATGATACACCATCTAGATAAAATTTGTATTTCTTTTACATTATTTGCATCAAACTCAAACTGCTCTTGTGGCAAGGAACCTTAGAAACTGCAGTTTTAGCAGGAACTGTGGATTACTGACAAAAGTGAGCCTTGTAAAACTGTATATCACAGTATTCTATTGGGGAGACACTGTCAGATTACTGTTGTATTCTAAATTTGTTTCAAACGGTGCCACTGTTTTCATGCAGTTCAACAAGTTACTAATTTCACCTTGCAACTGAAGTGCCAGAAATGCTAAGACAAATGTAGATGTGCACCAGTTACGATGGTGATAATGAGGAAAAAAAGAAAAAAGCTTTTTTTCTGTTATAAGTCCATTACCGACTCAAAAATGCTATCTCACAGATCCAGCCAAAGTTATAAAGGAAAATGCTCAGCTCTGAGCAGTGCAGGAGAGCTTTCCACATATAGGCCCTCTCTGCTCTGGACCTTATTCTGGAATAGAGGCCCACTCTCTGCATATCTACTTGGGCCTGCCATAGACTGCCATAGATTGTATATACCAGGTCCCTATACCAGGATACAGTCTAGAATGAGGTCCAGAGGAGAAAGAGCCATAGACTAAGCAAGGTCTGGTTCCCAATTTTTAATGAACTCAAGCTTTATACTTTTAAAATCAAATGCCAGTTAGTCGGAATGAACTTGTTATGTGAATCAGATTTAATTTTTTTAACATCCTCCCTTATGCTAGGCTACACATTCCCAAGTATTGGAAAATAAATTAATGAGGATCCTGTGATAATATATTGAATTTGGACTTGAAACACTTGGACTGTTTCTTACTTTTTAAATAAAAGTAAGCTGTCAGTGGAAGTATCTACACTACAGTATGTTTATACAAAATAAGAGCTTACATTGCATGTCTTAAAGAAACAGTGCACTGATATCTTCTTGAGGTTGTCTTCCTCCTTTCAGCCAGTGAAATCAAAATGAAAAAGATTAAATACTTAACTGCTTAACCTTTGCATCCTAATGCAATGTTCAAAATCAGTGTCAGAAAATTAAAATATAAATTACAATGTCTTTCATTTTAAGAAGCCACAGCTGCCCAAAATGGTACAACAGAAACTCACTTCAGTTGATTTAATTAATGTGAAATAACATAATGCAACTTTCAACTGCAGGACACTTGAGTAAAAAACTGCAAGGCAATGGCTGAAGAATTAGATGTATTTTTTTAAAAGACCATGCAATCAACAATAGAGTAGCAGAACAAGATTTTTTTGTTTACCTTAGTACAGTACTACAAATTATATCCCTTTTATTCTTTGTAACTGCAGAAGCTGAAAGACTTTAAGCAACAGAACTTACTAACTCCCTTAAACAGGCTGGTTTATAAATTTAAAATGTCCAGAATATATTTTGATAGAAGGAACAGAGGTAACTAGAAGCCTCCCCTGCAAACAGTTAGCAAAATAGGTTTTTCCTTTAAAAACATCATGTATAACTCTGAAACTAAGCAGCTCTGATCAGAACATGACTTATTATATTGTTAAATTCATTCATATAGTAAAACTAGGAGGTACACTGTATTTTATGGATTTTTACAAGTTTCTTCTGAAACTAAAATTGCAGTGGTCACTTTGAACTTCAAGAAAAGAGTTTTAATTAAAATATCTCAATCTTCAGAACACTCCATGAAGTAATTT
The DNA here is from genome assembly GCA_014337955.1 of Aspidoscelis marmoratus. Classification (NCBI taxonomy): domain Eukaryota; kingdom Metazoa; phylum Chordata; class Lepidosauria; order Squamata; family Teiidae; genus Aspidoscelis; species Aspidoscelis marmoratus. The sequence goes on along the minus strand of MTQE01003428.1, from coordinate 25,657,941 downwards.
TATATTCATATTTGTGTGTTTATCAAGTTGCGTTGAGAGGGATAATATTTATACAATAAAACTCTACAAAACATTTTGCTTTAGGTACAAAAAGGTTTAGCAAACATTTGAGGTTCTCTAGCTTACATATAAAAATATACAAAAAGTCTTTCAAATGTAAAATAATAGTCATAGTTTTATTAGTTTGTAAAAACATGACTTAACATCTAATGCCAATTTGATTTTTGTAAAATCAAAATTCATTTAGTAGTACCAATGAATGACATACATTAAGTGGTAAGAAAAATACTGTCACTGACATAATTCGTGCTCATGTAAAAATCATGTTGCATAAAGATTTTAATTAGAAAATACACAAGTCACAAAAGTACACAACAACTTCCTAAACAATATAGCTGTGGAAGAACAAAGATTTCACAGTTCAGTTTTACTTCATCTGGAACTATAAAATAGTTCCCCCAAAGTTTACGATGACAGTTGTGTTTTGCTCTTTCAGGTAAGGTGCACTTAAAGGCTAAATCTGTCTCTAATCTGCTGACAAAATGTTTAATTTTTCCATGGCTTTAAGTAACAAAGGAATTCTATTTTTCAAAGATGATGTCTTACATTTTCATGTAAGCTTCAAAGGTTAAGACTGTATGTGATTGAACACAGAACAGACAGATTAAAATTCATAATAAAATTTAAAATGGGTTTATCAGTCAAAAAGTGTATATACATCAAGCCTTCATATATTTGCCCAGCAGCAGACAGCCCTCTTTCCCATAATATGCTAAATGTTAAGTTTAAGAGGTAGTATATGAAAGTCTAACAGTTTAACTTATACTGAAACCCAGTACCGTTTATGTATATAAAAAATTAAAAATTTACTATATTCTGCTTCCGTTGATTTTAAACAATTGAATAAAAATAAGGTAGTGATAAATTCTGCAATTCTCCCATCAAGGCAACAGCATTATTTTGCAAAATAAACGCAATGCAGCCTGTCATTTTAACATCAAAGGTGTGAAACCTTTTGCTCATCATTCCTTTCTAGTGTTCACGTAGTTCAAATGATAAAATGACTTGAAGTATAAAGAATACACTCCATCGCATAATATAAGCTACATGATTGTGCCTTGTATCTTAATAAAATTTAAACACAGTTTAATAAAACACTTCCTTAAATTTATAACTGCATAAATATTCATGCATATGATTGCAATACAAGTATAAAATCAAAGTTAATGAGTTAAGCAGCACAATAAACCTATGCGTGTGTTCCCACAATAAATTAACATCCTGCTGTTTTACTAATATTTTGGTTCCCATGGCCAGGTCCACATCTTCTCTACAGTGTAACAAACTGTTTTGGGTACACAGAATGAAACCAGGCAGTCATGCCTTTTGCAATAACCTGTAATCAAGTGGACATTTCAGTCACATTTACGTGGGAAAAAAAGGTATAAAAACATGCCTGAAGGATAAATAGGCTGTTCTTTGCTAGGAATTTCATGAGAAGAAAACCTTTTGTCAAATGGTGATTTAAACAAAAAATCCAGACTTGCTCATCTATTGTTATGTACCCTTCCTTCTACAAGGCACTCTTCAACAATAATATTATTATCCTTTCAATTCCCAACAGTCAACTCTATAACTAAGAACTGCATTTGGATTTAGAAATAACTGCAGTTTAGAATTAATTCCATACCATACGCAGCAATCTTAAACGCCAAACAAAAAGAACAGTTAACATACAAAACAAAGAATATTTTTAAGATGTTCACATTATGAGAATAACATCCCAGTGAAGTCAACTGTGGCTTTAAAAGAGGTTTACACCATAGCATAACTTTTAAAGATCACAGTTCTTCTAAAACTGACAAACTCCTACATGGTAGAACCTGCTACTTCATTAGTGTTCAGTGAGTTACCTGATCCTTAAGATACAGTAGTGGAGGTTTAGCCTGCCAACATCAGTAGTAGACCACAACTCAGTGAGGAATTAAGCAAAAAGCAGCTACACCTCTCAACTATCAAAATCAGAATACACCGGTTACCATTAAATACTCCATAGTCTTTAATACAAATAGAACAAGAAAATCAACAGTGGATTTACTTATTTTGTTTCTTTGTTCCTTTAGTAATTTGTGCTAAAACATTACTTCAGTTGTTTTACATATAATTTCAAGACATGATAGCATTAAATTGTATAATTATGAAAATATGCTTGATAGATGACAATTTATGCAGCAAAATATTAAAAATACGGTTGTGCTCTTTTCAGATTCTGAAATTTGAGAATGACTACTGTTTTTAGTTGTGGGAATGCTATAATGTATTGAAAAAAGAACAAAAATACCAGCCTATATTCCAAAAATACTCATTACTCAGATATGTAACATTACCGCTAAGGTGAATTGCAGCACAGTGTTCCAACTCCATTTAGAGACAGAAAAAGCAAATGAATATGGTAGTTGAGAGGTATATACTGCATGGGTACAATCTTTTTTATGGCCACTTAATTTAGCAAAAGCAAATAAATTGCTGTTTTTACAATGTTATGATGGTTCCATCTTCTTCTAAGGTCTTTTGGTCCGAGTCCTGGATTTCAAATTCCATGTTAATGCTACCGGTTGAACAATATAAATTAGCTTCTCTAGAAGAAATGAAGCCATTCTGCATTGATTCATGATGAGTTTCCATTTGTGCAAGTGACTCTATACTTTCACTAGAAGGAGCAGCTTTGGGAATTTGTTGGGGCTCCCCATTATTTTCAATAACAATATCATCTTCATCACTGTCTTCTTCCTCTTCAGGTTGATAGCTCGGCACAATGTGCGGAGTGTAGCTTGGGAGGCTGGTGTCTGTAGATTGTCCAGAGCTACCAGAAGTCCGGCTGTTTCTAACAATGTTATTCCTCTGATTTGCTGGTCTCACCGTGATGATCAAGTTACGACTATTAGCGATCATCATGTCTGTAACCTGATCAAGGCTCTTCCCTGAAACTTCTATACCATTAACTTCTAGAACTTCATCATTTACAGCCAATAACCCTGTGCTCTGAGCCAAACCTCCGGGAACAAGCCTAGATATGAAAATCCCTGGTACTTTCTCTAGCCCTTGGGGAGTTACTCGGACACTGGAGCCATCCCGTATATAAAATCCTAAAGGCTTGTCAGTTCCATATTTATAAAGTCGCACCCTGCGATGTGTCTCAGGAAGTATATCTACATCTATAATAGAAGAGACTGGTCTGAAGTCTTGCGGCATGCTTATGACAATGTGTGGCTTTTTCCTGTGGTTATCCGGACGCAACACGTTTGATAAAACCTTTTTCTTCCTTGTCATGGTATCTGTCCCAAAGGCACTGTAGTCTGCATCTTCTGCACACATACACACATAACATAAAAAAGGAGAGAAAAGAAAAGAAGCCACGTGTTAGCAAAGTTTAACAGTAAGAGCTGTTTAGTCAGCTTGTATCACCTTGGGTCAGGACATGCATTAACCTTGTTATCATGCTCAACAGCAACTCTCCAAGAAGACAAGCTTATTCTAAGATAAAATAAGGACACTAATCAACAGTGGCAAACCACAAGATCAACCAAGTCTCCAGTGAATGTGCCAAATAAAGTTAGATTTTCATAAAGAAAAACCTGGTCAAGTTACTCCCTCCCCTCCAGCTAAAAACAGCCACAAAACAAACTCAAGATTTTCTGAAGATGCCCCCATAAATATTGGGTTAGCCTCAGCCTTTGTCCAGAGACCTGCTAATCTCATCAAAAGTCAAAGCATTTCCCACTGTGAGTGAGAGATTCTTAAACTGCTTTTACCAGCCCTGATGGAGAGAAGCCTATGAGTTTCCGTTGGTTAAGAGGCACACAAGTATTTCACAGGAATGAATTCATATGTTAGACAGAGAACTGCACGTGCTTTGTGGGGAAAAAAACCTGAGGAATTTGACACATGGCTCTCAACCAAAAACCCTTGAGGCTCTTTATCAGTCATTAGTATTGGAAAAGCATATCTGAAAGCTTTTCAAAAAACCTGCCAGTGGTTTATAAGATATGTACTTAGAGTTCTTTAGACAATGTGTAATTCTAGGTTGCATTTTTCTTCTCAAGTTTCAGCATACTAGAAAAAAAGAATCAGGAAAGGCAAACAACTCAGTGGGCCTACTGCTGCCAAATAACTGGAAAGTAGCCAAATGACCTGGTTTTAATCTTCTGAAAACAAATACTATTCCTCAACAACCTCCTTTCTCTTCCCCTCATTTCAGAGTAGGTAAAGTGACTGGCAAGAGACTAAATAAGTAACATATTTAAATGCTGAAAGCTACTTCTAACAAGGAGTTTCACCACAAATTAAGACTATATTTCCTAATGCCCAAGAACTCAAGGCTGGAAAAAATAGTTTTTCCTTGAAACACTTTATTTAAAAGCCAAGTCCTATTTAAAGCTATTTCTTAATAGCATTGCATATTAAAACTTCATTTACAAAAGTGTAAATTACTATTCAGATTTAAAAATAAAAATACACCAGAAAAAGATACAGCCTTTCTAGATCAACCAATTTTGCACTTTAACCAAATGAATGGCAATTTCTCTAAAGCTAAACTAGGCCTTGCAGTACAAAGATAAAGAACCCAACACTAAGAGATAAAAACTCTAATTACACTTGAAGATCTTCCTAATCGAAAGATCTATCTATAATGCCCCAAATCTGCATGGTTATGAAGAAACAAGAGACTTCTGATTATGAAACCATTCCGAGCTATACTTTCTGCAATTTGCCCTGCAAATTTAACACCTTTCCTTTTATGTCACAAAACTTTCACAGCAAACTGCTGAGGAAGATAATCTAGGTGTGGACAAAACTTACTACAGAGTAAAAATCAAGTCCCTGAAGTAGTAGTGTGCCATGTAAGATGCACTTTTAATTTGCCAAGGAATATTTAAGAACGTTAGTCCAGTCCACACTGTAACCACTGTATTCTATGCAGCTACAGTTTTCATAGCCTCAGGAAATCTTTTCAACTATTGTTGAGGAATCTTTGAATATCACAAGTACTCTAAATCATCAAAGGTGACTACTGAAGAACGCATGAATATACCTCCCTACAGAAAGCGGGGGCAGAACAGTCTAACCATAGAATTCCAGTTACTTTAGCAAAACAATCCAAAGTTCCATGAAATAGCTTAAGAGTTACTACTCTAATACCATAAGAAAGGATATTATTTGACGAGCCAAGAAACCAAGAGGGTTCTTTTTAAAGTGTTAAACACTGTATATAAAACACAATATTCCAGGATTTAATACTATACAGTATTCCTATTTGGAGCTTGCGACTGAAGACACAGGCTATAATAACTATTCTGATTTGAATTTGTCATTTCTGATAGAAACATGCAAGGCCTTTTATACTATTTTATGATCTTTAACTACTGGAGACCTACCATTTTCTCAGTTCTCAAGTAAGCCATTTCCTTGTCATCTTATGAAAATGTTATCTCCAGTAACTTTTATCCTTTATTTCTGAAAAATTCTTGGTCCTTAGCTTTTCTAAGCAAAACAACTTGAAATTTATTTTTATTTGTTTTTATATGTTTAATATCATCCAGTAAGTAAAATAAAGAGGGAAGAATCTCTGTTTTTCATGGACAAGAATGCAGAGCAGACAGATGCCCAGCAAGATAGCACCCTACCCCACCCCATATCTGACAAATGTTTTGTGTTGAGTTCTTTTTTGCTGAATGCAATACTGAACTGAATGATCACATCAAAGCATGGTTTTCTCACAAGGCTACATATGGTGAAACACTGATGGCAACAACTCCACATGCACAGAACGCTCCACACAGTCATTTCACAGACTATAACCCGAAAACATCCTGATGCACATCAAAGCATGGCTGTCCAACATGGCTTCACCAACAACGGTGAAATGCACTGATGTAGTATCCTGTACACATTAACACTCTGATGCCAAACAACATGCTTACTTACTCCTAGACACCCCAGATGGAGGTTCAATGCCAAAATTTAAATCTACCATCTCCTACCTTTTTATGCATTCTCACACTGGGTACGGGTAGAATAAAATGGCTGAAGAGTTCTGGGAGCCCAAGAAAAGGGGTTTCCCATGAAACTGCCAAGGGTACCTCTTGGCAGCAGAGGAGGGCACTCCTGCCTTGCTGCCAATGTGCCATGGAACCACAGAAAGCAAAAGGCATTTTGTATATGCACACACATATCACAAAGCGCTCTATACTCAGTAAAGTTTGTTGCCTTCCATTTTTTACCAAAAATAAAAAACTAAACTTTATCAATACTGCTTAATTTCTAAAATTTGAGGTGCTAAATCTACATGCCTGACACAGGACTTGACAGCTGTGTTGTGCTAATATTCCCAGCAAGCACACTAGGTATCTTAGAGACATACTACTTCCTGGTTTTTATTATCAATATTTGGAGGAATGGGATGTATAGAATGCTGTTAACCAATTACGCAAAACTTAGGAAGAACCTGTCTCACACCTAAGTTTTCCAAGTTCACTAGTGTCAAAGTTCAAAAAAACTCTTGAAGCTCTTGAAGCTGTAAAATGAAAAATCTAATGATTTATCTATGTTGTCTTCTATGCTAGGAAGAAACCTGGACTAAGTTCAATCCAGTAGAGGCTCCTACTAGACAAAGAGGAATACTGTATGTCATTTGCTCAGAGTTCATCCTCTGTGCAATGTCCCCCAACAGTTCTGAAACATCACAAAACCTTCCGGACAGACAGTCCCAGGGGAAATCACAACAACAATATATTAAAATATTCTTAAAACAGCTTTAAAAAATAACCCTCTCTGCCTTACTCCCACCTTCCTGGCAGGACTACATCCAGAGGAAGCTAGATGTCTAAGGCACCAAAGAGGCAAACATTTTAATCAGGCACCAAAAATCATACAATCCAAGCACCCGGTGAACGTCCCAAGGGAGGCTATTCCAGAATCTGGGGCCCCTGCCCCTCAGACAGAGGAGGAAAAACAAGACATCACACTTCTTGAGAATTGAATACCTGGGCAAGTCTATATGGGAAAATGTATTCCTTCAGATAACTGGGGTCCAAGCCATTTAGGGTTTTATATGTTAACATTATCACTTTGAATTGGGCTCAGTAGTGAATAGGCAACTAGTGCAGATAATTCAGGACCAGCATGATTGCATCTGGCCAGAAACTCCCATCAGCAGTCAAGCGGCTGCATTCTGCACTAGTTCCAGCCTCCAAACCATTTTCAAGGGCAGTCCCATGTAGAATGTATTACCGTATTCCAATCTGAAGGTTACCTGACTGTGGCCAAGTTATCCCTAACCAGGAAAGCCCAAAACTGGCAAACCAAGCAGAGATGGAGGTAAATGAGCAATTGTTTCTACTAAGCTCTGCCTCCGGAAAACTGTCATTTTCTTCTGAAATACCTTGTTAGTATAGACATACGTGCTACTGAATGAATGCAAAACATCATGAAAGGGAGTCTGAAATAATTATTACACAAAAACAACTTTTAATTCGAGTTCAAGTTGAACCTATTGTCATAAATACAATTTTAACTTAATTGACTGCTTATCTTTCTAGTAGTAATTTTATAATGTAATTTGAGAATTTGACGTACTGGTTTTACTGCAGGCTATAGCAAGTAAGTAGATTACTTTGAATCAAAACTATATATTAAAAATTAAAAAGAACAGAACTTGACTGTAAGTCTGATCTTTATAAACTCAGTCAGGCAAGCATGACTGTTTAGCCTCTCAAAACCCTTGAATAAATTCTTTTAAGCAATATCTTTGAGCACAAAGGCACCATTGTTCTAGCATCAGCTAATCAGTTTACAGTAGTAAAAACTCTTTCAGCAAGGAACCAGAAGTGAAAAGTGTTATCATAAATTAGGTGGACGTCTATAAGGTACAAAGGTGGAGATTCTTAAATAGGTACATCCACTGGTTTGAAACCAAATCAGCATGTTGCCAAAATGGTCACAAAGAATGATGTCATATGCCTATATGCTTATGTTCTTATGACATTACTCACACCGGAGCTTTTATTAAGAATAGAATGGTTCCCTGTTGTTACTCAACTTTGCTGTAAACACAGAATATAATAATTATAAAGGTGTGATTGTACTTGTCACACCTAGACAAAAACAAAAACAGCTCATTTAAATGTGTACAGTGCATAGATAACTACTGTACTTGTAGCCATTTGCTGTCTAAAATCTTATTTTAGGTCCTGATTATTGTTTTACACTTAGTTAAAGATATATTGCTAACCCCTTATACTCTAATTAAAGGTCAGCATAATTAACTGTTTTAATTCTTTGTACACTGCTTTGAGATTGCATTTTAATGGGAAGACGGATATAAACATTTAAACTAAAATAAAATTAAAATTCATGGAACCAGCCATACTTGGTTGGTATGCAGTACCTTGAGAACCCAGAGATTGTACATCTGTCTTTCTCTGGACACATTTCTAGGCCCCCAAAGCTAAACCTAGGCACAATTTTCTCAGGACAAATTTGTACGCGCTCCTTTCTCGGTATTCCTTTTAGCTCCTAATATACCAATGTAAGTTCTACTAGGCTTATGCTCTACAGAGTTTTCTGCCAGCATATCTTCAGTTCGAATTTTGGATGTAAATGAAAAAAGACCATGTAGATTTGGACTAAATTACTACAGAATGTTTACATTAGTGCAGAATTGTGGACTCTGACTGTAATATCACACAATATATAATGTTGTCAACTTTTACTATTTTACTAGTTGACTTTTTTCCATTTGCAACAGCAAACATCTCCTTTTGTTTTCTAGTAAAGAGAAGGATAATTCTGTTTACATTGTTTCAGAAATACAGATCTTAAGCGTTACTATTCCTTCCACTGAAATATGCTTCCATACATTTAGATTAAGTTTAAATGTGGGACATGTTCATGAGATTCATTGCTAATTGGTACAAAAAAAGGTGTCCCAGACAACCCAGTGTTAACTGAAAAAAACAACTCTATACAAGTGAAATAATAGCGGCTGACTATCCTACACACCTTCTGTTTCTCTTCAGATCGTATTTTAAAAATTTAAGACAGAGAAACTTAAAACTGTGCTTAATATCACATCGAAACATATGAACATAAAACTCTGTTATGTAAATAATTCACACATACAAACTAAAGAAGTTAAAATGCAAGCCTTAATATTACACATGGAACACACAAATGTACCACTTCCTAATTCTTAAGTAAATAATTCACACACACACATATGGTGTTAAAATGTTAAGTAATAATCCTATCCCAACAAAGTGGCTTATCTGCTGAAGTCATATGGCTAGTGACAGAGCTTAAGCAGAACTGAATAGTATTTTGCAAGCAGCTATACCCAGACCTGGCTTTTATCTTTTCATTAATACTACACAATTTAAGACAGCTGATAAAAAAGATACTCTACAGAAAAGAAGAATGCTTACAGAAGCAGGTACAATTACTATGCCTGGATTATGACGTTTAAAATGAAGTATTCTTAACAACATAATGTTATGCAAATATTTAAAAACTATACTGGTATCAGCAAGTATGAATAGCATGAGAGAGACAGTGGCAGACAGCTCTCCCATCTCCTCTCAAACCCCAAAAGAGTCTTTGTGTCACTAGAAAACTCAGGAAGAGAAACTACCCAGTTCTCAAGCTACTGAGCCAAGCCCCTCTTATTATCTGACCCCAGCAACCGTTTGCTGTTTGGGAATTTCACTATTATGTCTGACAGTTCCTTCACTTCGCGGTAACCAAGTAAGCTTGCTACCAAGCATACACTGAATAAAACTGCTAAAGCCAATCCCACTTGTAAAAAATGCTCTCTGTTCCAGCCTTCTTCATTAACTGGATTGAATCCTGTCCTAAGGGAAGGCAAACTTTCCTATTTTCCCATTTCCTATCTCTAAAAGCCTCTTCAGAACATTCAAAGGGTGATTACAACTCCAACTCAGCTAAGGGAGACTGAGACCATTATACAGACAAGACTAGAGACTCGTAAAGGGGGTCAATGGGAGGATTTACAGGCTTTTTGTTACTGAGAGGCATATTGTACTTTCATTAACAGACATATGGAGGATGGATTTTTGTGTGGAGAGGGAGGAGGGTGAAGGAAAGGTGAGAGGTATAACTAAAACGAAGAATATTAAATGGAAGGAGTTGAACTTAAAGCTGTTACACCGCTGGTATCATACCCCTGCACAACTTTCACATATGACTCCTATGCTTGGTCCTATGTGCTGGCATGGATGTGGAGGCTGGGCGATGTATTTACCCATGTGGTAGGACTGCCTGGAAGGGTTAAGGTTTTGGGGAGAGATGGAAGATCGCATTTGTGGATTTGTACACTGAAAGATGCTTATTATAAGTATATTGTGGGGCACTGATAGCATGGGAAGATGTGTGTATGTGTGTGTGTATGTTGAATAGGTTATTATGGGCGGCTTTGTTGCAGGGGTGTGGAGGGGGGTGTTGCAGGGGGGCTTTGTTGCAGGGGGGTGGACATTGGAGAAATGGTTCGATTAGGTCCTTGACACAGTAAGTCCTCGTTTATTAGTGAGGAGTGGTGTTGGAGGGAACTAATTTGGGCTTTCTTTGTTCTGTTTTGTGTTTTTGGATGGATATAATAGTATGATGAACAATAATCTTGATAATAAAGGTATTTTTAAAAAAGCCTCTTTAGATGACAGAGCAATCTCTCCAGTACCAAGGAAGCGGGAGGGCACAGTATCAGTCCAAACCGGTATTTTTATCTTACACACTTCGTAAGATCAAATAAATAGGAAAGTCTAAAGATCTTTTTTGTGATCTCTTAGTTTTGATAGATTAGATGCCTGGTTGCTGAAGCTAAAATGAATAGTAGCTCACTGCTGGAGAACATATTTTGCAACAGTGTCTTGGGTTTGACCTTAGCACTGCCAGGCATAATCAGTGTAGACAATGCTAATAAGCTAGATGGACCAATGACCTGACTCAACAAAATGCAGCCTTCGCTGATAAAGCCCACTTTGTGGCAGCCATCAAGCTGGGGTAGCTCGGCCCTTCTGCATCTTTAGTACTTTACCCATTTGCTGCTTTGGGGGGAGCTTTCAGTTATAAATATACTGTATAGATTTTAGGTGGAACTTACTTTAATAATGCATTTTTGAAGTCATTTTAACGATAACGTATTTGAGACATGATGGACCTAAACTCAGCAATCAAATGGGGCTGAAGTATGTTTGACCAGCTGCCACTGGATCCATTACACATACGGCCATGATGGCTACCTCAGACTCACTGCTCAGGCACCCATGCCAAAGAAAGGAAAAACAGGGCTCAAGGGTGGGCTTTGCAAGGCTTTGCCACTGGGGAAACATTCCCAGGAACAAACACAAAGAGAAGCAGTGGTTAAAAAAATAAAAGACAAAGTTCCTACTTCTTCATAACCTTCACAGAGTTGTGCTGCTTCAATGAAGAAAGAAATGGTAGTTCAGAAGCAGTGAGGCTTCCTTTAGATGGACTTAAAGACTCCTTCCACTTTCTCTGTCTACATGAAGACGGATTACAATATTCATAGGTATTGTGGTCCTTAGCACAAGGCCATGAGAACAGGTATGCAAGAGTATTTCATTTTTCTGAGGAATCTTTACAATAAACTATCTAGTTTTTAGTTCCATTTTGTGTTTTTAATTATTTTAACCTGCTCTGGGACTAGGATATAAATGGAAATAAACATGCAGCTACTACAAGAAGTGAATTTAAGGAGACAGCATGCTCCAGAACAGGGAAGGAAGCAATACAAATATACATACTGCCCTCTATACCTGTTTAACTTATACAGTGAATATACTAGAAAAAGATGGGACTGGAAAAAATGGCTGATGGAACTCAAAACATGAGTTCAAAGAGAGTAAAAAGATTTAGAAGCACTCAGTATGAAACCAAAAACAGGAAGTATAAAATCTAGGTTAACATTAACTATTAAGAAGGCAAAGGTAACATCAGTCTGCATATTTTGTGGATTTGTAGTTGACAGCAAAGAACTAATGGTGACAAATAGTACAGTTCTGTTCTCTTGGGCCCCACAGAATCAGTGATGGACACTGTGCTTTAGAACTGGGGAAAATTAATCCAAGAGAAGCAAGAAAAAGTTCAAATTATAAAGGCTAGGTATGTTTCACTGACGAAGTCCAGACTAAAGGGAATAAATAAAGCAATGGCCTTTACAGCAACAATGTATAAAAGGCTGGCATTAATACAAAGAACACAGGCACCTTTACATTATGGTTCTCAAGACAGTTAATCAAGAATGCTATGCTTGTACAGTGGGTACCTTGCCTTTCAAATCTTTTCTTACTCATAGGTTCCCTGTTGAAGAAGAGGGCTGCAAAACGCAAATCACACCCTGGAAAATCAAAGTTCCAGCAAACCTTTCTTGCAACATTAAAACCAAATACTGACACGTGAAATCTATGGAAATACCTGAATTAATTTGGAAGGTGGCATCTTAATCAGTCTAGGTATGTTCACATGTATTGTACACCAGAGCCCAGGGAAACAATACTGCCTCTGAGTGCTGCTTGCAAGCACTTTCATCTTCAAAACTTCCATCTTTTTATAAGTAGCCCTCTGTCAGGTAGAAAACCCTGTTGGTAACCCGTGGTTGGGGTGGGATCTAAACTCCCCTGCACACGCCTAAATAATTCCAATTAGTTCTAGGCCAAGTAAAAGCTAGCACTTTCCGTAAAACAACCAGCAACTCGCACGTTTGGGGCACATAACAAATGGAGAAATCTATGACTGGGATCAAGGCATTTACTAGAATGTTGGAAGAGTTATGAGAATTTACAAGAATGAGGTCAAAAAGGTGAACCCATGTTTTCATGTAGTTATCAGACACCTGACGACAGCAAAGGAAGGAGAGCACATGTGCGCAAAAGATTTCACCTGGGCACGAAGAATCCACAGCAAGGTTAAAAGTTATATCTTGGGCACAGTCAATATTAAATTTCAACTATAAAGGGCTAGTAAATGCACATACTTCAACACATTTTAGATTTGCCACCTCTAACTTGTCTCTATGCCCTACCAAGAGATGCAACACAGTCGAATCCCATCACATTCTATACAACCATAGGAAATAGCCACACAATTTTAAAAACCAGAAAACATTTATCAATGAGAATATAATGTTGTACCTTTTTTAAGCTAATAGGAAATGTAGATCCAAGAAAGACCAGAAAAAAATTAATGATATCAATGAAACAAATTTAGATTACTGAGCTCTACTACTAAGGAATTAATAAAGTACTGTGACAACTGTTTTGCCTGACAACTTTTGAACTGCTTCCTCCTACACTACAAGAGAGAATTATATTAAAAATTAGCTTAACTGACCAATTTTAATGAACTGTTTGTACAATGAAGAAAACATTTCTCACAGCTTTCTTTGGAAGGGGCTATTAGCTTCAAATTACATTATTCCTCTTGTAGTATATTATATGAAATAAAAATTCTAAATTAAAATAAAAACTTACCTTTTCTTTGAATAAAAATCCTAAGCAAAGGATTAGCTGTAGAAACTGCTTTATGATAATTGTCATCGTTGTTGATGGGCAAGAGATCACCATGAATGTCTATATAGCCAACTAAGACATCAACATTGGGTATTTTGTGAACATGCTGCAGCAATCCATAGAATTCCTCAAATTTACCAGGTTTTGACCTTTCCAGGGAGAAACGTCGAAATTCTGCACCAAACTGTCAAAAACAAAACAAAAAAGTAAGATTTTGCGTATTTTTATTAAACCATAAAGTTTACTTGAATTTTACATAAAATTTTCATGTCTGATAAAACATTTGGTATCTAACTAGGTTGACGGAGACTGAGATTAACAACACACATAGGGTGTTTTTCCACTGTCACTAAAAGTACCCATTAAGTACCCATTAATGAGTACGCAATGGCATTTTTGTATCCATTAATGGGTACTCAATGGGTACTTCTAGTGACAGTGGAAAAACACCCATATATGCATAAAATTTACTAATGAATAAAGTGTAGTTACTATCATTCAGTCTAAATTGAGTGAGGCCATAAGAATGATGGGGATGTATCCTGACCTCCCTGAACAAATGATAGGCAAGGTCCTAGTATCATTCTTTAAAAACCAAGTAACCAATGCTCAAAAGCTTAGGCACATTAATTAAATCATGGAAGTTACTGACAGAAGCAGCATGAATATTATTAGGGATAAAAAAGAATGCACATTAATGAAATCTATAAATTATGCTAGTCTTTTATTGAACTTGAAGCATAAGCAGGTACAGCCAAGAGCTACTATCAGTCATCTAAAGAGCTGAATCTGTATTCAAACCCAGTTAGGGCTACTCAAATTGCATCCCGCAGGATGTTCCTGAACAACAGGTCCCAACATTCCATTCCCACTGGGACACACAACTGAAACTGGGAGTTATTCAGAGACATCTTAAGGGCCACCGGTTGAATAGTTCAGCACTACACTATATCAGAAGTATCTAATTGTTTTTTTTTCTCTTGAATTAGGGCTGCCACTGAGGATCAGCATCACTGAGTCCTATATATGAAAATGTCAACACCTCAGCATAGGAACAAGGAATCAAATGTAGGAGTTGGCTTTTGCTGCTTCTCTTACCAATTTACCAAAGATCATAGTACAGTAGTCTCTCGGTTGTTTGTGAGACTTAGAATCTGTACTGTACAGTGAAAGAGAAAATAACGTTTCTGGAAAAAATATACCATTTAATCTTGCAATTAAAGAATATCTCTAATATAAAGCAAACATTTTAAAACTCCAGATAAAGATATACGATATATCCAGAAAAAGCACTAGGAACATAAAGATGGGGATGTGTTGGAGAAAAAAGGAGGGACATCATTTCTTTCTATTCCCCCAAGACTTAACCATCTCTAAAAAGTACCAAAAACACATTATACTGACAAATGGACAGAAACTATAACTTCCATAAAACTTTTTGCATTGGATATATAACCTATAAATTACATCATTTCATATCCTATCCTGCCTATCTTTCCAACTTGCAAGAGCATAAGCAAGGTTTTATTTTGGTCATTAAAAACAAAAAATAAACAAAAAGGTTTTCATATACTAGTACATCAATATTTCATACAATGGGAAGAAAAATAGAATTCAGCACAGCACTGGAGATATGCCAAACTCGTTTGGAGAATCTTAACAGGGGTTAGAGGCCAAGGTCTATTAGGTACATTCCTTAACAGTCCTGGCTCTATGTGGCTTGTCTATCTTACAAACAGAACTGCAAGTAGGGAACTTTCCCACTTCCTTCATTCCTTGTTGCCATCATTACAGGGCCCTTCGTGAGTGAGGTCTGCAGTCTGTGAAAGAACACACGTGTGTGACCTAATCACAACGTCATTTTCATGCATGCTGCGGCTTTCTGTGCAGGCATGATAATCTCATACACATGTGTGCCCTCATGTGCCACAGCGTCTTTCCACAAAGGACTGGAGAAAGCAGGTAAATTCCTGGCTTTGCAGTTCTACCCACAAGTGAGGCAGAGTAGCTGAATAAAGCCAGGATTGTTGGGGATGCACCTACAACTCCTTGGCCTCTAACCTTTGCTCATTTTTGACAAAAGCAAGTTTATCACATTTCTACACAGTATGTCATGGCCCCAAGGCATTTTAATTCAAGGAATTAATCACAGTTTTGTTCTTGGCACAATCTATTAAGCCTATACCATACAGTAATGAGACAGCAGTACAAATGAGTCACTCTGTTGTGTCATAGTTGTATATCAC
The DNA here is from genome assembly GCA_014337955.1 of Aspidoscelis marmoratus. Lineage (NCBI taxonomy): Eukaryota > Metazoa > Chordata > Lepidosauria > Squamata > Teiidae > Aspidoscelis > Aspidoscelis marmoratus. The sequence goes on along the minus strand of MTQE01003428.1, from coordinate 25,642,094 downwards.
AAAGTAAACTCTTTACACTGGAGGAGTAACTTCCTTCATGTAAAGAAGGATTCATGTTATCAGAACAATGTTTTCAGTCTACTTCCCTGAAGGAATTTACCGATACACAATTATTTCTTCTTTTTTTAATACTCATGCTGTTCCATGTAGTATAAAACCAAAGACTGAAAAGCCAAGATCCAAGATGGAGAATAAGGCAATCAAAATTAGATCAAGAAACAACACTTTTACTTTAATATGAGCACCTCTAGCTGAACTAGATAGTTTCAGTACAGAAATGTCAAATGATATTTTTTGGTAAAGTACTACATGACATGTCAATTTTATCTATTAGAATAAAAATGTTTCTAATAGAGAAATACACTACTATGCAAGCAACATGCTTTAACTTTTTAAGAAGCATTTTGTATTTCTCTATGTCTGTGGGTTGCAATGTGAAGCAATTTGACCCCAAATACCTGTCACACTATAACAGAAAGTACTTAACAGTACTGTAGAGAAAGAAAGACTGTTGACCTCCAAATGATGCTGGAGTATCATTTTCATACTTCCTGACTGTAGTCCATGCTAGCTAGAGCTAAAGAAAACAAACAAAAACAAACAAACAAAAAACAATTTGCTCATCAAAAATCAGAGACTGCAACTCTCATAAAACAAGGAAAAACCAACAGTGAAGGAAAGGATGACTAGTTACTTTTATTCCTTATTTCCAAGATGCCAGGCTGGATTGATCAAAAGCTGGAATTAAAGATTGCTGGGAGAAATATCAACAACCTCAGATATGCAGATGATATTACTCTGATGGAAGAAAGTGAAGAAGACTTAAGGAACTTCTTGATAAGAGAGGAAAGTACACAAGCTAGTTTGAAGCTCAGAATTAAAAAAACTAATACGGCACCTAGTCTTGTCACCTCCTGACAGAGAAATAAGGAATGGAGGCAGTGTCAGATTTTATTTTATTTATTTATTTATTTATTTGTTCAATTTCTATGCCGCTCCTCTCCGAAGACTCTTGGGCTGCAAGATCACTGCAGATAGTGGCTGCAGCCATGAAATTTAAAGTCTCTTTCTCCTTGGGAGCAGAGACATCACCTTGACGAAAAAAAGTTTGTATAGTCAAAACTATAGTTTTCCCAAAAGCAATGTATGGCTGTGAGACCTGGACTTTAAGGAAGGCTGAATGATGCGGAATCAACACTTTCAAACTGTGCTGGAGAAGATGTCATAGGGTGTTTTTCCACTGTCACTAAAAGTACCCATTAAGTACCCATTAATGGGTACGAAATGGCATTTTTGTACCCATTAATGGGTACTTAATGGGTACTTCTAGTGACAGTGGAAAAACACCCTTAGAGTTCCTTGGACTGCAGGGAGATGAAATCAGTCAATACTAAAGGCAATAGTTACTGGCTTAAGGATAGGAAGCAGAGAGTAATAATAAATGGCCAATTCTTGGGGTGCAAAGAGGTAAAAAGTGGGGTCCCCAAGGCTCAGTATTGGGACCAATGCTTTTTAATTTATTCATCAATGA
>MTQE01003428.1:25617471-25630222 GCA_014337955.1 Aspidoscelis marmoratus | reverse complement strand
ATAATAATAATAATAATAATAATAATAATAATAATAATAATAATGCCTCTGAAGGCCATTTGCAAGGAGCTGAGAGCAGGTGAGGGTTTTGACTTTGTCTTCTGCTTGAGAATGGCCAGAAACAATTGGTGAGTATACTGGATGAGACAGGATGCTGACGTAGATGGCTATGGCCAGATCCAGCAGGACTTCTCTTTTATTCTTGTGTGCTACATTATTTCAATATAAATAAATAGAGCTTTAAAGCAACAGGCATTATGACACAAACATTTGTGGGCATGTGTTTGTTTCATTAGATACAATATTAAGTAGTTAAGACCTGCAAAAATATCTACTTGAATGTGCAAGTGCAACTTCTTTACAACTGTTCCATTTTTTAAAAGCTGCTTCTGTTATGTGAAGTAAAATAATTGTGCTTTATTGGAAATGTGTTGAAGAGGCTGAATTAAAATGCTGATGGTTAATAACATTTTCATGGAGAAACACAACGGGTGGAAATCATGTTCAAAAGGAAGCAGGATTGCATTTCCTATTGGCATTGCTATCGGGAAGTAAGTTCCGTTGACTTTACTGCATGTTTCTTCCAAATAACCATGCATACTGCTGTGCTATAAATGTTCAGTTGGTTTGTGGACTAGTTGTTTTGGATACACTGCAGGGAAATGTACATGGCTCTTTAGATCTGTTAAATGTCAGATCCTGAAGGAAGCCAAGAATCATAGCTCTTATCCCATTCATTTGTAGATTACTAGAATCTAGAAGAGAAGAGCCAGGGTGTTTCTGCTCTCCTTCTAATTTACTACTAACTCCTGCTGAACAGTGCAGTGGAAAATGAGGGGGAAAGCTTCACGGGGAGGATTTACATGACTGTTGAGCTAACGTGCTGCTGCAATGCCAAAGCAAGGCAGCTGAATTCTGCTGCTTAAAACGCATCATGTGGATGGTTTTATCGCTGCAGATTTATTAGGCTTCTATGAAGGAAGTTTATTTCTCCACTTGCATTCTTAGGATTGTTGGAGTTCCATATAACGAGGGTGTGTCTGAAAGGTTTCTCGAAGTGAGCAAGGTACATTCATCATACAGAACTCACCCAATCGAAAATGATTAATCCTTCGCTTGCTTACATCATTCAAATATTTCGGTAGATGATCGAGGAAGGAACCCAAGGAACAGTAAGGCTGAAGATAATAGTAAAGAAATGGGCAGGTCTTCTTGTGAAGAGAAAATACAAGATTAGCGAGCTATTTTAGTCACCATGCGGCGAAACCCATGAGTCAGTTTTTGCTTCCCCTAAAGAAAAAGAAATGTTCCATTCCCTCTCACATGTTCAGAGCCAGGTTGTTTTCTATTTCCTTATACTCAGATTTAAAAGCAGTTTTCCAGGTTGAGGGCTCTTTTCTTGGGGCATAAAAGGTAAATGTATCCTCAAGGCAAGATCACCTTCTGAGGACTGTATATAGAATTATTTGCCATCAAATTTCTTCTAGAAGCTGCAGATTTGAATCTGTGAGTGCCTGCCTTCCAAGCAATTGTACCACAAGGCTACAGTCAGAGATGTTTCTCTTACTAAACAAATACTGTGCTGTGCTTAGTTTTTTGGGGGGATTTTAGCCCTCTGTTGATTACAGCTACTTGCCTGCATTTCAAGAATAAGCTTTGTTTCTTTGGGCCTCTTTGCACTTATAGTATGCTATACTGTTATCATTCCCATCAGGTAGAAATCAAGCCCCATACCGGTCCAGCAACACTTGAAGTATAGAGTGGCAGGGCAGGGCAGCCTAGATTGCCATGGCAATATTTGCAGGAACTTCCGGGAAGCACCTGGATGTTGCCATGGTCATCTGGATGTGACACACAGCTGTGAATCCGCAGTTGTCCTGCCACACTCACTTGCAGCATTGGTGCAGAAGCACTTGCCTGGCTCACCAAAATGTTAGTGCAAGACCCCTAGAAAATGCTCTGAAGTTTTTACAAGCAACTCTTTGAAGCCAAAACTATTCTAGTTCGTGGGCTTCCCTGCCTGTGCTAATTTAGATTGTGTCAAGTCCACAACTTTCCTGAAAATCTGTACCAGTTCTGTCGTCCCCCACTTTTTTCTCTCTGACAACAGAGATTGAGAGAGAGGCATGCATGCAGAGACCTATAAACATATTTTTCTTCCTGGTAAAAACGGGTATCTTGATTTTCTTTTAGTATTGTAATTACCTCATCCAGTGTTATTTTAGGTTTATTTGAATTTTTGTGTATGCAAATAAGTGTGAAAACTATATTGTTAAACTTTTGAGTGATGATGGGTGATGTTTATTGTACAGTTGCAAAATTTAATAAAAAATGGAAAAAAGTGAATAGGATGCAGAAAGGAAATCACTCTGAACAGAGTAGGTTAGTTAATGCAACCTACTGTTCTTTGGATCTGAGAAAAATTGGAAGCATCCTTGCTTAGATATGGTAGCATCTACACATGGTGCCTTTAACACACACTAAAAGCCAGAAAGTGCACCACCAGCTGCATCCTCTGGATTATAATACAGAACAGAGTTGAGATTGGAACACTAAAATCCTCATGCTATCACTCTAAACCACATGTATGTGCATGTTAGCCTTAGCGGCTGTCAAAAAGTCAGGTTACAAAGGGGCTTTATGGATCTGTGCAGGTCCAGCAAAGCACTTTCAAATGACAAATAATAGGCTTCAGAAGACAGTTTGAACAACTGCAGTTTTAACACTTGAGCAGGGATTTTGCACAAACTTTCTGGACTGTATTGTCTTGGAGAAAACCTAAAGACTGAAAGAGAATGAAGAATGATATTGCTCAGGTATACGTGTTTTTTTCTGAACTACTGGTATTTTCATGTGTTCTTAAAATACTGTTTTCTATCTCACTGACTCCTGCTGAATGTAAAAGCAAAGTGCATGTTATCATCTCTTCTGCTTAAATGAGTAGCGGTGAAAGCCATTTAATGTTGGCTGCACTATGCCCAAAGTTTTGTGATCTTTAATCCAATAAATCTGATTTATTGCTAGTAAACTTTTTAAGGGTTAAACAAGGATGATGGAATAAATTCTGCATACCAATTTTTTTAAAAAAACTAATTCTGCTCTTGTGAATTGCATTTACTACTGCAAAAAGAGGAAGAATAATTATTTGGAGAAATTTTGTCCCAGGCGGCTCCAAATGAATGCTGAATGTCCTAGTAGCAAGTGATAATTTGGAATATTGCTCCTCTGGCATTATCATTTGCTGTCTACATGGTGTGGAGGATGCCACTGTCTTTATATGTCTTAGTGACACCCGCATCCAGGTATTTATTCAGTCAGTGTGAAATACTTGGAAGTGCATGTCACTACCACATGCATCATGGCCTTCTGTTTTGGCCCCTGGACATGCATGGTGGGCACACAGATGATGGCGCCTCCCTCCACAAAGTAATTAATAGTGCTGCTGCTGGAAAACCTGCCACCAGTGCTGGGTTTTCCTGCAGTAAGCTATCATACGGTTCAGGGGGGATATATTGTGGTGGAGCTGCCACAGATACATGTGACAATTCCTCTATAACTCAGCCATACTGCTGATATATTTTACCTGTCTGGATGAAGCCCAGGTTATTAATTAATTCTGTATATATTTAATGTGTGAAGAAACCAAAATTCTAAGGTTTAATCCAGCTTCAGTTCACCTTCAGAGTGAGAGAACACACCAGCAAAGTGACCAGTAATTTTCTTTCCACATTATTTATCCCAAAGGTGAATTTTCTGAGTTATTTAACACTGAAAGAAAACAGCTTGTCACTTTGCTGATGTATTCTCTCACTCTGAAAGGGGACTGAAGCTGGATTAAACCTTAAAAGTGACCACCCTCTATTCCAAATCTTTAATATTTTAGTACAATTGTCTCTGAAAGTTCACCAATTTAAAAACTGAGTTTTGTGCATTTGCAAGTACCGTAAGGATTTATGACAGTCTTCCAATTTGCAATGGACGAAAAGTCTGCTCAAAATATATTTATGTGTGTTTAAAACCAGCTGTTCTTTAGCTCCACCAATTTTTGAAATGCGTGCCACTTTGATGGAACGTAATCCTTGCTGAAATACTTTAGATCTCACCACATGATTCCTACCAAACGAACTGCTGAATTTCAGTGTAGGTATATTACCTTCCACATATCAGCCATCAATAAAGACCACACACGTGTTTTGAGGAATCTGCTATGAATCATTTGTTCTCAGAGATCATGGAGACTGAGAAGAAATTGTTTTGTGATGACATCTGTTCAGAAGGGTGAAAAATGTTGTCTTCGTTCTTTGCATTGGTATTCCTGTTATTTCAACATGAAGATCCAGAGAGCTAATATAGTCTTTTTTTAAAAAAAAACTGTTTTAGCTTTATTAAATTCTTAAACAAAGTGAACAAGCTGAATAATATGCTTACATTAAAATTGAATCATCTTAATGTTTACAAACAGGAGCAAGAATACTAAAACAGAATAAGCAACTTAAAATGCAAACTTGTCAAATACAATTATTCAATAACCTTTATTTTAACTCAGGTGAGCTTCCTATAGGTGGTGTCTCTTAACCAACACTGCAAAGGTAGAGGGTTCGACAACTAAAATCCATGTATAAAACAGGAGGCCCTAGAATGCAGCTTTGAGATATTGGAAGCAAATGGGTTGCTTGACACATTTGTTTTAATACTCTTCTTGTCTGAGAGACCCACAGAATGCCTGTAGAAGCCATTTGTAGGGAGCTCAGAGCAGAGGAAGGTTTTGCCTTTGTTTTCTGCTTGAGATGCCCAGAAGCAATTGGTGGGCCACCGGGCAAAACAGGATGCTGGATGGACTGCAGAGGGGTGACAGTAACCCCTTAGGAATGTGTGATGGGGCCAAAGTTACCCTGATCTGTCCTTCTTCCAGATTTGGCTTGACTCCCACCCTTCCTGGCTCAGGACTTGTTAAACCATTCATTCTTCTGCTCCCCATTATATGTAAGATTATACGTACGGTAAGTGGTCTTACATATAATGTATCACATTGGATCCAGGTTTATGGTTTACTGTGTAGTCAGCCATATGTACTGAAAGGGCATATATGTGGGCATGCAACTAGTCAAAGGATAGAATATAAAACCAGCAGCGCTAGTGCTTCCTCGTACTTTGTGCCTCTCAAATACTGCAGCCGGTTTCCGCTCCATTGCAGATAAGTTATGTATGCCACAGGCGTCTTACACGCCCCCTGAACTTGTCTGATTCTCTCAGTTGTAATGAGTAATGGTATCCCATTGCCAATGTTGAATTAATATTTATGTCAGGCAGCAAACTCAGAATGAACAACTTGTTGACTTGAAGCTGCTAATTAGCATGGCTTCTCCCTATTCCTGCTAGATTAAACAGCATTAGAAATCATTTGTGAATATGTACATATGCATCATATACTAGTGATCTCTCCTTTACGGTGAACTCACCACTGACTCCCGGAACAGAGCAGCCCCAAGGAAGAGATACAAGGACTCCCTGAAACAATCCCTCAACCTTGGATGGACGTATTAATCACAATCTGGCCTCAAACTGGGAGGCTTGGTGACGCACCATCCATAATGCTGATACCTCCTTTGAGAGTGCTCATAGAACCAGTCTTGAGGAGAAAAGACAATGCAGGAAGAACTGTGCCTTTACAGTACTGCCCAAGGAGACCTTTCTCTGTACCTTCTGCACCCAGACTTGTCTGTCCCACATTGGCCTTTTCAACCACCAGCACGCATGCAGCAAGCGTGAGTTGAGCCCTTCCTAAATCTTCATTCACGAAGCCAAGCCATGATGATGATGATGACTAGTGATGTGGAGAGCAAATATTAAGAATCTGTGAGCCAGTTTGGTCTAGTAGTGGTTAGGGAGCTGGACTCTTATCTGAGAATACCCGGTTTGATTCCTCCCTCCCGCATGAAACCAGCTGGTTGACCTTGGACGAGTCACAGCTCTCTTGTGAGCTCTCACAGCCCCACCTACCTCACAGGGTGTTCTGTTGTGGGGAGACTAGAAAGCTTTGTCAGTCACTTTGAGTCCCCTTAAGGGTGAGAAAAGTGGGGTAGAACGACGGTATTGGAGGGATCTGGATGCTAACAAGACCCTGCACGTATGGACAATATGTATTGATGAAACGTTAACACCAACGGACTCAACGCTACCAGAACAAGATTTTCTAATGAAATGGATTGGTAATACTACATGATAAACTGGACTTTGGAGTTCATGAAGGGATTAGGGGGTGGTAGGGTGGGTATAGGACATGGCTGAAGTGAATAATGTACATAGAAAGAATCACTTATATGTATATTATGGATAAACATGCACAAAAATCAGATAAAGATTTAAAAAGAAAAGAAAAGTGGGGTAGAAAAGCCAACTCTTCTTCTTCCATGTAGAGTATATCTGTACCTACAGCTGTGAAGCCACTATTGCTCTTTTATTTCCTATCCTTTTTATCCTTTCAGTATAACACGACTTAGATTTTTGCATTTAGTATGAAGTCTGCACTACGTTAGTATTGGTAATTTTGTCTTACCAGTAATGTGAGTTTGCCAACACCTATATTCTTTGGAATATGTGATTAGTCGTTTTGCAGTTATCTCACCAACCCATAAATGTTTCATCATGCCTTTTACTATTCCTACCTATCTCCACTTGCTGGGTGACTTGAGAAAATAACACCCTCTGTCCAAATTCTGATAAACGATGGTGGCAGGATCAGGCAAAGATGGAAAGATTACACCAAAAAATTATATAGAAGTGGTAATAAAGAAGGCTGCAGGCGTTAAGGGAATTGCTTCTCAAGCCCTTCTCAGTGCCCTTTCCACACTGGGTTGTATTTTGGAATGTGCTGTCCTGTCCACATGCCAGTGTAGACTATGGCAGGCCCTATCCAGGATATATTCCTGTCTTTGCAGTAAGGGGTGACTGATATTTGTAGATCTGTCAATATTTGTCTGATATTCGTAGGGGACCTGTACTGCTCTGCCTCCAGACAGCAGTCTGATACAGTGATAGGAAGCAATAATGCGGGATCTTGCTCACCTGCTTTTATTGCTTCCTATCTAAACAGCGCTGACCACAGCACTGCCTTTGTGCATTTTGATGATGTGCAACCTGGGCAATTCACCCATCATCACCATCTCCACGCTTGCACAATTGGCTGTTTCAGCCTCCATGATTTCTGCTCCATCCAGAAAAGTCAAGGTGTTGGTAAAAAGCACTAAACCTGGAAAAAAAGCACCAAACCCCTAGTGTCTTCTAGGAACAAAAAGTGGCTATGGTGCGGTTGCCTGTGATACATAATGGTACTACATTTGACTTGTCTGGGTGTAGCCCTAGTTTTTAGGCAGCAATTGAAAACCTGTCTTTGTACCCAGGCCTTTCCAAAATGAACATTTGTTGGTTTTTTGGTTGATTGGTTTCTCCCATCCTTGATTTTAATTATGTTTTTATATCACTGTTTTAAAATTAATTTTATTCATAATAGATGCAACACAAATCCAGCATTAATACAAATAACAAACAACAATCTTAACCAACAGAACAGTAGAGCTAGCTGAGAATTTTTGCAGTTACAAGGTTAATAGATAGCAAAGTGAGAACTACATACTTGCTTGGAACTTTGTTTTTTTTACAAATCTATAGGGCACCGATTGATAACCAATTGGGTCTTAATAGATTATTATGGGCAGCTTTACAGACTGTAGCCATGGGATGGAAAGATAAGATTAAATGGGTAAAGGAGAATTGGCATCGTCAGATAATTAACATATATAAATGTGATGTTTCTAGGAAGCATAATTTATTGGGTAGGGGAGAAACCCCGAAGCAAACTGTGCATGATCTCTCAAGAACTATGTTAACTGTAGTTGAAAATAATGTCATCCTACCACCACTGAAGGACAGAATAGAGAAGATAAATAATCTGTACTGGAGATGAGGTTGATCATCTGGGGGGCGGGGGAGGAAGGGAGAGGGACTTGTACTTTAAGTAATGGATTAAGAAAGGTTTTTTGTTATTGTGTTGGTGTAACTATGGTGACTTGTTTTGTTCTATTTGAATAGCAGTGAGAGCTGTAGATTAAGTGGGTTACTGGCTGCTAATTGGGAAATCCCAGCTTGCGCCAGCCAGAGTTTCAATGGTGCCTGATGGTGACAATATTCCTCTTACAGGTGAATGTTGAAAAAAATGTTTCCAGATTGTGTAGTAAGGCATTTTTTCCAATTGCCCTTGAAAGTGATGAAGCTGGGCTGTGATTGTTGCTAGAATCCACATATTTGAGAAGCACTGGGTCAGTGAGAGAGATTTCCATCTAGTTGCAATGACTTGTTTGGCTACTGACAACGTATTGTCCAGTAGTGATTTAGCATTTATGCTCACTGCTGTACTAGCATATTGCCTTAATAGATTTCTGGGTACCATAGGACAGTTGTTATTTCAGTTTGTACCAAGCTCAAAAAATTATTTATTACAGGGCAAAGTCGCCACACATGTAGGTAGCTGCCCTTGCTTTCCTTACATCACCAATAAAGTGGAGATACATGTGTTCGCTGAGTGGAGGTACCATCTAGGCACCATGGAGGTTTAGAGCAGCTGTGTTTGGTTTTACTTTTATATATCTATTATGAATTTAGCTGTTTTTGCTCCTTGTACATGGCTTTGTGATTGTCTTTTAATGGGAAGTGGTATATAAATATTTTAAATAAATAAATATCTTCCTGCAACTTTTTAACATCAGTGGTTGTATGTGGCGGTCCCCAGAAGCCAGTTTAGCTGATAGGTTTACATAAAATATGAGGACAGTTGAGCAGTTAGGCACATATAGAATATAGTTGCTCTTGAACGTATACATCTGTCACAACACTTTTTTTTTCAGTGTTAAAGTTTGAGAAAGCTGCCAAAAAGGATGGCGGCATTGTGATAAATTATAGGTTGAATCATTAGTTTGGCTGCATGCTGAGGCAATTAAAGATTCTGTTTTTCCATATGCTCACTCACCATATATCCACTTTGGCCATAAGAAACCAGGAGTGACTTTATGGGAACTCCATTTCTGACTTATAGTTTCATGCATGAAAAAAGACAGGATACAAATTGAAGAAAAACAATGAACAGGAATGAAACTCTATGAAGATTACTGATTAAAACAAAAGACGCTATACACAAACAGAAGAGAAACTCTCGTTAAGAGCAATAAAACTGTGAAGGTTAAGTTAACAGAGGCTGAAAAGTACCTTGGGGCTGGTGGAAAGTGTTAATTTCTCTCTGTTGACTATAGTTCTGCTGTATTATTTCTTCAGCCTAATGCAGCAATAAATTTTCTGCCTGAAGATAAGGCTAGTAAAGCCATAGACAAATATGAAACAGGGCTGTGATAAGGAAAGCTTTGAGAACTTGATTGCTTAAATTTTCAAGCAAATCAAAATGTTGCATGTCAGTAGAGCTAATCCAAAAACCAAAGCAAGGAGAGAGAATGTTTAAAAGGCTCATACTGGAATATTTCACTGAAACACCCTATCATTCTCAAATAAATAAAATGGAAAAATCCCCTCCGCCCTAAGCCAAATGGTATCTAAATGATGGGCTGGGACTGAAATGGGAGAATTCTGAATAGGTCCCTTGATGGTATCCACATTTGTTCTTCCACAAGAAAAGGAAATATAAACAGAAAGGAAATAAGGAATGGTTTTTGAACCAACTGCTATTAGAAATGTGCAAGTTTATCTTTTGGGTCCTATAGAAGATGGAGCAAAATAGAAATTTAGGAACTTTTCAGAGAACAAATTTAATGTTCCACTCAACTGAGAAAGGGTTAGGGATGTGCATGAATATTTGGAGCATTCAAAATTTGATCAAATTCTTTTGAATTTGGACATTCAAGTTTCAATTGAATGTCTATACGTTCAAATTTAAACATTCAAACGAATTCTGAATTTTCTAATCTGTTAGTTCAAATTATTCAGACATTTCTATGTGTACGGATATGAACATGATGTGTACTTGCCCATACTCATCTTTCCCACATCTGTACTCATTTGTACAAATCCATACGGGATGAAAATGGGATGCATATGGATGTATACGGGATGTGTACAAATGTGTTCTGGCACATATGAATGTGTCATTCATATGTGCAAATTCAAATTAAAAATTTTAATGAATAAATCTGAATTTATTCAATTTGAATTGAATGTGAACACATTCAGATTTTACAGATTTGTATTGTATTGAATTTTTGGATATTCAATTTGAATCAAATCAAACCCTGAAAATGCATTTGTGCACACCCCTTGAAATGGTATTGTTTAAAATACCAATTTTCAGTTTGACCACTGGGTTGCCATCTGACTAGTCGGGTACTGGAGTCCTGTAATTCCATGGTACCACTGTTTGGCCATGGTCACACCTTCACTTCAAACCTTCTTCAGTCCATTTTTGGGTCTGACTGCTCACACCTTTTCTTTTCATTTCGTTCTATTTGTGGAGTTTCCACCCTCCATTTGGACTTTCCTGAATGGAAAGCCCTCAAATAAAATGGGTAGAAATGAAAAGGTGTTAGCAGTCAGACCTAAAAATGGACTGAAGACGGTTTAAAGTGAAGGTGCGACCATGGCCTTTACAGTCACACCTCACTTTTGACGAGAACTGAGGGCATCTAAAAGTCCTTGGAGACCAGATGCCAAAGTCTCTCCTGGCTGGAAAGGGACTATTCTGTAACCATATAATCTTTAAGCCATGAATAGACCCAGGACCAGGGCCAGGCAAAGACCTGCTACCACTGCTGTCATGCAGCACGGTGGCAAAGATGGTTCTGGTGGTGGCAGTAGTGGGGGGCTTACCACCATTGCCACCTCCTTGCCCTGCCCCAATGCTTCTCATTGTGTTGCCCCTACTGCCCCAGCCCTGCCCCCCACTGGACTCTTTGCCCTTCTGCAATGCTCCCCCATCATGTTGCCCCCACTACTGCTACTGCCCCTCACCCTCCAGCAATGCCCCGTGCAGCCTCCTGTTGCTTCCTTTGTCGCCACTGGCCCCCTTAGTGTGGAAACCCACCCCCAGCACCCTTGCCCTCCCACAGTGCTCCGCCCTTTTTTTCAATGGGTTTGGTGGAGGACATTTTTTTTTCAAGTTTTTTTATTCAAATTTGAGTGGAGAGAGAGAAACTGAACCATGTATGTATATTTTTCCCCATTTCCCATTCCCATTTTCATTTATATATTTTATTTTTCTGTATTGCCTTACCTTATAAATTCCTGAAGTGGTTTACAGCTACAAGAAAAACAAGAAAATGATATTTAGATCAGTCTAGCCACTCTCTGCCATGTTAGAATGAGTTTTTGTTACCCGTTGTTTTTGTTGCTTTTTCCCTACACCTAAGCTTTCTGTTTTCCAACTTAGCCCATTATTTTCCTTGGGCCCAAAATGGATGGCGCATACTTATTATGCTGTTCTTTCCACCAAATTATCCATGTATATCTGAGCTTTAATTACATTGCCAGGGTGAAATGATAGCAAGAGAGTGGGCCGGTGTCCCGTAATCACATGAAGGAATGCCTTTGCATTCCTTTCAACATACCATACAGCATTTCTGCGAACCTGATTTTTTTGTGGCAGGGAGCTACTTTTGAACTGTCCAGTGTTGGGTTAGAATTGATGCTGTTACAGATGTTAAATGTGAGCTACAAAGAACAGATCTCAGAACAGAAGTTGAAGCTAAGAGACCTTTGGGAGCCAAAGGGGTGTTTCTTGAATCCAGAAATAGGCAATCTCTTGTCGTTGGTTGAAAACTCCCACCATTTTTTAATCATTAATCATGCTGACCAGGGCTGGATTCCAGCCATATTTGAAGATAATGCATAAGCTCAGCCTGCAATAGACCATGCAGGGCTTCAAAATATGTTACAAGGGGATATTTGATAGTGTTAGCATCTGTCTATGAGGGGCTGACTGCAGATCTGAGAACAGGTTAGCTGTGTACACGTTGCCTAAAAATAAGCCACAGACTCCTCACAAAAGAAGAGGAGTAGGAGTAGGAGTTGGCTTTTCTACCCAGCTTTTCTCACCCATTTAAGAGGACTCAAAGCGGCTGACAAAGCTTTTCTATTCTTCTCCCCACAACAGAACACCCGGTGAGGTAGGTGGGGCTGTGAGAGCTCAGAAGAGAGCTGTGACTCACCCACGGTCACCCAGCTGGCTTCATGGGGGAGGACGAATGGTTGCAGCTATTCATAAAATTTGCATTTGCCAGTTTTACATATACATCTATAAATGTATGTAATTCCCAGAGTTTTAAGTAGAAATATATCTCACAGGAATGGAGATGGCTGGATGGCTCTGATCTATTTGCTGTCTATTTGGGATAGTTCAGTTAATTATCCAAGGTGACTGTCATAAGAACATAATAGGACCACTGTTGGATCAGGCCACAGCCTATCTAGTTCAGCATCCTGTCTCAAATGGAGGCCCACCAATTGCTTCTAGGCATCTCAAGCAGAATACAAAGGCAAAACCTTCACCTGCTCTCAGTTCCTTGCAAATGCCCTTAAGGGGGCACCCTGACTGTTTATCCAGTCTAGAGGCAATACTAGGCATCCATTTTAGCAGCTATTGATGCATCTGTCCTCCATGAATTTATCTAATCCTTTCTTAAATCCATTTAGAATGGTTGCTGTCACCACCTCTTTTGGTAGCAGATTCCATAATGACTCTCCAGGGTTTTTTTTTTAA
>MTQE01003428.1:25604092-25617311 GCA_014337955.1 Aspidoscelis marmoratus | reverse complement strand
CCCCCCCCCCCCGTGCATAGAGGTCTACTGGTGAAAAAACTGGACCTCACCACACTTGCTAAGGCTGACCCTGTAGAGAACCCCCTCACCTCATTACCCCATAGTGGGCTTACCTAGTGGTAGGAGTGAACAGCCTCTGCTTAAATCAGCATGTAGAAAATACCTTAATTTGGTATAAAATCACCAGTGATTTCCCAAAATTTAACTTATATGCCATAAGAGTTCTAGCTAGGATCAATGACACACCCACCCACCCCCGCAAGAAAGCAAGATAGCCCTTTCCAGACCATTCAAAACTGGGCTAAAATACACACAGAGTATAAGGGTGTGCAAAACACTATTTCAAAAGGTTTACACAGTGGCTACTCTTCTTATATGAAAGTTGCTGGCCTTGCTCCTGGCTGCTCCTCCTGGTCTTTTTTGAAGCCAAAAGCAGGGGGAATTGCATGCCACCAAACAGGGCTACACAGTTATGCCATTGATTATGTCATTCTGAGGCCCGAGTTATTTATTCTATAGATGCCAGACAGGGACTGAAAGGAGTCCTGTTAGGGTATGTTCCCATACAAGATTAAATGCGAATTTAGTCCATTTTCGGGATCATCCAATCCCATTTAAATTTTTATTTCTGGACTTTATGAAGACTATATTGCTAAAATCTGCAGAAAAAAAGTCCTTGGAAAAACTGTTCTTGGTCTCATTTTGGCACCCAGCCCGCTTTTTTCCCCCTATGGGAACACTACCAGAGTATTTGGGGAGGAGATCTGCCTTTTGAGCTGTCCCCTCCATATCCTTCTGGCCAATGCCTGCCATCGATGGATGTGATTTCACATCTGGGAAAGTCTGCCCCCTCCCATTCCCAGCCCTGCAGTGCTAGTGTCCCAGAGATCAAAAAAAGGCTTGGGTATTTGAACACAGATTTTCCCTTTCTGTGACTGCCACTGCAATTATGAGAGATACATTTGTAGCAGCTAAGCATTGCAGAGGGAAACTTTTTTTTAGCCCCGCAAAAACCACTAGCCTCCATTCTCCTTCCACCTCTCACTGATTTGAAAGGGAGAGATCACTTTGAACTGTCTGTTCTTTCGCTCACCTGCTTCAGTGCAAAGCTGCTGCTTTCCCAGTAACAGCGAATGGAGGGAGTGCCCAATTTGAAAGGGAGAGTGATTGCATTGCCTTGTATCTGCTCTTTCACTTAGCTGATTACGAGCAGGGCAGGCTTACAGGGCTTGGACAAGGGGCAGAGATGAAAAGAGCCTGTTTTTCCATGCTGGGGATTTGGGCGGTTTGAATGGGAACTGCAGTATTTGAATTCAGCCCATGTTATCCTCAAGCAAATGGGAACAGCCAGAATGCTCACTCGGTCCTGACTCTGGATTAAAATAATCCAATCTGGATTAAAATAGTCAAGTGGGGGTGCAACTTTAGATCAGAAACCATATTTTACTGCAGGATGATGTCGTCCCACCAATCAATGCAGTGACAGGTAACATTGCTCCCTTCAGGCCCTGAGAAGACAACTGTGATCAAGACCACTGAGATAAGTGTTCACTTTGCTAGAGGACCAAATTTATCCTCATTTGAGAGTTTTTTGTAAAGCATTCAAATGACATTTTGCACACTTGTAACACAATGCAATCATAAATAAGCACAAAGTTCACCTTCATGCAAATAACCCAAAAGGGTCCCCACTTGTTCTTGGGTCGCTTGGAAAAGCTGAAGCCACTCAGTGGTGCTTGGGAAATCCTTGACCAGCTGGCTATACTGTAAGACATTTCTCACTGCCACAGCAGAAAATGTGCCTTGAATTTGGTCTAGTACTAAAACGAACAAGAGGAGGGCTAGACAGGGCAGAATCAACAAAAAGAAAGTAAGAGAGGCCCTGCTGGATCAGTCACAGACCAGAGTCCAGCATCCTCTCTCACACATTGGTCCACCAATTGCTTCTTGGCATTCTCAAGCAGAAGACAAACGTAAACCCCTCGTCTTCTCTCAGTTCCCTGCAAATGGCCTTTAGGGGTATCCTGCATGCCTTTCCAATCCAGAGGCAGGACCTGGGTGTCCTTTCAAAGGGACTGATACTGTGAATTCTCCTGGGGTTCTAGAACTTTACCAGAGGGCCAAGGCTGCTGTATGATGATAGTGGGGCTACATTGAGGCTCACCACTGACTAGGTTACATCTCCTCCATGTACCTTGTGTGAATGTCTTCTATTGCTCTCCTCAATTGAACTCTTCTGTGCCTGATGCATAGCTGATAATAGTCCGCACAGGCAATTACAGATGGAATGTGTTTTGTCTTGTATCAGCCACAGGCTTGGGATTTTAAATACCTCCCAGCAAAGCAATGCCAAATACTTTCTGGAAAAAAATAATTTTGCTTCAAAAACTACCTTGAGATTTAAGGCAAAGTTTGGAAGTCCTTGCTAGAGATAAATTTTGGCAGGCTTTTATTTAACCACAGCCCAGAGTGAGTTGGAAATTAAAAACCCAGCAGAGGGCGCAATGTATTTTATATTGGCCTTTGGGATAAGAATTGAACTTTAGTACAGTGAACTCATTCTGTGCAAATCTTAAATAATTCTGGCTTACGTGGGTAGTTATTGTGACAGATACCGAATGTCACCCATTTCCTTTGCAATAATAGCAGTCTTTACAAATTTCCTAGTACGATCGCTAATTGCTCTATAATGTCTGCTACTGTTTTATAAATCTGAAAGCAATAAATTTCCCAGCTTACATAAAATAGTGAGTTAATAGGCTCACCATTCACATCAATCATATTTCTAAAACCTGCTTAGTTTCTTTTATAAAAAGACAGCACTGGATTACTCCCAGCACTTTTATACAAGGAATTCTAAAAGATAAAGATAAAACGTTACACTTTGCTGTAACAGCATTTTTTTTTTTTTGTTTCATCAAATGCCTTACTTATTTGTGGTATGTTTCCAGTCTGTTCCAACTCCATTTCATTCCACACGTACGTATTATGGGATATTAAAACTGTGTGGGTGAGAAGATAATAGATTTCTTGATTCACTTTCCTTGGATTATAATTTGAATTCCAGGATCCATAAGCACCTGTTATATTTAACTGTTTCATTTTTGTTTACACATTGCAGATTTTTCCCCCCTTTGGAAATCACATTGTTCATGTCAATTCCATGGACTGAATCTTCTACATTAAAAGACAGAAAAAAGCATGTGGAACCCGTCAAATGAGTATGCTTATTCATTCTACACTAACTTCTCCCTAACTAATCTGTTCTTTTTGAAGAACAAGAAGAGTTGGCTTTTCCACCACGCTTTTCTTACCCATTTAAGGGGACTCAAAGCCGCTGACAAAGGGTGTTTCTGCACATACCCTTAAACACCCATTAAGGACACATGTGAAAGCACGCATCCACACAGCAGCACCTTTTTCAGACACTTTGACTAATTAGAGTCCACACAGCAACACCCATTAAGCACACATGTGGGAAACCGCGTCCACACAGCGGCACCCATTAAGGACGGAATCGGAACGGGTAGACCATGTCCGCACAGTGGTACCCATTAGAGACAGATAGGGGCGGCCGCTTCCGCACCTATCTGTCACTAATGTGTGCTTAATGGGTGTTTAAAAAAGACTACATACAAGGTAGTCTTAATGGGTGTTTCACTGTGAAAACACATCCGTTTAGGATGCGTCCGCAGAGTGAAACTGTGCCTACCTGGGGCCCTACCCCAGCCCGCCATGATTGGCTCCACCGGAGCCGAGCATGACGAGCCGGGGAACTCCACTGTCGTGGCTCGCCCTCGCCCCAGAAGTGGCGGATCGCCACTTCTGGAGCCAGGGGGAGCTTCTCCAAAGCCCTCCCTAGCCCACCTGGGGGAGAGCGCAAGTGATCCCCTCCTTACCTCTTAGTAGTTGCCCCGATTCTCACCACGGGGTCCCAGGAGGCTACACACCTGCATCCTGTGCGCCTCCTGATTGGGACCCCGCAGCCAGAATTGGGGCGACTATGAAGAGGTAAGGACGGGATCGCTCGCGCTCTCCCCTGGGTGGGCTAGGGAGGGCTTTGGAGAAGCTCCCCCTGGCTCCAGAAGTGGCGATCCGCAGAGCCAGTCATGGTGGGCCGGGGGAGGCCCCCCAGAAGATGGATGCGAGGTGGGTGCTGTGCGTCCCATAGCACCCACCTCAAATCCAGATCTAAGTCATCCTTCCGCTGCGTGTGCGGAAGGATGGGGGGGTGGGTAGTGTTGGGGGGGGTGTCAGCCCCCGTTAGTATAAAATCAGCAGTTGCGTGTTCGTGTTGGAAAAGACAAGCTCCGTCCCGGAAACTTTCTGCTGCCATCTGCGGAGCTGTCCAGCCTTTTTCAGGAACTCCCTCCTTCTTCTGCCCGCAGTTTAAGAAACAAACAGAAACGGCAGGTTTCTCTCTTCGCAGAGGTTTATTCTTAAAGGATGCTTCATGTACAAGTATACATCCTCCATCCAAGCTCTCGTCCAGCAATCAACAACAATAACCAGCGGTGCAAAGGCAGTTTTATACCTTTTTCTTATCATAGATGGTGACTCATTTCCTGAGTGTTGCACAATCCTGTGCTTCCCCTGAACATTGTGTTGCACAATCCTGTGCTTCCCCTGAACACTGTGTTGCACAATCCTTACGTCATCCAAGCACATCCTGTCCTTGGACACTTTGCTGATAACTCTTAGTTACCTCTGTCTGCACATCCGTGCATTTTCCTTATACGGGCTTCCCTGCCTAACAGGTAGATCCGTATCTATTAGATACGGATCTACCCTCGTAAATCCGGATCTACCCTGAATCTGGATTTAGTAAATCTGGATCTACTGGAAACCAGATTTACTAAATCCAGATGAGGTAGATCTGGATTTACAGCGGTAAGTGTGGAAGCACCCAATGCTTTCTATTCTTCTCACCACAACAGAACACCCTGTGAGGTAGGTGGGGCTGTGGGAGCTCAGAAGAGAGCTGTGACTAGCCCAAGGTCACCCAGCTGGCTTCATGGGGGAGGGCGGAATCGAACCTAGTATTCCCAGATACAAGTACAACTCCCTAATCAATAGAGTGTTAACAGCCATGTGGATAGGGGGGATCCATCCATATAGTGCCACTGTGGTGCTGCTATGGTGGGGGTCACCTCATGGATTTTAGACAACTCCAACATAGCCATGCTCCCCCCAACCCCCATGGCAAAATACTATTGCTAGAAAACCCCTTGCAGGCCATTGGGGGGAAGGCCCCTTTGAAGTCTCACTATGGCCTTCAGGATGCTATCTGGGCACCTCTGGACTAGGCATTGGATTAAAACTTAAGAGTTTCTGGCTTCAGATTCCCACAGGATCCCAGAGATGTAATGGATGATCTGAACCCACCTTATCAACCTCATCAGATTGTAATGAAAATAAAATGGATGGGACGATGCAGTGAGTGTGGGCTTTGAATACAACTCAATGGGCCTTTAGCAACAACTGTCTGGTACCATCTTTGGCTTGAAGGGTATTCACCTATGGTCACCTTCAGCTGCTAATTGAGTAACTAAACTACTACAGATTTCTTTATTTTTAAAAAACAGGCCATGGAGACTTTATTTGATATCCCATACTGCACTGCCATACCACAACAGCTCACTAATAAATATAGAGATTTTGATAGGCGGAAATGGTTAAGAACAAATAAAGGTATCTGTGTGTTGACAGTAGAAAAGGGAGAATTAAATCAGAGGACTGTCTGAAACTGAATGGTGAGAATTTGCTGCAGTGGGAAAGTCCAGAAGAGGAGGAAGAGGAGGAGGAAGAGTTGGCTTTTCTACCCTGCTTTTCTCACCCATTTAAGGGGACTCAAAGCGGCTGACAAAACATTTCTATTCTTCTCCCCACAACAGACACCCTGTGACGTAGGTGGGGCTGTGAGAGCTCAGAAAAGAGCTGTGACTAGCCCAAGGTCACCCAGCTGGCTTCATGGGGGAGGGCGGAATCGAACCTGGTATTCCCAGATAAGAGTCCGACACTAACCACAAGATCAAATTGACTCATACAATCCAGGACTCATTAGGCTGCCATCCTGCAGTAAAGTGACAGAAAACGTTGTTGGGGTTGTTTTTTGTACTCTGGGGCTGCATTCACACCTAAGTTTTAATTCAGTTTCGGTCTACTTTCAGAGTGAGAGAATGCATCAGCAATGTGTCAAGCTGTTTTCTTTAGCATTATCTCACCCAGAAAATTCACCCTTAGGTTAGATAAAATGGAAAGAAAATAACTAATCATTTTGCTGATATGTTCTGTGATTCTGAAAGTGGACTGAGACTGGATTAAAACTTAGGTGTGTACGCAGCTGATGGTACTTTCTGCTACCACCCTGCCCCATGCTATACGTGGACTTACATGCGGTGATATTCTGAGTAATCTGCTGGCCCTGTTTTTGAAGATACAGGAAATGGCTGACATCCAGGACCACTTCCTGTACCAATGAAATTGGTCTATGTGGAAGCTTCCTTAGCTTCAACAGTAGCGTGGGCAGGAGAAGTGCACAGACTGAGTCCAGGGCTAGAGCCAGCACCCTGGCCTAGGAGGGGCTGCCACCATGAGGGCCCTGCTGCAGTTTCTGAATTGAAGGGAAACGAATCTTTCCCAGCAGGCAATCTTCAGAAATCTATAGTAGCAGTAGCACGCACCCATCCTTCAGGACAGGTGTTGATCTGATATTTCTATGTGCTGTGTTTTAAATACTGATGCTCCAGGGGAAGGACAGGATAGCAAGACTAGGAATAAATCAACCGATATTTATTTTTTGCCTGCTTTCCCACAGCAAGCAAATGTAATAAATGCCCTAAGGTAAAATCACATGATATAATATCAGACATTAATTTTGCAAAATCAGCACGATCCTTCCTGAAAGTGTCCCAGTATTTTCTGGAAGCCTTCCAAGTAAGTGGCCGCTACTGCATCTTGTGAATGTCATAGTGCAATTGGGCCCCATAGGCTGTCCATCTGTCCACACACCTGCGTGCTGCCCTCTTTTAACAGATTGGGACTGCTGGATGGTGGGCAGGGCAAACTCCTATTGGAAGCCACACTCTCATCCCTCTGAATTGTACCTGATTCACTGCAGAGCAAATGCAGATGGGAAGGCTAAAGCAAAGCTTCCAAATGAAGGTGTGTGCCTCCCCCTTGTGGTCCTGATTGGCACACTTGTGTTAGATTCATTTTCATCATATAAACTGGCTGCAACCACACTCTAAGGCCATGGTCACACTTAAGGCTGAATCCAGCTTCAGTCCATTTTCAGACTGAGATAATACATCTGCAAGGTGACGAGCTGTTTTCTTTTCAGTGTTAAATAACTCAGAAAATTCACCTTTGGGATAGATAACGTGGAAAGAAAGTTACTGGTCACTTTGCTGATGCGCTCTTTCACTTTGAAGGTGGACTGAAGCCAGATTAAACCTTAGGTGTGACCGCAGCCAAAGATGATATCATAACAGGTGTCCATATTCTTTTCTGCCATGCTTCAGTTCTTTCACTTTTTTTTTTTAAAGAGCAATAAGATAGGCCCTTTCCACACTGGGCCTTATTCCAGGATATATTGTGGAAAAAGGACTTTCTGTCCACATGCTACCCATGTGGACAGCAGGGCCCTGTTCCAAGATACATCCTGGAATAAGGCCTAGTGTAGAAAGGGACATATTTTCAGCTGTCAGCATCACTCACCAAATGCTTGGATACATTTCATAGCAAAGAAAAAGTGTGATCTCTTCATATTTATGTATTTATTCATGCCATTCTTATCCTGGCTATCATCTGAAAAAACTCAGAATAGTATGCCTTAGTCTTCTCTTCATTTTATCCTAATGACAGACTATGAGATAGACTAGACAGAAGCAGCAGCAGCTGACAAAGCAGCTGACAAAGCTTTCTGCTCTTCCCCCCACAACAAACACCCTATGAGGTGGGTGGGGCTGTGAGAGCTCAGACGGGAGCTGTGACTAGCCCAAGGTCACCCAGCTGGCTTTCATGGGGAAGTGTGGAATCGAACCCAGTATTCCCAGATAAGAGTATTCCCAGATACTCCCTAACCACTAGACCAAACTGGCTCACAGAGGGAAGTAATTGCTTCAATGCCACTCTGCGAGTTTTTGTAGATAAGTCGGGATTTGAACCCAAGGTTCATCCCCGCCACTGAGATCCAGTGTTCTTAAACTTCAGCCATTTGCTTACCATCTTCATCATTTTTGCTGTATCCATGTATCATTCGCACTGTTATTTACTATTCAAAATTTAAGTGGACTCATTTAAAAAAAAACTTTTAAAATGATCTTTCTCCAGGTTAACATCCCTCGCCTACTACCAGCAGTACTTATGCCATACTTTTGGAAAATATTGCTCTAACCACTTGGGTATGTTGGCTCCTAGTCGGCATTCTTGGGTTAAGAACAAGTTGAATTTGTAAAAAAAATAAATGAAAGGCAAGTGTCTAATGGACCTAGAGGGACTCTTTGTTACCTTCCTGCTGGATTCATTAAGAGTCACCACTGCTAAGGAGGAGGAGGAGGAGGAGGCTTTTCTATCCCACTTTTCTCACCCATTTAAGGGGACTCAAAGCAGCTGACAAGGCTTTCTGTTCTTCTCCCCACAACAGAACACCCTGTGAGGTAAGGGGGGCTGTGAGAGCTTAGAAGAGAGCTGTGACTAGGTCAGAGTCACCCAGCTAGCTTCCTGGAGGAGGGTGGAATCAAACCCCGTATTCCCAGATAAAAATACGGCTCCCTAACCACTAGACAAAACTGCTGGACCAAGCCACAGCCCATCTGGTCCAGCATCCTGTCTCATATTTCAAGAAGAAGACAAGGGCAAAACCTTCATCTGGTCTCTACCCTCTACCAAATAGTGACTTGTTCTCCATTAAAAAGTTATTTAATTTTGGTGAAACCCTTTGGAAAGAATACTTAGAGAATGCCAGTGTGCACTGATTTACTGATGTATCTGATTTAAAGTATCAAATAATAACAGAATGAAGTCTTCAGTACCTATAATCCTACAATCATAAACATATGCAGTTTTTTGAAAGCAGGGTCCAAACATGCATGATCGACCAGAAACAATAAATTGTAGCCTTGTGCCTTGTTTTCCAAAGTTTTATCCATTAGTGTGTGGAATTCCTTTTGAATGCCCTCTGTGTACCTAATTAACTGGTCAGAACCACCACCCTGATTCTGGAAGATTTATAGTCGAGCCTGTTATTAAAACTTGTCAAGAGGGAGTGAAGGCATGAACAGACCCCCTACAAGAAATAATGCAGAAGGACTATTAAAGTAATGAAAACCAAGCACAGGCGTCAGAGCTATGCCAAAGGAAGACACAGCTCCAAGCAGTACATCATAAAAAGACGTGTTGTGATGAGTCCAAGAGCACTATATAAGGCCAGTTTTTTACTAAACGTGAATGGAAATTTTCCACTTAACAGGACCTGAGAACCAGGCACAGTACAATGGAATGAAACAGTCCCATCTTATTTAAAATGAGGGCCCCCACATATGTTCCCTTAAGCTTTTTATGTACAATATATGGTGCTGGGATGACCCCACCTACCATTAAACACACACACATATTGCTGGGTTTTTTCTCTCTCTCTCCAAGGGTCTTGTTGGTGGGAATGAATTACCATCAATGCAGATGGCTTTTGTAGATCACACATCATCCTCTCTCCACCCCCAGAAAACATTTTTCTGCATGTCCTTTGGGTTCCTTTGGTCGATGTTTATAAAAACTGCCAACACAGCTTTCTTATCAGCTGGTTACAGTACTAAGGCATTTGATGGTGGCCTCTGTTTTTTCAAGAAAGCATCAGTGCAGCTTTGTTAACAAAGTCTAGAAATCTCCTGCCCATTTGCCCATTACTGCCCTTCAGTAAAACTTACCACGATAAGGACTGCAAAATGTGCTGCTCATCCATTGTCTGTGCTAGACTTTGATCCAGTCGGTGGTTTGCCATCACCTTCTTTTTAGGGAGATGCTGGAGATCAACCTTGCAACTAACTAATTTCAAGGTAGTTACTGCCATTCCTTTGTGCCTAAGAATGTAAGAACATAAGAAGTGGCCCATGGGTGTAGACCCATGGCCCATTGGGTCCAGCAGTTGTTCTCACACTCTCTCTTTGCACGTGTAATTAGTACAGGTGGGGGGAACTCCTGCACGTGCCTGAGGTCCCCACACACATATAGGTGTGCAGCAGTTAAAACCATTCCACACTTATGCTAGTGGCAGAGCTAGTACAGACCAGCTCATTGCATCTGCACCTCTCTCAGGCTGTGCAGGCATGATTATACATTATATTTCCTAGTTGCCCTGACAAAGGCAACTTGTGGGCTTGCTGGTGCCATTCTCAGGGCTCTATGATTCACGGTTACCCCGCACTTAGTAAAGCACTAGTTAAGTCTGCCTCCAGACTTGCTGAATAAATCTGCAGTTAAAGGTAAAACGCAGCTTAGCAACTGCGCAGCAATGACCGGTTGTTCCAACCTGAAATGCAAAACACATGCTGCTCTTGCCGTTCTGCCCAGACTGGAGGGAAAATTCTAATTTACTTTATACTACGCAGCAAGTGTACTCAGATCAGCATTAAGGCAAATGCACAGTACCGACCTGATAATGCGATGCCACGACAATCCATCGACCATTGTGTCTGTCGGCTCAATTGGGACTGTGAATTCCATTGCGCAGTATGAACATGCCTGGTCACAATCTAAGTTTCAAATGCTTTGGGCGTCCAAAGTGCAGACACCTAAAGTACTCTACCACTTTGTTTCCCTAGGGCAGGAGGCGAAGTGCAAAAATGGACACTGTGGTCAACCAGCTGTACAAGGAAATGCATGAGCACACAGCTTGCCTTGCTCACGGCCTCCCTTTAGAGACTACCAGAGGCAGTTATATTGCCATCGGGGCTAATAACCACTGTCAGCCATGATGTCCATAAATTAGTCCAACCCTTTTCTAAAACCATCCAGGCTGGTAGCCAGCAACACACTTGAAAGTAGCATATTTGCAGTTTTAAGTATATATTTCTTTTGTTGGTCCTAAGTCTTTCAGGATTCAGGTTCACCAGCTGATCCCTGCTACTGGCACTTTAGAAAATGGAGGGGGGGGAAAATCTCCCTATATACTTTGGCTGTGGTTACACCTTACCATTTTAATCTGCATCAGGAAGGCAGCTGAATCCAAACAGTTTTCAGACTGGAAGGGTTTGCTCCACACCTTCCTGCAGCTGACACTGCTGGTAATCTTCAGCTGCTGAGTAGGTAGAGGAAATGCTCTACTTGAGGGGAAGGCATTTTGGAAGGGTAAGTGGGGGGTGAGGTGGCAGTGGGAGGAGAGAGATGGGGTGGGGCATTGGTGATGGGACAGAAAAAAGTCAGGGCAAGAGGGAGGGGGCATGGAGAGGGAGATTGTGGGCCACAGGACAGAGAAAGTCAGGGAAAGAGGGAGGGGGAGAGGGAGATTGGAGGGAGCAGAGAAGAAATCACATCAAGGGAGAGGGGGAGGGGGAAGAATCAGAGCAGAGGCTTTGCAAGGTATCATTTTCTGGGCAACCAAAAGGCAGGGCCTGTCACCTCCTGGAAAGGATTTAAAAGTTTAATGCTGTGTTGGCCGGAATAAAGGAAAACCCAAATAGAGGGAGAAAAAAATGGTTTAGCATTTAAGGGGTACTTAATGGCATTAATGTACCCATTAATGGGTACTTAATGGGTACTTCTAGTGACAGTGGAAAAACACCCAAGGTTATAACCAAAGAGGCTGGAATTTGGGCTGAAGAAGGATTAAAGTAATCCTGTAACTGCGGCCTTTGACTGTGCGGTAAGTACCTTGGGAATCATAGCCCAAACAGGAAACTTTTGCAGGCTCTTTGTTATTGTTTTTCCGTGCTTCACTGTAGAGGCTAGCATGGTGATCTAGAATGTAGGCAGACAAACCCAGTGATGCTGGCACGAAGACTTGAGAATGCAGAAAGCTCTTATGCTTCCTCAAATAACAAATTTGGACTTTTCCTAGCGTGCTCACTAAAGATCTGGTCTTTCAGCTATGCCGGATGATCAGCCGAGCCCAGCTAGGTTAATTCATATCTGCAGTAAGACAGGAAACTGTTGTCTAGACTGGACATCAAAAATGGTTCAGGATTTTTAATGAAGCTGGGATTATCTAAGAGAAAATAGCATTAACAGACGCAACCATATGCATGGCTAGAGGCATCTTATGGATGCTGGGTGTGTAGACAATGAATAAGCACCCAAATGGATGTCAAAAGAGAGATTTGCAATGCAAAAGCCTGAGTGAAACAATGAGATTTGTATCAACTATGCACCAAGGCTTAACAGGTAAAACTCCTGATAAATTGTTTATCATTTCTTGATTCAATTTACAGTTGCCTTGAGCACTAGATCTCAACTGCGTGCTCCCAGGGAGCCCCCATGTCTGCCCTACTACAAAAGGAAAAGGGGGGGGTGATTTGTGATTTGGAAGTAGTAAATATTTTGGACCCTCTTAGAAAGACAAATGCTAGGTTTGCTTTTGATCTTCCAAGAGAAAGCCTCTGTTGCTCTGATTAGATTATCTATGTAACCTAAGATTTGTTTTTTACAAAACAGTGAACACGGAATTACAAAGGAATCTGTTCAGAGGCCCC
Source organism: Aspidoscelis marmoratus (assembly GCA_014337955.1). Lineage (NCBI taxonomy): Eukaryota > Metazoa > Chordata > Lepidosauria > Squamata > Teiidae > Aspidoscelis > Aspidoscelis marmoratus. The sequence goes on along the minus strand of MTQE01003428.1, from coordinate 25,604,625 downwards.
TCTGTTGTAGACCTGGTCAGGTTTTAACACTAACCACTGAGAACATCCCTTTCTACTCCTCTTTGTAGAAAGAACTAGAATCAAGACTAGTGGAACAAATGAATTGAATTAAAACAATTTATACTAGTACTGGATTGCTTTTACTGTCTTGTTTTTTAAAAAACTGTATATAATTTCATCTTGCTACCAAAAGGGGGCAGCAATGAGTTCTTTTTTGAAATATTAGTCCTTAAAAACAATTTTAAAAAAAAGATATTTTGGTATATTTAGAATGAAGAGGATGAAGAGTAATGAAGAACATAATGGGTTAAAAAGAGAAAAAAGCATACAGGAAAAAAGGGAAGGCCTGGAAGACTTAGTTCTGATGAACCCCAAGGAAGGGTAACTTACAACATTACTGGACCATTGAGTATAATAGGAATCTCTCTTCTGCATGTTAACGTAAGAGGAGATCTGCTGGATCAGGCCACAGCCCATCTAGAACAGCATTCTGTTGCACACAGTGGCCCACCAATTGCCCATGAGCATCTCAA
>MTQE01003428.1:25593064-25604042 GCA_014337955.1 Aspidoscelis marmoratus | reverse complement strand
CACACAGTGGCCCACCAATTGCCCATGAGCATCTCAAGCAGAGACAAGGCAAACACTGGTGCAACCTGTCCCCTTAGACCACATGAGTGTGTGGGAGTGCCCTAGTACAGTGGTTCTTAACCTTTTTCTCACCACGGACCCCTTTCCATAACTTTTGTTGCTCTAGACCCCCACCCCCTCACATCCCCCACTAATTTCCCCCCCCCTTGTGTCCCCTGTTCATTCCCCACCCAACTCGGCCATTAGCCTACTGGGGATCCCTGAGGGTCTCCAGACCCCAGATTAAGAAATGCTGCCCTAGCATACTTGCTGGCTCGGTATATTGGCCAGTGCAGAATTTCCTTTAGATTTAACTACTAGTTTAGTCGCCTTTTGCCCTTCATCTATGTCATGAACATATCTTGAGCTGCCCGTCACTGAACCATTGAGAAACAGTAACAGTCTGTTTACTTTGCTGTTTTTTCCTGCAGAATGTGGGGAGACATTTCCCCCAAAATGTTATCTAGTCCCTGCAAAATGTAGAGATGACCCTGGGGTGGAGACCTAGAACTCTGAGTTCATATGCCCTCATCTGGTAGATCAGGTGCATTCTTGGCATTTTAGGCCATGTCTCCATGGTGCATGGAAAATGTCTTGTAGGGGCACTGAGTTCTGCCTGTCTCCATAGCAGCCCACCCTGAAGGGGCGGGAGGGTGGTTGGAGGGACCCAAGAGGTCAAGTGTGAGGAGAATGACTCTGAGGTCGCTTTTCACGTCCTGAACTCCAATGCCTCTTGAAGGCACAAGGAATTATGTCCATGGAGATTGACCCTGAGGTTGACTCTCTTGTCCTAAACTGGCCCTCACTGTGACAAAATGCATTGTATTCACGTGTGGCCCTCTTGTGCTCACACACAGAGGGTAAAGGGCCCACTGTGCACAGGTACAGTGACTTGAGCAACACCGTCCTGGTAACGGCAGGGGACCTGTCAAGCTCCTTGCCAAGGTGGAAGGGCCTCCTGAGTCGTCTCTTCACGGCAAAGCAAAGGCAAGCCTTCAGACTCTACATAGGAGGTGTGTCCAACTGCAGCCAGCCAGATATTCCTGAATTAACTTCGGCTCCAGCCACCCTGGTCAGTGGTAAAGAGGGATAGGAGTTAGGAACACTTGGTAGGCTACACCTGAGCACCCCTGCTTTAGAGGATAATGTCAATTACTAGTGAGGCAGATTGGTCTAGTGGTTAGGGAGCCGGACTCTTATCTGGGAATACTGGGTTTGATTCCACCCTCCCCCATGAAGCCAGCTGGTTGACCTTGGGCTAGTCACAGCTCTCTTCTGAGCTCTCACAGCCCCACCCACCTCACAGGGTGTCTGTTGTGGGGAGAAGAATAGAAAGCTTTGTCAGCCCCTTTGAGTGCCCTTAAATGGGTGAGAAAAGGGGAGCAGAAAAGCCAACTCTTCTTCTTCTGTTTATATAATATCAGTCTATTGGTTGTGCAAAATTACACGCAAGTTGTTGCTGCAGCCAGTGAGCAGCAAAAACACAAACTCTAGTCCCCGGGGAATGGCAGGGAATCTCATTTGTGCCACAATACTGACTGCCTCCGCACTGAAGTCTCATTATGTCAAAATCCATGTTCTGGTGGCAGTCTCAATTATGCCATTTCACTTCTCTCCTGAAGGCATTGTGATGGCAAATGTTAGGCTATTTCCACACTTACCTTCAGTGGACTGGTCCAGTGTGATTGGACCACAGTGAGCAGTAGGTGCCCCGGAACAAGGCCATATACATTTGCACAGCTGTTCTGGGACAGCCCCCACAGTGGCCCCAGAACTCACGTATTAGAGCTGGCCTCCAAAGGTTCCTAGCCTTGGAGTCCTTATGCAACCCATTTCAGCAGTGCACCTTTTTGCAGCACTGAAATGCATCCCTCTGATAAATTGGACCATGGAGGTATGTGCTTCTGCACCACTCCATTGTCTGCTTTACTGGGCGCTAGTACAAGTCTACTGGTACACTGGAGTAGGGACCATTTGGTGACAAATGTCCAATGTGGATAGATTGTACTAGCAGGGTGTATGCACCCCCCCCCTTGTATGATACTAAGGTGTGGAAAGAAGGACTCTGAACCCCTTCACATGCTGGTTTACCGGTGAGTGCAGAAACACCTGGTCTCTCCTCTTCTCCATTTCACCCTCTCAGTATCGTTGTGAAGTAGCTTAAGCTAAAAGGTAGCGTTAGGCCAAAAGTCAGTCCCGGTCTTTCCATAGAGGTTTCCCTTCCCTACGGACAGTTTAGCCACTGGAGCCATAATACACCTTGGTGCCAGGTTGCCATACATCCTTTTTTTCTGTTGCCTTCCTGGTTGCTTTCAACCACTAAAGCTACACTCAACATATAACAAAAGAAGTGGCTCCAAAGTGCCTTAGAAATGGTAGTGTGTGGCCTTTACATTCCCATCAAATCTCTAATCCACCTTTTCTAACCCTTTCCCACCTTTTCTAGATCATAAAGAATGATGACTGGCAAGGGAATGATCCTATTTGCTCTAAGCTGTTTCTCAAGGAGCCTCCAAGTTGGTTTTCTTTTTAAAAGGCACCCTAAAGTGTGAAGAAGAACATCTTGCAAAATGGCTTTTAGCTTTTTGGGGAAAGGCAGCGTATACATTTTACTAACAAATAAGCAAATATCCAAGTTCTCCATAATCTGCCCACCCTCATAAGCAAAGCTGCTTCACACTCTTTCCTGCCGAAGGGGCCTGTATGGACAGGTGGGACTCATTCACCTTAGGAAGCCCAGACAGTCTGGAGCAAGGGGGCTTGTAGGTCAGCAAAAACTGAAGGGCTGTAACTTGCCATTTCTGGGGCCTTTCCACACTTGGCATCTGGCCAGGCCTGCCATAGTCTGTATTAGCATTCACCCAATAGCCCCCTATCCCAAGATATATTTCAAAACCAAGCCTAGTGCAGAAAGGGCCTTGCTCTCTTAAGTGGATGTCTCTAAAGGCCATTTGCAAGGAGTGGAGAGCAAGACTGTGGTCACACCTAAGGTTTAATCCAGCTTCAGTCCACCTGGAGAGCGAGAGAACACATCAGTAACTTTCTTTCCACATTATCTATCCCAAAAGTCCATCCATGACACTCCTTAAATCACACCTGTTCCCTAAAGAGCAGTCACTTCAAGGTTACCATCTAAAACCTCAAAGGTGCGTCAACCAAACAATCTTAAAGGATCTCCTGGTTCTGTTGCATTGTTTAAACTATGTGAATTTGTCATTCACTAAATAAAATAAATATCTCAAAGGTGAATCTAACACGGAAGGAAAATGGCTTGTCATTTTGTTGATGTATTCTCTCACTCTGAAAGTGGAATGAAACCGGATTAAACCTTAAGTGTGACCACAGCCCAGGTGAAGGCTTGCCTTTTCTGCTTGAGATGCCCCCAGAAGCTGTTGGTGGGTCGCTGCGGGAAGCAGGATGCTGGGCTAACTAGGTCATGGCCTGATCCAGCAGGACTCTTCTTACAAGCCCTAAGGCCACGATAAAGGCAGGGGCATGAAATTCTTCTGTAGCCTTCTTTCCCTATCAGCAGATTGTCCTTTTCACCCATTGTCCTGTGTTGGAACTGTGGCGTTCTCTCCAGCCTGGGCAGGATTTTACTTCCCTCTTCCTCTTACTAGTGAGTGTTTAAAAATAAATTAGTTTTATAATTATTAAAAGCATTGGCCATTGCTTCCCTAACCCCCACAGGCTAAAGAGTCCACCACAACTTTTCCTTTTCCTAGGCCCAAGGCCTATAAGACTCAAAAGAATACTGCAGGCAGATGGTTCATTATAAATAAATGAAAAGATGGTTTATTGTTTTACAACCTGTGAAGAAAACATGCAAATGACTATATAACTGTCAAAGTCTCCTCAGAGTCAGTCTACCCAACAACCTATACGCCCACAGGCTGCTGTCAGGACTCCCTTAGGCTGTCACACTAAGCTCTGGAACCCTATTTCTCCCTTGGTGTTTCCCCAGGCAACAGGACTGTCTCTCACAGGCCAGTCCTCCCTCTCTAGAAACCCAAGCCTAAAACCTTAGAACAGTGATGGTGAACCTTTTGAGCTCGGTGTGTCAAAATTTGCAAGAAAACCTAGCTTAACTCGGGTGCTGTGTCACATCTAGAAATATCCATAATTTTGTGATATTTGTAGCTCTAGTAAAAAAGTTATATTTTGATATATGTATTTTATTAAAAGCAAAAACAAATAATTCTTTACATTAGTGACTTTTGTTGCTAAATCTTCAGTTGAAAGTTGGTATTTCGTACACTTCAAGAACAAGCAAGCACTACACACCCAGGTGCCAGGGTGACCATGTGTGTCACCCAAAAGGGCTTGGCGTGTCACCTGTGACACGTATGTCATAGGTTGGCCATCACTGCCTTAGAACTATCTTGGGGTTTCCCTCAGGCACTGGGCAGTTACACACACACATATGCCCTCCCTGGACTCCCAAGCATAGAACACCCTTAACTTGGCTGGGTGGTACCTTTCATATCCTTGGCCCAGCGCAAGCTCAAGCCTGATTGGCTGTTTGGGGGCAGCTGTTTTCCCCCACTTACCTTATGCTAACTAGGGGCGTCTTACCCACTCTTTACCTGCTGCTCTGAGGTTTATATTACAATACAAGGCATACAGCCAGAACAGAACGAATACAGTGCACACATGTGAAATAAAACGCTTTCAACACACTTTAAATACAGTACCATAACGGTGGGCGTCACAGGAACCCTCAACTCCCGTCTGCCCTATCCCCCCGCAAGGCTGGTGGGGGGGGGGAGACTAGAGCAGGACAAGGGCAGGGCAGGTTGCGGAGGGACTAGAGAACCCAAGAGAAGTTGGCAACGGTTCCTAACCGCTCCTCGAAGGATTTCAGGCAAAGGGCCGAGCCTGTCACCTCAGGCAGCAGGCGTCGAGGCCTCCATTGATCCCGCGGCCCCCTCCGGGCATGGGAGAGGGGCGGGGTGGCTGGAGAAAGGGAGGGAAAAAGTCTCAGCGGCGGCGGCGGCGGCGGCAGCAGTGCGTGTGTGTGAGGAACCAGCGAGCCTCCTGGAGCGCAGCAGCAGCCGCAGGAGTCGTCAGTGCCGCCGCCGGGCGCCCCACGCGTCTTCCTGGAAGAGGCGCCTGCTTTGGGTGCCACAAGAAGGCGGCGATAAGGCGGCTCCTATCGGGACTCGGCAGACAAGGCTGAGGAAGGCTGAGCGCGGCGAAGCCCGGGCGAGGAGTTGCTGCTGCTGCTGCTGCTGCTGGGAAGTGAAGGCGTCCGGCGGCGCTATTCCCGCACCGTCGGCAGGCAGCAGGCGGGCAGGCAGTCGTAGCAGGGCGCCCGAAGAGACCCCGGCCCTGCTGGAGGAGGAGAAGGAGGCGGAGGCTCCCCCTCTCCCCAGGTACGACCGCAGAAGGAAAGGTGGCCGAGCGCTTCGCTGTGTGGATGCGCGGGACAACCGGGTACCTGAGGCACGCCTGGGCACCTGAGGGGGGAGGAGGAAGCTCGGGGCAGGCTGGAGTCGGAGGGCCCTCGGTGGGTGGCAGGAGAGGACGGGGGGCGTCTCCAGAGGGGGGACCCCGAAGCGCTTGAAAGGAGGCAGCGGGAAAGCCCCGCCTGAGGGTGCGCGAAGGGGGGATCCCCGGGATGGGCGCGCCCCGTGAAGCGGCCCACGGGTCTCTTGGGGGGGCTAGTGGGGGTCCGGCCGGATCTTGCCGGCCTCTTTGCGGTCGTGGCGTTCTCTCCAGCCTGGGCAGGATTCGAGCCCGGCCGCGAGTGCCGCTCGTTGCCTCCGGCGCCTCCTCGCGTGTCCGCGCTGAGCTCCAGGTGCGCTGCCCTGTGGGCGCGGAGGGAGGCAGCGATTCGAATCCCTTGAATGAATCCCGTGCTCGGAATGGGCCGAGCGGCTTGTCGCCGTCGCCTTCTTCCTCCTCCGACGTGAGGAAGAAGAAGCCTGTCATTATGCTTTTCCTTTTTTAAACCCGGGGAGCCGGGGCCGAAGGGTAGCTAAGTGAAGTCAACACGGGTCATGATGCTATGGCCCTTTTGCAGCCTAGAGATGCTGTTCAGTATGTTTATGCCCGGCAAGGGCTGTTGGATTGCACGTGGTGATTTTGCCAGGTTGGGACTCTCTGTGCAAACTGAATCAATACACGCAATGGTATCCTGTGGGTTTGGATGGGCAGAGCCATTGAAAAGAGGCAAACCTGCAACTGGGAGCAAGCATCCTTTTGATTGTGGAGTATTGGCCGAAACCCGGCTTGGGAGAGGCTGCAGAGTGACCCTTGCTTAGCTCTCCCCATTCCTCCCATGAGAGTCCCCCAAGATACCCATTTGCTGAGGGCCTCCAGGGCGGTTTCCGTGTTTGCACACATTAGGCACTTTGGTGTGTTCAACCTTTATTCTTTTCACACTTAGATTGTGAGCTGTTCCATTTGAGCCAGTTTGGTCTAGTGGTTAAGGAGCAGACTCTTATCTGTGAATACCTGGTTTGGTTCCGCCCTCGTTCATGAAGCCAGCTGGATGACCTTGGGCTAGTCACAGCTCTCTTTGGAGCTCTCACAGACACCCCCCAACCCCCCACTTCACAGTGTGTCAGTTGTGGGGGGAAGAATAGAAAGTTTTGTCAGCCAATTTGAGTTCCCTTGAATTTGTGAGAAAAGCAGGGTATAAAACCTAACTCCTCCTACTCCTTCTTCATGGTGCTGGCCTTTTCACCGGCTGCCTTCAAGGAGCATTTCGGATTGACAGAACCAATCTAATAACTGGTACTCTGGTCTCCTAGCCTTCCAACTTGAAATAACCCTGGGAAGTGGCAAGAGAATGAGTTTTCGCTGGCTTCAAGAAGAAACTTCATGAAACTATTGTATATGGCTCATTTCTTGGCTAGCTTTCTGCAGTGAACTGGGGGTTAGTCTAGATGGTCTTCTAGGAACTTTCCAATTATATTATTTAGCTCATAAAGTTTCCAACCTCATCTGTCATCTGTTACTGAATCTTGAATGGAGCACATGGGATCTAAATGTTTTTAAAGATGCAGATTCTAGCAGATGTGCAGCCTAAGTGCATAGTGATTCCAGCAAAAGTCATCAGACTCTACTGAATGCCTCTATGGCTGGGATGCAAGATTTATTATATTTTTTATTTATTTGGCTTATGTACCACAGATTTCAAGTGATTCTACATAATTTCCAACTCAATAACAGAAATACCAACATTTTTTTTTTAAAAAGAAACTTAATTAATCATGGCCATCCTATTAAACAGTTCAGTGGCATGGGTGAAAAAAATGTTTTTAGATTTTTTAAAAAATGACATCAGTGGGGGATCTTCCGAATCTCATTCAGGAGAGAGTTCCTGGTTTCTGATGCTCTCTCAAGGATTTTAAGATCTAGAGACTGAGTCAGTCACACAGGATGGGGTCTAACTGGATGAGAGAGATAACTTGCATACATCGAGGTGCTGATCCCTGCAGGGCTTTATAGATCAATACCAGCACTGTGGGCTTTTCTGCACTTGGCTCTCAGGGATGGCTGGGGATCCTCCAGCATGAAGCATCCACACACTGTGGAACCGCTTCCATCTTGGAGTGGGCTCTGAGCATGCATGGCCATCCCCATGTTTGATAGCAGTGGAGCAGTAAAAACTGCTCTACAGCTATACTAGGAGTACTGACAGCACTCCCAGTACAGCCCCAGACACAGCCTTCACACCAGGCTCTGTGGGAGATTGACTAGGGCTGTGCTATGGTGTGCCACATCACTGAAGCACTCTACCAATGGCTGGCCGCACATGGCTGTTGCTGCGGTGAGATGGACACTGCCAGACCGCAGCATTCACACTTACCCTTCTGCAGGCTAAGTTTCAGGTAGGTTTCAGAAGTTAAGTGAGAATTTCCCCTTGTAGTTGGACCTGGAAGCAGAGACCAAAGCACAATGATTGGTTAAGAAATGGGCTGCTGCTAGGGATATGCAAGAATATTCAAAATATTTGTTAGTTGGACAAATTCGGACGAATTTGGACATTCATATAAGAATTGAGTGTCCAGACATTAATTTTTTAGTATTCATATGAATTCAAAAATTTTGAGTTATTCGTATGAATAATTCAGACATTCATATGTGGAAGGATACATATGCATCTTGTGCATATATGTACGGATATGTGGGGGATGAAAATGGGATGCATATGGACTCATACAGGTGTGTTTGAGATTCATATCACTGGATACGTACCAAATATTCAAACAAATAGATATGAATGTCTTCGTATTGGTTTGAATGTCCAGACATTCGTTTTTCTTTATTCATACAAATTACGATATTTGAATATTCAGTTCAAATCGAATTGAATGCCGAAAATTGTATTTGTGCACACTCCTAGCTGCTGGATTTTGGACTAGCTGAATCTTTGCCTGTTTCTGCACTTGCAGGGAGAGGAACGGGCCAGCAGGAACTGCTCGGACTGGACTATTACAGGCTGGAGTGATCCACCTGGCCTGGACAGGCCCCGTATTGCCCTGTGGCACTCCAAGCCTCTTCAAATTCTCACTCAAGCTTTGGAGCCAGCTGTGGGGTCTCTGATGGAGCCCTAAGGGGACCCATTTTGGTGGTGTAGTTTGGTGCACCACTAAAATAGGTCTGCTGCTACACCAGCACACCTAAACTGGGCTATGCTGCATCCAGTGCAGATTCAGCAGCCTTCCAAGGGGGCAGGGCTTTTTTTTGGCCTGCACCAGAGTGTGAAAGAGAGAGACCCAAAAATTGGCAAGGTAGCACTAGGAAGAGTATATTGTAATAGTTCATGATGCAAGAGAACAAGGGCCTGAGCCACTGAGGGCCTTTTCTCACCTTCGTTTGTTGAAAGGCTGGCTAAGTACTAGGATGCATCGGGCATCTGCACTTTGTGACATCCAATGCATCTGAAACTTATCCAGTGCTTTCCCAAGCTCTGGCTAGGTACAGTTGCTTCACCGCAGCAAGGGGCATGCGCAGTGCTGTTGCCATGATGACTAGACAATGTGGCATGCAACCGTGGCTGTGCCGCCTTCCCTCATGCTTCAGTTGCCCAGAAGAGGTGCGCATAGAGCGTGCAGGGCTTTACTAGCTGGATGGCCAGTATAACTCTAGAGCACCTTTTAGGGCCTTTCTGCACATGCTCTGGTGGGACGCCTGGAGGCAGCTTCCATACAGAAGAAATGCACTGTGCAGAGCCACCTCTATCCTAGGAGCAACTTCACACATGTCCAAGTGTCCCTTGGGTGTAAAACTGTAGAGCACTGAAGTGTGCCCTGTGTTCTGATCTCATCTCTTTGGAGAAAATGGAGCATGAGTTAGGGTTCTGCAACTGCATTGTCCAGTCGCCACAGCAATTACCACGGTGAGGTGATCATGGCAATTGCACGTACCCAGTGCTCAGAAGTTTCAGGTACATTGGGTGTTGCAAAGTGCGGACGTACTTAGGCACCTACTTAGCTAGTGAAGGTAAGAAAAGGCCCTTAGTGCTCTACAGGTAGACACCCGCGGTATGCTCTGGCACATGTGGAGCTGCTTCTGGGGGATAAAAGTGGCTCCATGCAGTGACCGTGCTGTGTGTGGGAGCAGACTCCAGCTGTCCCACTGAAGCAAGTGTGGAAAGTCCCTGAGGCTCCCTCCTGAGGGCCCAGGAAAGCACAGAGCTCTTGTACAGTACTTGGGAGACAAGATGCAACTTTTTTTTTACATTGTAGCACAAATTGTTATACTTTGTAGAATAATAAGCATAGTTTTCTCCTGCCTCCTGGTCTGCTTGATAGCGGATTTTAGAAAAGTGCTTACAGGCCGATCCATCCGTTACCCAGAGAGAGAACTACAACAGAGCATCCAATGTTCTAACTCAGGGTTGCTGAACTTGCAGCCCTCTAGATTTCCTGAACTACAACTTCCAACTTTCTACTGCCACTGAGGCAAACAGAGTGCTAGGAGTAGAATGCTGGGAGTTGTAGTTCAAGTACATACGGAGGACTGTAAGTTGAGCAGCCCTTCTATATCTATACATTACAGGGCAGGTCTCTGGATGCTTTCCATTTTGGATAGATGCTTGGCATTTACATATAAGGTTGGGATAAAAGCTAGGTTGTATTATTGATGGTGTTGGGGATGGTATTCAGCTTTATTACTGTTAGATTGAATTGGATGAGAATATGCAAGTTGTTGAGCAGTTTCCTAATGCCGTAATAGGCTGGATAGAGGCCAGGAAGCTCAAGCTGGATCCTATCAAGACCCACACCCAGTGGGTGGATGGCTTTCAGGTTTGGGAATACTCACCTTTTCTTACAACTGTTTCTAGTGAGATGGAACTGGCTTGGGGCAAAAGGAGGCCTTTTATTCTGCCAAACTGCGTTTTGATTCATTGTAGGCTGCTATGTAGTTAGGCAGGATTAAATTGAAATTCCAGTGGAAACGCCACCCTCTCCTGCCAAACCCCCATTTCAGTTTGGTCAGCCATCACTGTAGCCCTGTAACATCATGCTCTTTCTGGCGCTTTCTGCACTTACAAAGCAGTATCTAGGCTTCATTTAAGAGAATGTAGAGAGCAGGGATGAGAGCTGCTTGGGCCTTCGGATCAAAAAGCTGGCAAAAAATGTTCATCACCTTTGCAATTCATAGGAATTGCAAAGCCTTGAAACTTCGTATTTGAATCAAATACAAACTGTATTCAACGACTGGACTTCACATGCAAACTGAAAGCTGTTGTGCCTTCCTTCAAAGCTTCAGAGCAGATTTGGAGCAGATCTGGAGACGCGGCTGGTGGCAGCAGGGATTCAAAGCAAATTCAAAGCCTAGTACGTTTCAAGTAGCTCCATTCACACAAATGCTTTAAATACTACTGCACGTGTTGCTACCATATGGTTCTCCAGATGTTGCTGAGCTACATCTCCTAGGCTGCATCCCCAAAAGACTTATTTACTTCTCCACTGTCACTCTA
>MTQE01003428.1:25541561-25578052 GCA_014337955.1 Aspidoscelis marmoratus | reverse complement strand
ATGGATCCAGGTGAAGGGACGGATTGAAGACCTAATTTTTGAGGTCTTCAATTTAAACCGGTTTTCGGCGGCGAGACCCGTTTTAGAAACGGATCTCGCTTGCTGAAATGTGGAAGCGGCCGCCATGAAGGGTCCCGAAGACGTCTGCAGTGTGGAAGCTAACAAGGTAAGTGTTTTAAATCTGTTTTAGGGGGGTGGTTAATCCAGTTTCCGCACCCAGTGCAGAAACACCCTAAGTCACTACAGGCTTAGGGCCTTTCTGCGCTTTAATCTAGAACTGAGAGCCATGAAGTCCTCTTCTGGGCATCAGTCCACACATGCAGATCTTTTTGCTCTGCCTCCTACTGGTCTATTCTACTTTCATTAGATGGAGCATGATCCAGATCATGGAGGCCTTGATTGGGATCACCAGTAGACTGTTTAAATGGGTCTGCTGGTGAAATAACAGGCTCCGATCCAGACCTCAGTGGCATGAATAAGGCGTGCCTCCCTGACTGAGATGGGTGGGGCACTCATGTTGGTGGCGCACTAGAATGTGCCAATGAAATGCGTCCCCCAGAGGCTCCGAGGCTAAGAATCTTAGTTCCTAACCCTTGCACAAGCTTTGTGGTTGGGGTAGACTCCAGACCAACACTGTCATGCAGATGGCCCTGTTCCCGACCACTTCATCCTGTGGTCTGAACCTGCAGGCCTGAAAGGTCCAGACGAGGGATGTGCATGAATGAGTTTTTTGGCATTCAATTCGTAACAAATCAAAAGTTAGAAAATTTGTGTGTACAACTGCCTGAGTTTGTACAAATTCGGACAAATAACGAATGTTATGAATATTCATGCACATCCGTTGTCCAGACACACTGGTTCAGACCATCACCCTGTAAATCCAGAAGAGCCCTTACTATCAGTGGTAGTCAATGTTTGTTTTTTGCAAACAAGAAAACCTCCCTCACTCTTCTGAATTATGGCAGATGCTGATGCTAGCAAATATTAACTTAGTAGTTAAAAAACACGAAGATATGTTAAAAGAAAGACATTTAAACATGAGAATTTAAACAAGCTGTCTCCAGATGACATGGAACAAGGCAGGATAAAAACAGGAATCTGGCATGCCCCTTGTTGTGGAAGGCCAGATGCATGCAGCAATCCTCTTACTTCCTCAGCTGGTGAGATGGATATGATATATCTTGGCTGGGAACTTCTGGGAGTTCATTGCACCTCTGCCCCTTTGCTTTTTTCACTCTAGGGCAGCTCTTGCCAGGATTCTCCTTTGTAAATGCCCCACTTTACTTTGATATAATTAGAGGAGGACAAGGCTGAGACCTTGTGTTTGCTGTGTAACATGAACTTGTTTATTTAGCCATTTATTTAATAATTTGTTCATGCATTTGCTGTCAGCCTCTCTCTTCCATGGAATCACTGATTTACATTGCTTGACTGGATCTCTTTTCTATGCTGCCATTGACTTACTTAGGTAGACTGGGCCTCTTTGATTCCTGTAACCCCAGTTTTCTATAGATGACAATTATGCATGCAATACTGTTTTGCACAGGCTGTTCCATATGAGCTCCTGTGCCACCCTCCCAGGCTGTGCAGGGCGTGTGGGTGTTCAAATATTCCAGAGGTCCTGTCAGAGCTCCTGGGGGCCCCATTTCATTGGTGCATTTTGTTGTGCTGCTGAAATGGGTCCCTCATGATCTTGCATCCGAGCGTGCCCCAGAATACTATCCAAAAAGAGGTCTACTGGTAGACCAGTCTGGGATGCCATTTTGGGTATCCTAGTTCAGTCTATAGTCCATCCTGTGCTGAGAATATGTACTGGGGGGGGGGGAACAGGACATTCTGCACTAGTGTAAGGACGGCAAAAGCCTAGATTGGACCTTGGCCCAGTCTACCACTCAGTGCAGAAAGGCCCTTACTCTTCAGGGCTAATGACACAGTAGGAAAGTCCACTGTCACTGCAGCTGCAGTCTGCTATGTTAAGGTGGGGAAAGGCAGTTCAAAGACTTTTGATCATTAAGACAGTTACTCTGTTGGGAAGGACAGATGGACAAGTGTATATATTGTATACATTTCAACACCCTGTATTCTTGGCTAAGCTAAATTACCTTGAGCTGCATCACTTCAATGTGAATAAAACACTTCCTTTGTTCATCCCAAGCAGTGGATTAATGCTGCTTGAGTCAAGGTAGGGTATCACAGATTCTTTCACTGGTAAAGCAAACTGCCCGGAAAACAGAGGTTGCCTTTCCCTGGGAAGTAGGCAATGACAAACCACTTCTGTATCTCTGCCAACAAAACTGCAAGGTGCTATGGAGGTGCCCATCTAATCAACTAGGAGCCAGTCATGACTTGTTGGTACCCAATATCAACAGATTACTGGCGAATGATAAATGAGACTGAAATTGGAGCCAAATTTTTTCAACCATGTTATCCATTTATTTCCCAGACCACAAAATGTCACTTTCGTGGTAGCACCTTTACAATTAGACCATTTAAATAGACTCTGATTGTAGTTTGTCTCTCACTGAAGCTCCCAGTTGCTTCTCAAAAATGAGGAAGTATTTTCGTTCTGAAATTGCATGGTAAGTGCTCCATGTTCCTGTCATTTTATTGTTAAAAATGTCTTGGGCTTGGTGTCAACTGAAGAGTTTAAACATTTTTGGAAAGTTTAAACAGTCCGCAAAGCTATTTTTGGATTATTTGAATGCATTGAAATGGATGCTTTCCATGTTCAGTGTTTCCCCTCCAACATATTTATCTTTGTACTCACACGACCTCTTTGATTCATTCTTTGAATCATCACACATTTCATGGTCTTACACATAATCTTTCTAGGCTGGACAGATGGAACCATGGAACAAGGGAGCTTTAAAGTTCTGAGGTAATAAAAAGATTTATGTTTATGGATTTTGTGTACTGCCTGTATTTTCATGCCTGCAGGTGAAACACAATGCAGGTATAATCTTCAGCTAGGTGGAGAACAAGAGGAGGCCTTTGAAAAACAACACCAATTGTTAGAAATGTTTCTTTCCCATAATCCAATGCAGATGATCATAAAATCTTAAGAGACTAAACAAATTAACTAGAAAGTTGCCCATTCAAATTTCAGCTTTACTGGGAACCAGATAATTTATTTACTTACAGTAGTCCCTCAGATTTTATCAGTTTAAATCTACAAGTTTTATGTACTCATGTGTGTAGTCAGACATGGCTTTTAATCAGTTTCTGGGACATTTTTAGTTGTATTTGTCCTGACAAAATATTATCTTTCCACTTTTTTCTGGACTAAATTGGCCAAATTTGGACTATCTTGCACTCAGATTAAGTAAGACCTGAGCACATTTCAAATCATTAGCCCGTTCATTTTCAAAATGAGAATGAGCAAGTAGACTATTATGGGTAGAAGCCATACTTTTTTTTGAGTTTGCAGAGAGTGGACTTCCCATTTGCTCCTAGCCAATGACAGACTTCATTGTGAGTGTTAGAAGGATGAGAATCTCAGTATCATGGTAGAAAGAGAGCACAGCACCCCTACAGTGTCCATTTTGTGCCTTCAAATTGTTTGGGTTTTTAACCAGAAAAAATGATGAAGTCGAAGCTATGCTTCATCTGATGTGGGCACCACCCTGTCCCACAGTTGGTTGCCCACCATAGTCCACTCTCAAAATACATGCCACCTCCTTTCTCTCCCATCCATGCAAGAAGGACAATGTATCTTCAGTTTTCCTTTCTCTCCCAACCCTGCAAGGAAAAGGATTCGGTGCTTCCTTCCTTTGCCTTTGGCAATGCACAAGAGGACTTTTATGCAAAACTGGTACCTTGCTTTCATGGCTCTAGGGCAGTGATGGCGAACCTTTTGAGCTCGGTGTGTCAAAGTTCACAAGAAAACCTAGCTTAACTTGGGTGCTGTGTCACATCTAGAAATATCCACAATTTTGTGATATTTGTAGCTTTAGTAAAGTTATATTTTTGATATATGCATTTTATTAAAAACAAAAACAATTCTTTACATTAGTGACTTTTGTTGCTGAATTTCGTTTGGTAAATCTTCAATTGAAAGTTGGTATTTCATACACTTCAAGAACAAGCAAGCACTACACGCCCAGGTGCCAGGGTGACCATATGGGTCATCCAAAAGGGCTTGGCGTGTCACAGGTTGGCCATCACTGCTCTAGGGCAAAGAGCACCATACAGCCTATCAATCTTCTCTGAAGATGGCTGGGGCATGGTTGGATTGCATGCAAGTTTGTGTATGCTTCTGCTTCGCTTGTTTGAGGGTGCAGTTCCCTTACCCCAACAATGACCCATGTCACCATCAACTTTGCCATCTATGCTATACAACTGCATTGTGGTACACATTAGGGGTGTGCATGAATGCAATTTTTGGGATTCAATTTGATTTGAATCTTAAAAAAATTAATTTAACCAAATTCAATTTGAATTAAGCAAATTCGAATCTAATCATTCAAATTTTCAATTCGAATTTGCACTTACGAATGCTGGCACCATTTGTATGTGCCTGTATGCATTGTTAGGCATCCTGTACGCATCTGTATGCTTCCGTACACGTCCATATGCATCCTGTAGTTATCCCGTATGCAACCTATTTTCATCCCGTACAGATCTGTACAAATGCATATGGATACGGGAAAGATGCATATCTGCAAGTACATATCATGTTCACACCCATATACATGGGAATGTGCAGATAATTCAAACAAATAGATCCAAAATTTGAAATGTGTTCAAATCTTTAAATTCAAATTTATGGACATTCAATTCAAATTTGAATGTTGCAATTCTAGCAGATTCGATCAAATGTCAAATGCCTTCAAATATTCATGCTCACCCCTAGTACACATGCGACTATGGATGTCTCTAAGGGAGGTGAGGTAGAGGTCATGTGCTGGCAACTACACTATCACAAATATTGATAGCTTCACTGAGTTCTTCCCCATAGTATGCATCTTTGAAACTGCACATTTGCACAAAACTGCAACGACACAGGAAAAGAAATTGAGACCTGGAGAAGAATCAAGCAGTGAATAATCAGTAATGCTACCAAGGGAATTCATATTCTAATGCAGCAGCAGGGAAATATGGAGGGTGGAGTTTGACTTTCCTGCCCCTGTTAAGTCAAGATTTTAATTCTGGGACCGCATCCAATTGCAACTGCACTGGGGCGGGGGGGGGGGAAATTCGCTGAGTGGTGGAGAGAGGTAGATATGGTCTCCCCATGCCGAGCAGGGGGAAATGAGGAATAACAATGAGCAAGTCTGAACTGAATCCATGTTATAATACAAATGTGGGAAAAACCAGATGTGTTCAGTCCTTGTTCCCCTCAATACAGAATGTCACTATGTGTCAGGATTTATTTATTTATTTATTTATTTATTTATTTATTTATTTATTTATTTATTTATTTATTTATTTGTATTTCTATCCCGCCCTATGCTCGAGGGTCTCAGGGCGGGTTACAATATTATATTAATCTTAGACAGGTCCCTGCCCTCAGGCTTACAATCTAAAGAGACAAGAAACAAAAGGAAAATGGTGTGGGAGGGAACAGGCAACAGCAAAAAGCAAGCACTCAGGTCTTCAGTTGCAATTCTTCTCTTTGTTTCTTATTGGAATTTTCCTATTCTCTTTTGTTTGAATTATCTCTTCACTGATGGCACACTGGATGATGGTAGAGATGGTCAGCCGGCATCTACTCAGCCCCACCCTGCTCGGCCTCAGTACCAGATGATTTCTCAACTGCTGGATCAGCTGCCATAGTCTCTTTGCCACCTTGTGATGGGAGCAGTTGGAGGAGGGAGGGGCACTGCTGGGGGCAAGATGGCAGAGCCCAGCCTGCTGCCTCTTCTCCACTCCTTTGTGGCCCTCCTTTCTGGTTTGTGACAAAAGACAGGAAATACATGAGCCTGGCACCCTGCAAAGGTGTATTTTGGGGCTTTAAGGTATGTGCATAACATCAGCAATACAGAGGATGCCTCAGTGTTTGCTGTTCAGTTGCTTCCTTGATTTTGGCAAGTTTTGAAATGTATGCCATTTTGGCAGAGCTGAACCCTTGTAATAATCAAGGGACTGGATCTATTGATTTGTGGCACAAGTATATCACTTTTAAGACAGATCTCAGTAAGCCGTTACTATAATATTATGGGGAAATATTCTACATGTGTTTGGCAGGGAAATAGATTTTGTACTTCTTTCAGTTTGGAAAGGGCCACCAGTGGAATCTAAAACATGGTAGTTTTAGTGTACCAGACTGTGTGTTCATCTCTTCTGCTCTTCTGAGGACTTTATGACCCCTCAGCTTAATGGGTTTCAGTTTAACACACTCCTTTTTAATGGACAATTTTCTGGCCAATTACCCAACTGAAATTTGATGATTTCTTCAAGACTATGAACTGTCTTCCATGGCTTCCGGACATGATTGGAACATCAGTGGAAAGTTCCAGAAAGCCAGAAAGTTTTCAGTTTATTGTAAAAAAAAAAAGTTTCCCTCTAAGGAACTAGGGTATTGGCTTTATATATATAGTGCTCAATTTTTATTTTTATTTTTGTCTTTATTGATGGAATCAGAGGGGGCTTCTGTGTGCAGATGGAGAGGCACCTACCATGGTCCTGCATGGCAAAAAGGGAATTCTGATTGCCAGTTAAATGGAGACATGACCTGTCCTCTGGTCAACATTTGTTCAGCTTGCTGCCATTTTAATTCTGGAAATTATATCATCTCTCAGATCCATGAGATTCATTTCACTTCTCCAGCAGGCATTCTATGCTTCTTTGTTTTGTTTGCAGTATGTAGTCTCAGTTGCTGTGTAAATGCTAAGGAGAAATAGAATAGAAAGACTTTGCTTGTTCTACATCTATTTTAAAGTGGGTGCAAAATCGGTGCACAAACTCTTGAGTGCTAGGGAGCAACTATTTCTATCCATTTTCATCATAAATAGTGTGATCTAGGTCATGGTGACTTTTGCCCAGTGCTGAATTTCTAAAAGGAGAATTGTCAGTGCTCCAACAGCTGGGAAATTGGCCTTCAGCCCTGAAATATCTTTTTCTCTAATGTGTGAGAATCTCTTCTGTGTTTACTTTTCAGGACAGTTGAGTAATATCAGCTTTGAATGATCATGTAGCCTCCTCAATTTATGTTTTTGTATTGAGCAAATGCTGTTGCAGTGATTATTTTGGAAGCTAGTTGCTCAAAACTGAAAAAAACCTCTGTCTTTTCTCCTCCGTTGGACACTACTCTATGGTTAAACTTGTTTTTCTGTTATGGTGTGGGTGCTGGTTTAATATTAGAATAAACAATGCATAATATTTGTGACAGCTCTTTGTGTTGGATGCAAAGAAGGAAATAGACTCTTAGTATTGTTGTTCTTTGACATCCATGAAGTGAAGCAAACTGGGCCTTGATGTGCTGTCTGATTTGCTGTGGTTTATGTAGATCAATGGCTGATACGAATTACTATTTAGCCCTGTATGGTGGCCAGCCCTATGTTGTACCCAATGTTGTAGTCTCCACTGTTGAAGGATGGACAGGAGAGTTAGGACCAGAAGGTTTGTCAGCCACCTTGAGTCCCCTTAAGGGTGAGAAAAGCATGGGATAAAAGCCAACTCTTGTTCCTCTGTCCTGGAAGGCTCCTGCAGACATGTCTTCACCTGCTGCCTTTGCCTGTGTGGTGGCAGGAACTGCTCCATGGTGAGTGTGCCACTCTTAGTAAGGGTGTCATCACTACCATAGGATCTTTCCAATGTAAGACGAAGTCTGCCACCTTCAGTGAAATTACCAGTGTAAACAAGGCATTTTCACGTGTGTGTGTGCGTGCAAGAGCGCATGTGTGCCTGTCCTCCAGCCTGGTCTGTGTTGAAATAGAGACAAGGCCTTTATTTGCATCTGGCTGTAAGAATTCTCACTGTGTATGCTTAGCAGCCTCACCTCTGTTCCCATCTCACTATTTTCTCTGGAACCCAGCTGTTGGCCTGGATTTGACTTTGTGTCTCTGGCTGCTCACATCTTGATTACTTGCCTGCTCGTCATTCCTTTGCTTTTTCAGTCCATACCAGAACTCCTGACAACAGACTGCTGCTGAATCTTACTAATGAGAGAGCTTCCAAGGATGTAACAATCCCCCTTTTTCCACACACAGTCAAATATGGGGTCCTCCTGGAGATCCGGATCTTGAAGATGCCCCCACTGTGGACACCTTTAATCAGGTCCACATGAAATCCAGATTTAAGGGCATTGCCCCTACCCTTGTGGGTACAGGGCCTTCAAGATGGGGCCTTCAATGGGGTCCAGGTGAGGATGGGGCCTTCCTGATTGGTACCCATCAAATACTGATGGGGTTTTAGAAGGGTTCTAAGCCCTAGGGGAAAAAGACCCATAGTTCTCATGGCCATATTTTTAAAGGTTTCATTCCTTCTCAATAAACTGAATGCCAGCTTTGAGCAGATTGCAGGAATCCCTTGTAATTCCATGACTTTCCCCTTTTCGTCTTCTTTTTTATAAGTGGAGTAGAGATGTGCATGAAGACATTCAAAATTCAATCAAATTCATCTGAATTTCGACGTTTGAATTTAAAAATTCAAACGGATTTTGAATTTTTCAATCTATTTGCTCAGATTATTCAGACATTCGTATGTGTACGGATACGTACATGATGCACACATGATGCACACATCTTTCCCGCATCCGTACACATATGTATGGATCCATACGAGATAAAAACGGGTTGCATAGAGGATAAATATGGGATGCATACAGATGTGCATGGATGCGTAACGATACGTACCGGCACATACAAATATTGTTGACATTCATAAGTGCAAAATCAAACAGAAAATTTGAACGAATAGATTCAAATTGGCTTAATTCGAATTGAATTTGGGTAAGTTTGAATTTTAAAGATTCAAATTGAATCAAATTTTTGGATATTCTGTTCAAATATCTAAAAATTGCATTCATGCACACCCCTAAAGTGGAGAAAGACAAAGAGAAGTCTTTCATAACTGACAACTTTTAACCACAGTGATGTGGACTAAAATCACTGTAGAAGAACAAAATGGCAGGTACTAGAAGATGGAGTACTTTTAGTAGGGAGTACTATCTGTCATGATAGTAGTGAGGCAAGAACAGGATCTGTGCCTGGGAGCTGCTGAAAGGTGTCAATTACAGCGTCAGGCCTCAGTGAAACTGTGCCTAGAAAAAACTCAACACAGCCGGCAAGATGTGTGACAAGATCTGTATTTCAGTGTTTGATATTTCTGACGTCACTAAGGAGGGTCTAATGGTTTGGATCGCAATACAGTAAACAACAAACACATTTTCTTGGGGAACCTTTTGGGAGTTGCCAGTGGTAAGGTTCAAATCAACAGTATGGGTAAGAAAAAGAAGTGGGACTATTTCCTCTTGTTTTTCCCTGTTTTGATCAAACCTTTGTGTGCTACCAAGGAAAGCACAGATCATAGGAATGCAAAAATGTAAGAGGAGCTCTACTGGATCAGGCCACAGCCTGTCTAGTCCAGCATCCTCACATAGTGACCCAGCAGTTGCTTCTGGGTATTCTTAAGCAGAAGACGAGGGCAAAGCTCTCACCTGTCTCTCCAACCTGAAGGCAATACCTAGGCATCCATTCTAGTAGCCATTGATACACTAGGCTTCATGAAGGCATCTAATCCTTTCTTAAAGCTATCTTGGTCAGTTTGTCGAAAGCCTCAGCAAACCAGCTAACTGAAATGAAGCCAGCGGCCACAAGAGCCTGTGTCGATTGCCAACCTGAGGTTTAAGGGAGCTTAATATATACCAAAGTACTGATTAAATAGACCAGTTAGTCTCCTTTTTTAAAAAATGCATTGAGAAAATAGCTTTCTGGATTAATTTGACAACTGTGACACACCTCCCTCCCACCCCCCCTGCAGTCAGCCTACTAGTTTGGATCACACCCCTAACAATAATAGATCTTTTAACAAGCTAAAGCAAACAAAATACCAAACAGATTACTGTCTTGTGAATATACAGTACAGCATTTCATTGCAGAGTGAGTCTTTCAGCTTGACAGGAGTCCCAGGCTGAGCAGGCTTGATCTATGGGGTCCTCCCTTTGTACATATTCAAAGCTAACTTTTGTTTGATACCAGAGATGTTCTGATTTAAAGCTGAATTGTGTTAATGTTTGACATTGCAATGAGCTGTGTTTTTTTTTTGTGTGTGTTTTATTGGGTTTTTGTGTGTGTGTTTGACTTCTTGTGTGAAGATGTGAAGTCTTTGGCTGTGGGAGGGAGGGACCTATGAAAAAGTGGGCTGAAGTGGTGGTTTTATTGTTGTGAGGAAAATGTTGTGAAAAGGTCAACATGTTTTGCTTTAAATCTTCTTCAAGGGCAATAAAGGCTCCCCCTGCCCCATCACTTCAAAGAGAATTCTCATGAGAAGCTCCCACAAAAGCAAACTTGATTTCTGTTTACATGATAAGCTTTCCTGTTCAACTTGAATTCTGCCTCTCTTGTCATGATCATTGTATTTAAGCAGTGACTGTAATGAGGCGCTCCTACCCTAAAAAAGGCAACTGCATGCTTACTAACACAGCACTTTCAGAGCACTTTGTAGTTATTGACCATACTTTTTGAATCCAGACCATACTTGGGGATTAGTAGCCTCCACAGGAAGGCAGATGGTGAAGGACAATCTTTTTTCATAGTTATAGGACACATTTTGCACAGAAAAAGGACTTCAGGTAAATCTCTGCTGTTTGCAGCTGGAGATTTAAAAGTTGACTGGCCGTGGTTGCAGGTTTTTAAGCAAATCAGGTAGAAGTGACCTAGGTCCATGAATGATGGGATTGTTTATTATAATTTGTTGTCTCCAATACATAAGGCATGTACTGGATTAACCTTTTGTGGATGATTGCCCAGATATTCCAGCATTGTTCCAATATTACGTATGTCTGAGTTGCTTTCTTGAGATTTCTCTGCTGCTCTGTCATTAAAGGAGCTACCAGATGTAGCAGAACTTTTCTTCTATGCTACTTGATAGCTATTTTGCTTATTTAATATATTTACTGTAGCTGTGTCCACAGTCATCATAAATGTGGCTCAAAAGTGCTTTGAAGGTTGTAGGATGTAGCAGTTAGTGTTTGATAATGTATATCAAAGGCCAGAAAATACACTCCCAAGGATCATGGCAGCTAGCACCTCTAAGCCTCTGCTGAGACATGTTTTTAGTGCCTTGGGATACAATCTCTGGGCCTTCTGCACACTGGTACAGTCTAAGGGAAGACATGCATTTTTCATCTGCAAAGGACTGAACATAGATCTCTTTAAAGAGGTCTTACTGGTGTTCTAGGAGGTGGTATACCAGTGTGCAGGCTTACTACCAAAATGGGTCCCCTGGAGCTCCTAAGACCAGGACGTTTTGTTCCTGCCTTTTGGGGGTCCCTCATGCTGGCTCCAAAGCTGGCATGAGCTTCAGAGTTTCATGGGGGCTAGCCTGGCCCTGGCCCAATGTGGACAGCCTTGTTCTGGGCCACATGCAATCCTAGCCTGAGACAGATTGTGAATACTAGATCAGTTGGATTGCCCCACAACAGATACGTGTGGAGAGAGCCTTTAATTCTGTCTCTAGAAACATTCCTACGGGTATCAATAATGAAATTTCATATAATCTATGAGGATATTATCTTAACTGGTAGTTGAATCTAGGAAATTTTATTACTCACTTAGCAATAAACATAATGGCTAGTATCCACAGCTGTGTAAGCTGAGATGCTACCATGTAACCATTTCTGTATGGAATTCATGTCAGAGTACTTGCATCTTTAAGGTTATAGAAGAGGGAACTTCAGCAGATGATGTCTGCATTTCATGTTGCACCTGGTGATGTATAATTATTAAAGGTATGGAAACAGTGCCCTGGATTCAATATGCTAACCTTGTGGCACCTCCAGTAGAATAACTGAGATGTGTAATGAAGGAAAGCTTTGCATATTTGAGCCTATCTGCTAGCTAAAGCAACAGTCTTTCATCGTGAGGAGTTACGCAAATGATAATCAGAAGAAGTTGGGGTGGTGTTTTGTTTTTTGTTTTTTTGCATTTGCAGCCCTTGAATCTTTCTCCCAGAGGTACTTGCTCAGCAGGCAGTTTGCAGCATTTTATGCAGTAGGAAGAACATGGTAAAAAATAAATGCATCAGTAATGTGTGCTATTTTAGTTTGGGGGATTTTTCCAACTCTAGTTTCTATTTGTTCATAAGTTGGCATGCTGGGCACAGTGAATAGTGAGTCATTGTTGGTCTGGAATCTAATTTTCTTCCCTTTCCATTCATCTGTCTCTTGTGTTTATATTCCTGCCTTAACTGGTGTCATAGACAATTCATTCTCAGAAATCAGTGCAAACAGCCATTCTGTGAATTTATTATCTACTTCTGCAGTATAGACTTGCTAATTTTTATTTATTTTTTATTTTAAGGAACTGATAAGTATTCTCAAACATATAGTTTTAAGTAGGATGGCTGGATAGAAAGGACGGCAGAATAGAAGAGGAACCTGGAGAAGTTCTATTAATGTGCAGATATTAAAGATAGAGGTGACCCTTCCAACTGGCCATGTTGTTCACAACCATGTATTTGTAATGCTATTGGTTGCAGTTACAGCCCATGGAATTTACACTACAACTGTAAGGATTTATACGAAGAATCAGCCCTATTGAGTTCTAGTGGTAGCTGATGCCAGTTTTGACTGATGGGATGGATGGCAAGACATCTAACAGGGAACTCTAAGCTTAACTGACAACTGTTAGGTAGGTCTTAAGTTAGAGTTACCATATGGAAAAGAGGACTGGATTTCTGCACTTCAGAGGATTAAATTTCAGCAGGTGTTTCAAGCCACGCTTTTTGAAATTCCTTCCTCTACACAGCTGTTGCAGGTGCCCTATCTTTCCATATGGTAACACTGATTGGCTGCAGATGTATGTAAACTGACCTGAAAATTGTGACCACTGAGCATCTTGTCACTCTGAACTGAAATATGCATCAAGGGAGCAGGAAGTGTTTACTGAAGCTCTGAGCTTTTAGAAACAGCCATTTGTACATTTTTAATATAGGACAAGGGGAAAGGGCCTTTTTAGTCGTGGCACCAGGAATCTGGAATATTTTCTCACAGGTATTATACTTGACTTCCTTGCTATTCACTGCCTAGGATATTGCTTGTCTTGAAACTAATTGCTGCCAATTTTAACCTAGTGGTAAAAGTCACTTTAATTGTTATTTTGTTGACTAATTTACAGTCAGTAAATTATCTTAGCTGGACTTGTTCAAGAATGGTAACGTTAGTGCTGATCTTTATGTAGAATGACACCATTAACACAAACTGAGGTTTCTCTGTGCAGACTCAAGAGTTCTCATACAGAAAAAGGTTACAGTTCCAATTGGGTTCTTATAACACTATATCCTGCATCTTTAACAGCTGTACTGAAGAGAAAATTTCATTATCAGCTGCCTGAATTGCACACTACAGCTGTTGGAATCCCCTCTTCTAAACATGTGTTAAAGATACAGGAGCCTTGATCTCTTTTCCAGATGGCAGCCATAAGTTGGGGAATCCTGAGGTTTGCCGAAGGGAGTTTGAAAATAGAGGGGAAAATAGAAGAATTCATTATAGTTCAATGAGACCTAAGGTTTTTCAACGGCCTCAGATTGTTGGGAAAGAAACTGAAAAATTAAGGAAGTAGGTGATTGGAATGGAGTATCTAGTGGAAAATGAAATGGTTTGTAACACTGAGATCCTTCTCACATTTGGTTGAAGGCCGTTATGGATGTATTTCCATCTAGATTCCATTGTGGGGTGTGCATCATGGTGGTTTATAATTAAAATTACTTGTTAGATAAATGTATGGGAAGGGATAGGAAATAAAAAGTGTCCACAAATCATTCTTTCATATTGAAAAATAAGGGCTAATTGTTGTCTATGTGATTTCTTTTCCATTCATATAGCTTATTCTTAAACTGTGGTAGACTCAGTGGTTCCTGTGCTGTGATGAAAGAGATGAATTTCTCACCATGATCTACTAAGATTATAACAGAAGCAAAAAAAGAACAGGTCAGTAAAGATTTTTTTTCCTTAATGAAAACTTGGAAATACAGAAAACTCCACCTTTCTTTCCTATAGAAGGCCCATAGCTAATGCATTTTTCCGTAGTTTGAGCCAAATCATGATTACAGAAGTTATGCTCCTCCTCCCTTCAAAGCCATGGCAAGACTCCCAGTACATTTGCTGGGATCAGGATTGGGCCAGAGACAGGAATGGTGCCATTTGTATCACCATTTTAGCTTCTGAAATTTTCCTTTCCATTATCAGAGGCAGAAACAGCTGGACGGGTGTGTGTATCTGATGTGCTTTTGTAGGAGCTCTGATTATTCCAAGTGAGTCTATGTTAGTGGTTGTGAATTTGTGTCCTCCAGACTCTTCTGGCCTTCAAGAGCCAATAAGACTTAGCTACTATGACCAGTAGTGATGGGAGCTCGTGACAGTATAGTCAAGCCATAGG
The DNA here is from genome assembly GCA_014337955.1 of Aspidoscelis marmoratus. Taxonomy (NCBI): domain Eukaryota; kingdom Metazoa; phylum Chordata; class Lepidosauria; order Squamata; family Teiidae; genus Aspidoscelis; species Aspidoscelis marmoratus. The sequence goes on along the minus strand of MTQE01003428.1, from coordinate 25,563,515 downwards.
CTCTTCATTTGTGCATACCATATTATATCACCTGAGCAGGAAATTGCTTGTGTGAGGCAAGTACAGGCTCATATGGGGCGAAGTGAAACCAGTGACTGGAAATGGAGTTCACCTGTCAGTGAACTAGGCATACATCCAAAATGGGTGACAGCCCAGGCTGCTGAATTGAAAGATCTGTTCTCCTGGCTTTGGTAATTGGGAGACTTTGGGCCTTTTTCCATTAGGGCTTTGAACCATTTTAAGACCCCATTAGGAACCAGATTGGTAACAATTGAGAAGGCCCTGTCCCCACCTGGACCCATTGAAGGCCACATCTGCAAGGCCCTGTCCCCATGAGGGCAGGGGAAATCCAGATTTAATGGGTCCTTCAGGCCCTTGAATCTGGATTTTGTGTGGACCTGATTAAAGGTGTCCACAGTGGGGTTTTCAGGCATCTTTAAGATCTGGATCTCCAGGAGGACCCCATCTCAAAGATCCAGATCTTTGACTGTGTGTGGAAAAAGGGAGTTATCATTATTATTATTAAATTTTGTTTACCAAGCGCTACAGATGTACATAGCGCTGTACAAGGTACAAAAATTTAAAAAGACAATAGAGCAAAAATAAGAGAAATAAGCAAAATTAAAAATACCTCACACAAGCCCCCCAATGGACACAAATTATACTGTTTTATGGTTTTGATCTTTTTATTGGTATGACTTGTCCTGAGACCTTTGGATGAAGGGTCGGTTATAAAAACTCAAATATGTTTGCATGTATTAGTTTAGAAAGAATGACTGTGATTTAGATAGAAATTTATTGGCCTGTGGTGGAGATGACTGGAGAGAGATGCCTACATCTGGGATGTGATGCCAACCCCTCCACTCTTCTCTCATTAAACTAGGCTTAGTCTTTCAAATGCATGACACTTTCCAATACAGAATGATCTTCCAACAACTCTTTAAACTCTAAGGTTCTCCACTATAGCATAGGATGCATGACACAGTAGGTCATAGAATCATAGAATCATAGAATGGTAGAGTTGGAGGGGACCTCCTGGGTCATCGAGTCCAACCCCCTGCTCAAGGCAGGATCTCCTAAACCATCTCAGACAGATGGCTGTCCAGTCTCTGCTTGAAGACCTCCATCGAAGGGGAACCAACCACCTCCCGTGGCAGCCTGTTCCACTGGTTGATCACTCTTACTGTTAGAAATTTTTTCCTAACATCTAAACTAAATCTTTTCCCCTGCAGTTTCACCCCATTGTTTCTAGTCCTTCCTTGAGAGAGTGAGAACAGGGCTGATCCCTCTGCCTTGTGACAACCCTTGAGGTATTTGTAGACAGCTATCATGTCTCCTCTCAGTCTTCTTTTTGTTAGACTAAACATTCCTAGTTCCTTAAGCCTTAAGAACTAGGACTAAACATTCCTAGTTCCTTAAGGTTGTAGATGCAGATAAAGTTGGCCTTGATAGACAATCTGATTATGGCCATTTCTGCCTTCGGCCTTACTCCGGATTATATCCTGGAATAGAGGCCTGCCATCTGCATGCTGGTGCAGATTATGGCAGGTCCCTATTCCTGGAAATAATCTGGAGTATGACCCAGTGCAGAAAGGGCCTATGTGATTTAAGTTTATTCTGTTTAAGAAGATAATCCTGTGTCCTAGTTGAGCTCCCTGCCTCCAGCTATAGAGAGGATTGTCCCATATACATATTTACTGAAGTAGATGGCTGCATTTGTGAACTTGTGTTGGATGCACAACTGTTTAATGTACTTTCATTAACTTTGTAGCATTGTGATAAATAGCTAGGTAAGCTTCAGTGAAATTCTCAGTCTGGTGGACCCTAGAAGTTGTTGGACCCCAATTGCTATCATTCCTAGCCAATAGAGCCAGTAGTCAGAGATTATGAGACTCATAAGCTGAAGTCTCTGGGGCAAAGTGACCAAGCAAGTTAATGGCACAGAATTCAGCAATATATGTGGAGATCATATGTTGACCACCTCTGATCTAAAGGACTATAGGGTGGGAAAGCCTGCTGCGCAGTAATGGCAACAGTACTTCATGTGAAAGCCTGTCAGAATTCTCATATGGAACATCATTTGTGCATCCAGTCATTTTTTCCAGGTGAAGTGAGGTGGATGGCCTTTTTAGTGGTGGCACCTTGCTTGCACGGTTCTCTGTTCCAGAAGGCTTTCTTAGGAGGCAAATGTTTCTCTTAAAGGGTTCCTTTTTAGCTTTTGAAATTATCTGCCTGTTTCAGCTATCTTGTTTTTTTCTTGATTTATTATTGTTTGTTTTGTTCTGTGTTGATTTTATTGCATTAATTTTATTATTGTATGCTGTTTGTTGTGACCTATACTGGGATGAAGTTAAATTAATTAAATTAAATTAAATTAATTAAACCATGGAACTTTTCCCTTGAGAGGAGGTACTTCAGCAGCAAGAATATTTTAGGAACTGCACGCATTTCTGCAAATTATAGGCTGCCTGGCGTTTGTTCTTTCCTAAGCCTCCCTCCTCCCTCGATAGTTTCCTGAAAGTATGCCCTTACTTTTAAAAAGGATTATTAGAATTCAGCCAAGTGAAGTGCTGGTTCCTGCCAAGACGGAGCAGACTACATGTCCAGCTAAATCCTTCTACATTCCAGAATCTGCGATTCAGGCATTTGAATTTGTCATCAGTTTGAAATTGAAACCAGAGGAGCAGCAGTGGTCTCTCCGAACTCGTAAATCAGCCTGCGATGGAGTGGCTCATTCAGGGCAGTTTGATTAAGTGGAAAGAGAATCCCTCTGCTGGGCCCTTCAGCACGTCTCATCAATGCCTTTTGAGCACGGTTAGGATGCTGGATTGCTCACAGCAGAGCAGCAGCACAGGTCCAAGGGGGCACAAGGCAATTAGCTGTACACTGTGCCACATGGTTGGTCATCATCATCTTTGTGTCCTGCCCTTTACCTCACGTTCTTACACTTACAGTATTATTAAAAATGCAGTGTATGGAATTGCAACATGCAAAATGCAGAACTATGACAATACAAAGGAAAATGGAAGGAAATATTCATTTCTAAGATTTGTATCCTGCCCTTCACCCAAAGGACCCAGGATACAATAAAACACAAAATACTAGAACATTTAAATTATAATTGATCCACCCCTCTCTCTTTCACTCCTCTCCCTCCCTCATCCTCATCTCAATGGGATTATGTTGAGAGGAAGCTATGGATCAAACACCCGAGTGAAGAGGTACAGTTTAACTAGGAACCAAAAAATCATACAAGGTTGGCACCTTGTGTATTCTTTACTGGGAGTCTGTTCAAAAGCCAGGGGCCCACCACAAAGAAGACCCTTGTATCCTGTAACTTGTCACATCTCTGAAAGTAGCATTTTGTGAAAGGCCTCATTTTGTGATCTTAGAGCACTTCAGGTCTATCTGGGAAAAGGCATTTATTCAAAAACTAGGGACCCAAGCCATTTAGGGCTTTATATGTCTGTATCAACACCTTGAATTGGGCTTGGTAGGAAATTGGAAACCAGTGAACTTTATTAAAGTCTGGTGTGAGATACATCTGGCCAAAATCTCCTGAAAGCATGGAAAGCCCTAGAATTGCAATAACACTTCTTTCTCCTTTCTTACTGGTCAGTCTGGGCACCAGCTCAGAGCTCTAGGTCAAGAGCACTTTGGTTTCTGCCTTAACTCAGACCACTCTGTATATTAGTAGTATAGAGACAAAAGCTCCACCTAAGTAGAGCTTTTAATGAACTGGATGGAGCTGAGTTACCATGCTTCCTGGAGCATGTGTGTCAGTGGAATTTCCTCACTGGTGAGGTGGCTGATGGTCTGGAAGTAGGTCCACGTACACAACTTAATATTTTGGGCAAAGTATCAGCATGGGGCTGAGGGTGGCTAACCAAATGCCCACAGATGGCCAGAGGAAGAGACTTTGAATTAGGATTACCAATAGATTGCCCCTTTGTGCATTTGGTATGGGGCCTTGTGAATATCTTCTTGCACAACCCGAGTGCTTGTGAATGCAGCCAGAGTCAAGGTTGTAATCAGTCCCTTGGCGGAATCCACCGAGCTCCCAGATCTTAGGCCTTTTCCCACTACAGCTGAATGGCTGTAGTGCACTTAGGCTAGGACATGTGGGGGCGCTTTCCCCATTCACTCATAGGCAGGTAAGGAACGCGCCTGTTAGGCCTGGGGCGGGGCCTGCAGCTGGCAGGGAGGGAGTGTGTGACAGCTGCAGGACGGCTGGGGAGAGCTGTGAACGCCCTGGGCCAGGTGTAGAGCACAGTTAAGTGTCCTACACCCGGAATGCATATGAGCGCCCTGGGACGGGCAGTTCCACCCCAGGGCATCCTACACACATGCCGTCTTAGTTTACATCTTTTCCAAGATTGGCCCACAAGGTATCTCTGAATCTGGGGCCTTTCCACAATTGGCCCACTAGTTGTTATGGGAGGAGCTCCGAGATGGAGCATCTGCACATGATGGAGCCATTTCCTAACCAGAAATGGCTCCTTCCATCCAGGAGCTCCCTTCACAACGACTGTGCGTGGTGCAAGTTGAGCCTGCACCACGTGTGAATCTACCTTTACCTACATTGGAGCTGGTAAGGCTCCGTTCAGGCCCATCTACACCGCTTCTGCGTGCTAGAGGGTCATCTAATGTGCTACACAAGTGTGTTGGCATGGTGGCACTGACACCAGGGCAGGAAGATGGTGGTGCCCAAGCACCGTCTGCACTGGAGTGAGAATCTGGATGTGTGCAGGGAGGGATCATGTGTCCTAAGCATTTACGAGTGCGAATGCCTTGTATACACATGGGCAAGTTTGTGCTTTGCTTCCCATGGAAAGGAAGCAAAGTGTGAACTCCCCTCTGGTGATTTAATACCTTCTGCTTTTGGATATATAGACCCGAGCTCCATTCTTCCATAGGAAACATATTTCTTAAGGGTCTTTTGCCTTGACCATTTTAAAGAAAAAGTTGCAGGTTTGTGGCTTAATCCAAACCTTTGGCTAAATGATTGTCACAACTCAATACTGGGCAGGGGAGTCTGTGTCAGATTCCATTGTTCAGAAATTTCTCGTATTTCTAATCCAAAATGTCATCTACTCTATTTCAACATAGGTTGGATTGGTTTTAAATTTTAAAGGCTCTTAAAAATCAGCATACATAACAATGCAAGACAGTAACGCAAAATTCAGAGTTCTGAAGATATAGTTTGGCATTTCAGCTCAGGCCTTTGTTGTAATTTCACAATTATTAAAACATTTTTCTCTCCCCTGTCTTAGCAGTTTTTTTTTCTAGAAATGTATATTTAACGTTTTATGTGTGTATGAGTTATGTGTGTGTGTCTCTCACACACAAAATACATATGTATATGCTAAATGTACTGTAGAAAATCTTTTAGTTTTTCAGATTAGATGTTGCTTTCATGGGATTTGGCAACACTAAGTTCTAGATATATGAAATACATAATCTTTATAGTTTCATTCCCTGTGAGAGCTTTCTCAGCTGTTTTTTTAAAACAGCTCTTGTTCTGTATCAATCTGCTTTATCTGGTGAAATACTCTCTGCAGCATATATTGCTGTGGATAGTGGTAGAATGGAAAAGGTACACAGGCCACTTCCTCAGTAGGCCTTTTTCCTGGATATATTTCAGAATAGGTCCCTATTCTGAGATATATCATGGAAAAAGGCCCAGGCCGTTTGCTGCTTTACGTATAAATTAAGGTAAAGGTCCTTTTGAGTCAAGGGCAACTCTTGGTGTTTGCATGAGGAAATACTGTTTGTTTGGCAACACTAAAAATGTAATTTGGTTTTCTCTCCTTCTTGGATAATTTTCAACCCCTCAGTTTAATCTATGACACCTGATATTCCCAGGTAGTGTCACATCTAAATATTAACCAGGTCTCACTCTGCTTAATTTTTGAGATCCGACAAGATCAACAGCAAACACCCTAGCAGGGGAGAAAATAATATTCACCCTCGGATTACAGTTTAGAGGCTAACAAAATAGTCTAGCGTTGCTTGTTAATGTCATTGCTTCATTTTTTTAGCTTTATAGAGGAAAAAACTACTGTATTGTTAACCCCCGCTTCTCCAGTGTTGAAGTATAAAGTGAGGGTGTTTAAGTAAATTCAGTTTGTTATAATTCAAAGATTTATAATGTAAACTGCTGAGAAGAAATTCAGGGAACACTTAAATCATACATTGGATCTTGATGAGCGAAAGATTCAAGTTGATAATAAATGGTCTAATTTGTTGGGCGCAAAAAGAAGCATCAGTAAAATTAAAATTAAAGTAAAAACTTCAAATCATAGGCAGATCCAATTTGCATGAATTTTGTCACAGTAAATCTTATTGTGACTTAGTAGTCTATGGGGCCCCCTACATGCCTGAATGCACTCCTGACAAAATCTGGTCCTGTTTCTGATGAGAAGGTGGATGATGTCCTGGAGAATCTCTTCGCAGACCTGGGTCAGGACATCAGTAAGCTCCTAGACAGTCTCCGATGTTACTTGGCGGTGTCAAATGCACTGATACATAATGTCCCAGAGGTTTTCAACTGGATTGAGGTCTGGGCATCAATGTCTCCATCATCCAGGAGATGCCTACACACTCTAGTCACGTGAAGCCAGGCATTGTTCTGCACCAGGAGGAACCCAGGGTCCACTGCACCAGTATAAAGCCTGACAGTGGCTCTGAGAATTTCAGTCAAGGTATGCAGAAACAGACTCCATGATGGTGACCTGGAGGCCTGACATCCTTTAATGGGACCTGTATTCACAGCCCAGCACTGTGCAGCTCAGTTGGCATTCACAGAGAACACCAGTATCAGAACATCTGTTTCTGATAGTTTGGTCAGAAACATGAATATCAATAACCCTCTGGAGGCCATTTTGTAGAGCTCTGGCAATGCTCCTCTAGTTCTACCTCACTCAAAGAAGCAGATACCAGTCCTAATGCTGGGTTGAGGCCCTTCTACGGCCCTGTCCAGGTCTCCTCATGCAACAGCCCATGACCTGGAATCTGCTCCATACTCTTGATACTGTGGTGGGAGACACTCCAAACCTTCCTGCAATGGCATATAAGGATGTGCCATGATGGAGGAGCTGGACTATCTCTGCAACCTCAGTGGACTCCAGGTACCACCTCGTGCTTACCAGTAGGGACAAGAACACTAGCACAACACACAAAGAATCAGTCAGGGCTGATAAGGAGAGAGTCTATGGCTATGGCTACCTGCAAAACGATTCCCTCTTGGGCCTTGCCTTGCTCTTGCCCTCAAGTAGCACCTGCTGTGACTTTCATTTGCACCAGAGCAGGTGAAATTGATTCACAATCACGTAAGCATCCTAACTGAACAGATTGATATCCCTGAAGTTTAAGTGACTTGGGGTTATACTGGGATGCTTAAGTGTTCCCTTAATTTTTTTGGAGCAGTATGGTATGCCTTTGAAATGAAGGTTATAGTTATACAACAAAGGCTAAGTCTATAATACCTAAAAGTTAGGCCGCATCCCCATTACAACCTTATGTCAGTTTCAAACCGTTTTCAATCCTCGCAGACCCCATGTCAGTTTGGCTTAACACGCTTTCCACGTGTTAAATCACCCCAAAGCATTGTAAATGTTAATCCTCATTTCAACAGGTCTCACTCTGGTTCATGTGCTTGAAACGTTTTACATTTTTTACTGTGGGAACCCTTCCATGTTAAGGGATGAGAGTTTCCCTCCCAAAGCAAGCTGTAAAATCCACCCCTCAAAGCAGCAGCTGCTACGCTACACTGTAGCAATCCAAGCACTTCACACCTGATAACGATCTTGCCATTTTGAAAGTTCTGACCTTTAAAAAAGGGAAAAGAAAGGAAAGCAGCTGCAGGTTTGGGGAGATGTGTGAATGTTTTAAAGGCTGTGACAGTGACGGGCGCAGAGGGCTTGAGTTGCTGCTGCTGCTGTGTGCCCTGAGCAATGAGGAGAGGAAGGGAAAGAATTGCTGGCTGTCCGCTGCCGTTTTTCTTCCATCCAGGCAAGCAGCAGCCACCCAGCCACCCAGCTAGGCTCCGTGAAGGGGTCCCTTATGGGTGGTGGGTTCACGCCAGGAGGAAGAGGACAGGGTAGCTCCGAAAAGCGGCTTTTAAAAAGTAGCCACTGGAGTCCCCCCTTGAGTCACGTACATCCTCAGAATCCAGATTGAACGCGATTCTGGCTGAAAGTAATGGGATCAGGCAAATTCGCGTTTGCATCCGGTTCTGTTATTTTGGTTTAGGGAAACTGCATTAAGCTTCTAATGGGGATGCGGCCTTAGATGGTATTATCTAAGCTACAAGTTATTTTCTTGCTCTGATTCTAGCAGCTGAAAATTGATTTGATTTTTCGTATCTGTATCTTGCCCTTCACCCAGGGCAGGGTACACCATTACATAGATAAAATTTATAAGAGTTAAAACATAATTAAAATACAGTATAAAAGATAAACATTACCTTTGTTTTTTCTTCAGAAGATACCATTTTAAGGATCTTCACCTCATACTTTCTCCCTAAGGTAATTAATAACACATGAAATAAGTCTTCATGAATCTCCCTCATAATAGTTAAACCTGAAAAATGTATGATCCACAGATTGAATTTCCTTGTCATTACAAGGGTAAAGTCCTCAGGTGAGAGAGATTTTCACAAATCCTCCACGAAGCCTCTTTGAAAGTCCTAAATTTAATCTAGCCCTTGTAAAAACTGCACGGTGCTTTCTAACAGTCCAGGTGTTTCAGTCAAAATCATTTGGCCTTGGTTAATCCGTTTTAGTGAATCCAGATCAGCTATATCTGGATCAACCACAGGCAGAGGCATTTGCACCGAGTGAGCTTTAGAAGGGCAAATGTGTGCTAAAGAGTGATGCCATGCAGATGGCTAAGCCTGGTTCCATATCAGTGGATGTGGAACTACCACTGTGTGAGCTGCCAGCACTGTGGTGCAGTTGGCCCACAACTCCTTTAACCCCTGATGCAATTGGCCATGTCTCCATCATGTCTCCATCAAGAGCAGGAAAAGGTTTGTCCTTGTCTCTGTTTGTGATGCCCATGAGCATTTGGCGGGCCACTGTGTGTGACAGGATGCTGGACTAGATGGGCTGTGGCCTGATCCAGCAGGGCCTCAATTATGTTCTTATGTTATGTTACGGATGTAGACTACATCAATCTGGTCTACCAATAATCTGGTTTAGTGAGCCCTTAGCACTGTTCTGATCAGGGTCTATGCTAGTCCTGTGCAGATGATGTATTTTTAGTAGATCCTAGATCAGTGATGGCTAACCTTTTGAGCTCATTGTGTCAAAATTCGCAAGAAAACCTAGCTAAACTCGGGTGCTGTGTCACATCTTGAAATATCCATAATTTTGTGATATTTGTAGCTCTAGTAAAAATGTTATATTTTTGATATATGTATTTTATTAAAAGCAAAACAATTATTTACATTAGTGACTTTTGTTGCTGAATTTCATTTGCTAAATCTTCAATTGAAAGTTGGTATTTTGTACAGTTCAAGAACAAACAAGCATTACATGCCCAGGTGCCAGGGTGACCATGTGTGTCACCCAAAAGGGCTTGGTGTGTCACCTGTGACACGCGTGTCATAGGTTGGTCATCAGTGTCCTAGATCCAGATTAACAAGTAAGTGCAGAAAGACCCCACTGTGTCAGTTCTAAGTATTAAGGTTCTTGATGCTATTGCAGTAGTTGGAAGAGGAGTATTTCATTTGTCCACACAGTGATTTTCTAGGCATTAGCCAAAATATGGCAATGCATTGAGGCGGTCCCAGAAAAATGGAGTAAAATCAATTACATTTACTCAAAGAGTGAAATACTGTAGTATCTCTGCTGGGAAATACAATTTCCTAAGAACTGAAGCAATCCAAGCAACACCATCAGATCCCTTATGATCAGTAAGCAACAGCTGCGCTTTACAGTGTAATAAAATGATATCTTGTTAACATATGATGAAAGATGAGTGTATTCTCTACTTTCACAAGTTTGTGTTACAATGGTCCTCAAGCACCAGAAATTTGTGTTCTGGGCATCTTGCAATATCCTTTCTAACTGCAAGGTGCTATTCTTCATTGTTCCAGAGTAAAGTCTTGTCCTCACATAGTTGTGGATAGCAACCTATAAGTAAGAACGTCTTTATCTTTGAGGCCAAGTGCCGTCCAGTTATTTTTGAATTGCAGCTTCCACTAGTTCCTGTCAGTGTTGCCTTCATGTTGGTTACTTTCTTTGGTATGTGCAACTCATTGACTGGACAGAAGGGATATTAGGGGGCAGTTGTTCTAAAGTCTGGAATGAAACTCAGAGTGCAAAGCAGCAACAAAGGAACATGTCTTAAACAGAGTTTGCTCCCAAACTGAGATGCTTCTGTATGGAACCAGAGACATTAGTACAAGTTAAACAAATAGCATTCTGGAAATATTTGGGGGACAGAATAATGGAATTTGGCCAAGGATGAGTTGATGGACATAAAGTTACTGTAGAAACAGTAATAGAAGTAATGAGTATAACGTATCTACATATAGGCTGTGTTTGCACGTGTTTAAAAAAAAACCTTAGAGACGGTAGTATGTGACCCTCATGTTCTCCACCCTCCCCAATCCACCTTTTCTAGCCTAGACAGGGAGGGGTAGGCTGGTGTGTAAACAAACCCACCTGCAAACCACTTCTAAGCCAATTCTAAGCTATTTCAGAGGTGCTTCTTTCCCCAGCTATGTGTAAACATACCCACATGCTACACTTCACCACAGATAAGCTGAGTGTTTATGGCTCCTTAAATTTGATTTGAGTGAGATTTCCCTTCAGTCAAATAAGAAATAGATATTTGCAAAGAGTAATCAGTTGCAAACCATAAAAATGAAATTGTATTTTAAAACATAAAAGTTTCCTCTATTGTGTTATTGCTCTTAGTTTTAATTATTTAGAAGACGTCTAACTGGAGAATCAATGGTAAATGCTTAGATCTTAACTGTTTTGTTTTAGTGATATTGTCTGCTACAATCAATTTTACACTGAAAAGAAAAAGACAGGTTTATTTGTTAATCTTGGTAGGACTAATAGCAGCTTGGGTGAGGAAGAGCAGTTGAGGCCATGTTCAGACATCCATGCAGGACATCCACTCTGGGCAGTCGAAATGGAAGGTGGAAAGTCCAGAAATAAAATAGAGATGAAAGATGTGAGCAATCAGACCTGAAGATGGACTGAAGAAGGTTTAACGTGAAGGGGTGACCCCAGCTCTAGACATGTTCAATGATTGTTCCCTAGAGCATCTGATTGAGGAACCAATCAGGGAAAAGCGGATCCTGGACTTGATCTTCAATAAAGCAAAGGATCTGGTACATGACATCAATGTAACTGATCTAATAGGGAACAGAGATCACAGTGCGATAACCTTCAACTTAAATACAGGCATTAAGTTGTCAACACATTCTAACAGACTTTAAAGTTTCATATCTAAAGGAATACCTTTTTCCATATCAACCTGCCTGTGTCCTAAGATCTACAGGGGAGGCCCTCCTGGTTGTATTACCACCCTCAGTGGCAAAAGGGGTGGCCACCTGGGATAGGGCCTTTTCCTTGATGGCTGCCAGAGTGTAAATAGTCTTCTTCTTGAGGTGTATCAGGAACCTTCACTCTTTGTGTTCAGAAAAGCTGTGAAGATGCACCTCTTTACCATAGCCTTTGGTTAAGTAAAGGAACAGCTTTCCTCTCCACATCCAGGCACTGTTATGGTTTTAATAAGTCTAATATGTTGTGATTTTAATATGTTCATTTTATATGTTGGAATCTGCCCTGAGCCAGTGATCCAGTTTGGTCTAGTGGTTAGGGAGTCAGACTCTTATCTGAGAGTACCGGGTTTGATTCTGAGCTCTCACAGCCCCACCTACCTCACAGGGTGTTCTGTTGTGGGGAGAAGAATAGAAAGCTTTGTCAGCCACTTTGAGTCCCCTTAAATGGGTGAGAAAAGCAGGGTAGAAAAGCCAACTCTTCTTCTTCTTTTGAGACATCTGGGTATAGGGTGGGATAAAATTTAAAATAAAGTTGAGGACCACTTTGAAATATAAAGTATTCCAGAGCTCCTTCTTTGTGTGTTCTCTCTTGACTGTTTGATGGTAAAGATAGTATGTGATGGACTTGTGTACACTGTTAGTGCAAAGTTACCTATTCTTCTTGATTACTTTGCCCCTTGTTTATATTATATCAAGAGAGATAAGTCCATAGATATTAAGTTTTCAGTGCTGAGATTCTGAAGGGAAAAACATGTCACTGGTACTGCCTTTTGAAGGAAAGAATTACCAGTAAGATTTTCCAAAATCCACACAGCCCTTGAGCACACAGCACGTTGGAAAATCCCATCCTAGTATATGTCAGTGCTGGGACTAAATGAAAAACAACCCCACCAAAGGAAGTCTGTTTTGTAAACACTGGGTAGCTATTACTTCATCATGTCTACTGAAGGGATTACATGTTTTTATTCTTGTCCTAGTTCTCCAAAGTGGCAAGAATTTCCATGGGTTCAAAACTTCCCGGGCTGGGTTGCCTTTGGAATGAATTCAGTAGAGGCTTATATGGTGGTTGCATCTAGCAGGAACTGCAGCCACAAGATTACTGCTTAGGAACCTTTTTGGGATGGATAAGGCTGAGCCATCTCTGCAGCTTACTAAGAAGTATCCTGCATTATCCTGAATATTGTGAGCTATCTATCCTATTTGTGTTAAAAACATAAGAGCTGTCCTGTTTCACACATTAACCAACCATTGGAAGCCTTTGTGTAGGACATGAGCATTCAGCTTATCCCACCCATGTCCTCCAAGCAGCTGGACTCTGGAGGCATTTTAACAAAGAATTTATCAAACAAAGAATTTATTCATTAATTCAAGGACTGTATCATAAACTATAGAATCATAAGGCAAGTGATAAAAATATACAGGTTAAAATAACTTAAAATAAACTGAAGAGTCCTTGACAACATTATAGCTGGTTTCACGGATTCTATCCCAATCTGTATGTAGTGTAGATTCCTGATATGGGAACTTTGGTAAGAAGAGTGCCACCTGTTCAGTTATATTTTTCTCTCATGGGGTCTATAATTTACAAGTTCGATGTGGGCTACATCTTCAGTTTTTGGTGCACTATAGATGCAGGTTCTTTCGCTAGTCATTCAGTTAGGTCACCCCATGGACCATAACATCTTCTATTCCAGAGGTGATCACCCAGCCATTAGAAAGCCTTGTCTTTCCTGAATTTTGTCTAAGCATTTTTAAAAAACATTGAAATGGTGCTATTTAATTCCTTTACATTGTGCAATGAAGTATTCCTCCCCCCACTGATTCTTTCAGAATTCAGCTTGTAGGGACATCCTCCCCCCTCATTCATTTTGATGGGATTCATGCAAGGGGACTTTTTCTTGTTCTCAGCCTTATTTTGATAAACATGTTATCCTTCTTGCATGCAAAAATTCTAATATATTGCCTGTGATAGCTCCAGCACAAAACAGAGCTTCTGTTATTCAGAATAGGCAGTACATTGCTCTTGAAAAACCACTAATGTTAAGACACATTTTTGAGCAGTGGGATTAAAGATGAGGCAATGCTCAGTACACTGAAATGCCATTCAGAAGAAAAGTTCTTAATGCACACACAGCTCACAATACAGGATCACACAGGCATTTCCCTGGGAGTTGAGGCTGAACTCCAAACCCACTCCATTGGCAGTGGTCCCTGTTGATAGCTGTGTCTACCTGTCAGTCAGCAGGGAAGAATTCCCCTCAGGTGTTTTACTTGGAGTAAGTGCTGAGCAGTTTCCTTAGGCCCTGTCCCCATGCAATTGAAAGTCTGCTGGAACTCTTCTTTTGCCTCTGAGCAGCCCCATTCCAGGCTTTACAAGGCGCTTAGGGAGCTTAGGAAAGTGAGACACCCGCGATAAAATACGTGCACTTTAAAGAAGAGTTCCAGTGCTCTTTCAGCGATTTGCGGGTTTTGCTTGCTATATCTGCCTTGAGGACGCTCCGTGGCAAAAGGGGCGGGGATTGCTTGCCTGCAAACACAGCCAAAAAAGCATTCACACATCTTGAGAAATACAGCAGGTTCGCTTCCTTTCCTTTGTAAAAAGAGCCAGAATTGCTCAGAATTGCAACATTGTTATCAGTGATCTGTGAAAGCCTTAAAAGAGAAGGATCGCGCTGCCGATGCCTGCAGCCGCTGACTTTGCCGGGGCAAAGCCTTTTCTAACAGAGAACTGAGTGAAAGTAAGTGCTGAAAGTGAATGAATGAGCGCTCATCTGCCTTTGCTAGGGGCGGGAAGCTGTTTCAGGAGACGGAGATCTGGCTATTTTTCCTTTTAACAAGAGAGGGGGCAGAAAGGGGGAAGATGCGGGGAAAGGAAACAGGCTTCCTTGGGGACGGAAAGTCCATTTAGATCGCAGCTACCATGGGGACGCTTATTCCGGAAGTGGAGGGGACTTTTAAAGTCAGCTATAACAGAGTGACAGCAGAGGAAGCCGAGAGGGGCTAATAAGTCTTTTGGGGACAGGGCTCAGAGCTGTTTACCTGCAGAGTTCCACAGACTATTTTGGGCTGTTACTTACCTTGTTCCTGCTGGAGCTCTTTTGGGCCAAAGAGAGGCAGCTTTCCTACTATGGTATTCTGCCCATGTTCCTCAGATGTGGGAGAGAGAAAATGGAGGAGGGGAGGAATAACTTTCTTGACAAGACTATGGAGGTGCTGCTTTGCTATTTTTGTGCTGTTTACATTCTTCCTATCCATAGACCATCCTTTTAACTATGAAATATCCTGCAATTTAAACTGCGTTGACAGTTGCCAACCTCACTCTTTTTAAACCTAGGAGTGATTAAGCACTGAATTGGAAGAAAGGAGGAAAGTTTTTTTGCGGGGAGTGAAAATTCTGGAATCAATCCACTAGGCAGCTGAGGAAGAGGTGATGGGAGATAATCTGAGAATTCTGATAATCTGAAAACACTGTTGATTGCTTAAATTATCCTTCCCCCATGACTATTTTCCTGATAAATTCTGTCTCTCCTTCTCTCTTATACACACATGCCTACACTTCTGTGAGAAGAAAAAAATGTTGTATTTTTAAAGTTGAAGAGAAGGAAACTAGGGAGGTACACAAATATTGGTAACATTCGATATTTGTATGGATTCGTATGAATTTGGACATTCGTATATGAATTGAATGTTATGACATTTGTACACTGACATTCGCATGAATGTTTTGGAATATTCATATGGAGATTAGGCACATTTGTGAACCTGGGGAGGTGGGAAGGCAGCTGTACCAGTCACATCTCAACATGGATTGAGAGTGGATTCAAAGTGGATTCAGGCGGATCTGACACTTTCAGAGGGGATATGTTACGGGATACCTATTGGATATGTATCAGACACGTATGGGATAAGTATGTGTTCATATTGGTTATTCATATGAATTAGTACGAACACATTCATTTTGAATAGAATCCTACCACATTCGAAGGGGATCTATTCAAGTGAATACGGATTTTCTTACATTCGCTTACATACAAACTGAATGCAAAAAACAAAAAAACAAAAAACCATTAGTGCACATCCTCAAAGGAGATACTTTGGAATGGATCCAGGCCATTAGCACAGTTGGGTCCTTTGCTCACCACAGCTGAAGTACACAGCAGAGGTCACTCCGGAGGGCAGCAGGGTGTTTTCCTTCCCTGTGTCTGAAGCCAGCAGCACCAGTAGATGGGGACAGCGACAGCATGTTTCCTCCCTGTGCTGGAAATATGGGGCAGCAGCAGTGGTGGAGCAAGGTAAGTGACCTTGGGCTAGTCACAGCTGTCTTTCTGAGCTCACAGCCCCACCTGCCTCACAAGGTGTCTGCTGTGGGGAGAAGGACAGAAGGTTTGTCAGTTGCTTTGAGTCCCTTTAAGGGTTAGAAGAGCAGGGTATAAAAGCCAACTCCTACTCCTAATAACTGAAGCTTCTGGTGGCAATGAAAGGTGGCAGTGGTATTTTCCATTTTTGTGGCTGAAGTACATGGTGGCAGCAGTGGTAAGGGGAAGTGAAAAGTCTCCTTCCCCTCCTTGGGAATGCCCCTTGCAGCCACAGATAGTCCATGGCCATTGTCTTCTCTAAATTTAAGCCAGACTAATAGGTGAAGTACAAATTATGATCATCCACAAAAAAATCCAGTTGCAAAATCCATGAACTATGTAAGATAAATTAATCTTGCCCAGAATGACAAATTTTAATATGACAGCTATGGACAAAGGCAGGTTTTCAATGTTCAGGTTTCTCAGGAATATGTGAAATAACTCTAGTACAATGTCAGACACTCCACTGAGTCAACCTGGGCTGCCAATTTTTGTTTTTCTTAACTCCTATGACGTACAAGTTTCAGTTGCCCAGCCAGTGTAGTTGCAGGGTACAACCGCCCCCAAATTTTAACTCACCTTAGATCCATTGTCAAAGTGATAGAACACATCAAAAAGGGACAAGCAATTTTCCTTCCAACGATCTAACCCAGAAAATCCCTCTTTTTCAGCCGTTCTCAACCTTTCTAATGCCACGACCCCTTGATGCAGCTCCTAATGTTGTGAAGACCCCCAACCATGGGGGCGGGGCAGCGTGGGTGAGGATGGGGTGGGAAGATGGGAGACTCGTTGTGACCCCTCTGAAAGGGTAGTTCGACCCCCAAAGGGGTCATGACCCACAGGTTGAGAACCACTGCGCTAGTTAGTGGGAAAAGAAAATGGCCAGTCCCATTCCTGATATGCCTTCTCACACTGAAGATAGATTGAAGGCAGATGAAAATTTGAATGTAGCTGTGCCCTTGTGATCCAGTTTGGTCTTCTGGTGAGAGTGCTGGATTCATATTTCATAGTCACCGGGCTTGATTTCACACTCCTCCATGAAGCCAGCTGAGTGACCTTGGGCTAGGCACAGCTCTCTTTCTGAGTTCTCACAGCCCCACTTACCTCACAAGGAATCTGCTATAGGGAGAAGAACAGAAAGCTTTGTCAGCTGCTTTGGGTGTTTTTCCACTGTCACTAGAAGTACCCATTAATGGCATTAATGAGTACTTAATGGGTACTTCTAGTGACAGTGGAAAAACACCCTTTGAGTTCTTCGAATGGGTGAGAAAAATGGGGTATAAAAGCCAGCTACTACTACTACTCTCCTCCTTCTCGGTATATCCTTTGCTTTCTGACATTTTCCTGTGTTGGGCAATTTTTGAGACAGAGTCTCAAAATTTCTAGATGAAGAATGTGTTTGAACTAGAATTTCTGCAGGATTGTTTCTTAATGCATTGCAATGAATACCAGGAATGTGACTGTCAATGCTCACATTGAAAGGCAGATAGTCCCAAATAAATATTGTGTTTGACAACTCGGGGATCCATGGGCAAGTGTTGGCAATTAATTACAGTGGTTCACATGCACTTATCTATATCTTCAATGTGGGGAAATATGTTTTCTCAGGCATTCACAAAACTTACGTGGTATTCTTGGCATGCACATGCAAACAGCAGTGTTCATCCAAATTTGGACATTCACCGCACCGTATATTTGTTGCCTCTAAAAAAAAAATCTGAAGATCTTCAAAAAATAGCTTTTTGTTCCAATTTTTTTTTTTAAAATGGGAATCTCTTTCCTAAAGAACAGATTAAAAATGCAACATACTATGCTAATAGCATCATTTCTGTGCCAGCAAATGGATAATTTGTCAGAGAAAGGATGCTGATTTTTAGTATCATATTTCTGGAATGTTTATAAAATAAAGTATCTTGTTAGGGTGACATTGCTACTGAGGTCGATGATCTTCCTAAAAAATGCCTAAGGTCAAAGGTTAAACATAAAGTTTATTTTCCCAGTAGATTTAACACTGTAGTGAAAGCTAATAATTGAAACTTAATTAGTTCTGGTATTTAGGTCCTGTGATAATAACAGCAGCACATTTCTGGTGTTTTTGTGCACTAGCAGTGGGTTTATTCTTTCGCTATTATTTTATAAACTTTAACCCTTGCAGTGCTAATATGAAAAGTCTAAGGAGCAAAATCTAGTAGGAGTTTTAGGGATTTTAAAATCCAGATCTTACTTCTTTCTCTTTCTTATAGATCAGCGCCATCCACACTGATGGTGCTGATCCAGCCCACGCTTCCCTATGGCCGTGAAGCTCACACAAGCTTCGTAAGTCATCCCTCTGCAATGCCCGGGAACAAAAATATTTTAAACTCTGGCTGTGGTCACACCTTCACTTTAAACCTTCTTCAGTCCATCTTCAGGTCCGATTGCTTGCACCTTTTAATTTCTATCAGTTTTATTTGTGGACTTTCCATTTGGGAATGTCCAAATGGGCATGGAAAGTCCACAAATAAAATGGATAGAAGAAGGACTGAAGAAGGTTTAAAGTGAAAATGTGACCACTGCCTCCCTGTAGCTGGCCCCCTGTAGTTCCAGATCATGAATGTTTGCCTATGCACATCTCCCCTGATCTGGAACAAGGCCCTAAATCCTTCTCTTATGTAGCCTATTAAATGGGCCCACAAGAGATCCAGATTAAGAGTCTCTTAATCCAGATCTAGCTCTGTCTTGTGCAGGCAGTTCATAATTAATAGGGCGGGGCCTCCTTGATCTGCCTTAATGTGCAGATGAGGTGGCCCCGGGTCTTGTCTAAGAGGCTCCTTAGACTGGATTAAAGAAAGGGCCATAGTTGCTGCCCAAATGTACATTTGCCTTTGTGGGTTTCAGTGGAGAATGGAATGAAAAGCTACTTTCTCCTCTATAGAAATACCCACTTGATGGTAATAGCTGCAATCCAGAGCTGAATTCCTTCAGTCATTTCAGTTTCTGTGAAATCAACAGAACATAAATGTGTGTAACTCATTTGCTGCCCCACATCCAGGATGGAGGTTATCCTCAATTCTGGACAAAGTGGTTCCTGTTCTGATCAGGTCAGTCCTGGACATCTGGCTTCCCAGCACCTTTGGGGAATGTCTTAATATTTTCTCTACACAGAGGTAGTTTGCTGAACTTAAGTAAATATTATTTGAGCCTGCAACTAAAAAGAAAACATCACCTAAAATGGTTTTAGGAGGTGAGGAAAGACTAGTGAGTCATTTTTTCCTTATAAAACTTTTGAACTGATTGAAAAAACCAATTTAGTGCTAGTTCTGGGAAAAAGTAAGTGTAAATAGCTGCTAGAAAGGAGGATGTATGTTACTGTTGTCCTGGCATCTTCATCTTGCGCTTTATCAATATACTGTATGAAGTGTTTTTCAGAACATGGAAAGGACAGCTGCCAGCCCAAAGGTCTTAGCCATGTTCACTCTTACCTGGTACTGAGCAAATGCTGGTTCTTGCTGGAAATGCGCCCATGTTACACACTGCATTTAGGAAGTTTTGCAGCATTTTGAAGCAAGACAGAACCAGAGATCTTGCATGGTATGGTAAAACTGGGTTTGCTTGGTGCACAATCTGACATGAGAGATATAGGAGAGTTGGGGGCACATGGAGAAAAAAAATGCAAGTATTGGGCAAATTTTGCATTTATCTCAGTTACAAGTATATCTTTTCCTCCTTATGCACAGTTTGTCCACTTATGTTTTCACTCTGTGATGGATGATAGAAGTGACTGGGGGATATTGCCAAGTACAAGTTACTGGGGAATATTACCGTCCTTTGTATCTGCTGCAGGGACAGAGAATTTGTCTCCAAATGAAGAGGAACCAGACTTCCTTCTGGAAAGTGCCATTCATCTCCTTGTGATGTTTTCTGGTATTCTCAGTAATATGGAATAAAGGAATTCACCAATAGGGCCTTTTTGTGCCCGACTTAATTGTACAGGCTGGTGAGGTTCAGGGATGTATTAGGCATCCACATCTTGCAATGCCGGATGCATCCAGAACCTTTAGTGCTCTACAGCTATATGGCTGGACATGCTCCGACATGTGTGGAGTTGCTTCTAAGGTAGAAGAGGCTCCAACAGTGTGTGTGCTCCATGTGGGAGCAGCCTCTGTCTGTCCCACCAGAGTAAGTGCAGAAAGTCCCATATTCCTGCAAGTTTGGAGGCCTTATATGTACCTCATATAGGCTTGATTTCTGTGGGACGTTTTCTTCTTTTGGATACTTTGAATTACATTTCTTAACATCTGTGATTGCAGGTTATGGTAACTGTACCTGCTGGAAACTGGAGTCCAAAATGGCCAGCATGGTGACTGGCAGAAATACTTGCAAAAAGTGGTACTGCTGTTACTGATTTCAAATAACCCTGATGGTAATTCTACCTGTATCCATTTGTTTCTGGCTGTTTTCTGTCACTCACAGGGTTATTTATAATCCATAGAAGTGATTATGCATCCTTAATGGAGGGAGACTTGAAAAGCTAAATATGCTTGAAATAAAGTTGAAACTGCTCCATTGAGGACAACTTGGGAGGTCTCCTTTAGAACTCCTCCCTGGGAGGGAGAAATGAATTTGAGTGAAGATTTGCTTGTTACTTAATTAGGAGCAGTTATAATATGTTTCCGTAAGCTTCAAGTGCAAAGCTAAAATTGAGCGTTGTGGTAATGATTACATGTTATACAGATTAATGTATATATGCGTGCATGCAGCCCTACTCTTTACACTAGCCTGAATTTGCAGTGCTAGCCCTGGGAGCCAAGGAATAGGGTAAAGGAAGGAGTAGCAGAGAATCTTAGAACTCACAGTGGAATGCTGCACAGCAATTCCTTGCTCTTCATGAGGGTTTGCCTACGTTCAAATGTGGTAAAAAAATATCTAAGGCACATGGTTTGCACATGTAATCAAAAAATGTGGATTAGAGGTGGGATGAGAACACAGGGGCCATACAGTAGCATCTCTAAGGTGCTTTTGAGGCACTTCTTTTTGTAATTTGTGAATGCAGCCTTTGTCCTTGGGATTTTTTGTATTCATGGCAAAGAGCTTTATATCTTCCCTCAGTATACCTGACCCTAAAATGGTAACCAAACTCGCATAGAAAATAGCTGATTTTTTTCCCCAGCCAGTATAAAATTCCATGCCATTTTGGTAAAATTCTTCCCCTTAGAGTGAGGGACTGGTGCTGATGGACGTTGTAATTGGAAGTTGAATGAAGGTCACTGGGTTGGAGTGAACAACACTGAAGCAGTTCAATCATGAAAATGATTTGGTATAAATCCATTTTTTAAATCCTTCCGTAAGTGTGGGTAGTGCTTACAATCTACAATGCCGGTTTCACAGTCCCCATCAGTTTTTAGGTGGGGTGGGGGAGCCAACCATGATCTGTTCCCAGCCTGTTTGTTTAGTTGATATTCTTTTTATCTGATTTGGTACCAAAGGACGGAATCAGCGATGCACTATGATCCTGTGCCAATATATGATGATTTTTTGGATGCAACAGAGATAACCTTAAAACATTCTTTCGAGCATCTGAAAGCAAGCAATGGTCTCTTTTTCATTCTCTGTTCTGTTACAGAGGCAGACCACATACTTGGCAACTTTCTGTGCCAAAGTAGTAAAAACAGTGCAGGGCTCTTTATTTTGAATTAAGAAACTGATAGACCTGCCGAACCCCAAAATGCTGGCAACCTGTTGGCATTTTTAGCGTGATTGGAAGTAGCCTAGGCTATGGGAAATTCCAGCTGCAGAAAAATCCTAGAGTTTACCTTGTGAAAGAAACAAAGCATTGGAATTGTGACAATATTTGATTATTTGCATTTGATTGAATTTGGACCAAGTAGTCTTTCAGAGTTCTGTAAAAGACACCACCATGCTGCTCCTTCTTTCTGTTCCCACCTCTCTCTTGCATCGGCCCCCACAACATACAGGCAGAATGACTTAGCAGCCACCCATCCTGCCACTTTTCATGTCTGTCACCTTATTTGGGACGTGTGACATCTTCGGGTGTTTTTCCACTGTCACTAAAAGTACCCATTAAGTACCCAT